>JAUIMM010000374.1:1225000-1620000 GCA_031769625.1 Taudactylus pleione | reverse complement strand
TGAG
This sequence comes from Taudactylus pleione, assembly GCA_031769625.1. Lineage (NCBI taxonomy): Eukaryota > Metazoa > Chordata > Amphibia > Anura > Myobatrachidae > Taudactylus > Taudactylus pleione. Next base: position 1,619,996 of record JAUIMM010000374.1, on the reverse strand, counting down.
GACCTTAATCTGGCACTGGCGGACACCGTTTACGTTCTGCCCAGTTCGGCTCCTGATTGGCCAACTGGCTGGGTGACGTAGTTATTACATAATGAGGTAGGGCGCGCGGGTAGCACAACACATGACGCTGCTGCTGCAGGGGGCACTCTTCCTTCACCTACTTTCTTCAACTTATCAATTCCAGGATCACAACTCCCAGCCAATCAGCACCAGGTTTGCGCCTCAAAAGCAACGCATCTTTTCTCTGCTTTCCACCAGAGTTGCCGACAGCCGCTGATTTGCGGGAGCCTAGGAGACGGTGAGGCAGCGTAACAGTGCATTATCATTTGCAGCTATAGGGGCTCAGCTTGCAATACCACCTGGAAATGGTCCATTATGCTTCAGAGTCCATGGCCAAATATATCAACATGTCGATTCCAGGCTCACAACCCCCAGCCAATCAGCACTGGGTTTGTGCCTCGAAAGCAACGCCTCTTTTCTCTGCTTTCCACAGCTCAGCTTGCAAAACCCCCTGGAAATGGTCCATTTTGCTTCAGACTCCATGGCCAAATATATCATCACACTTACAAATTGGCAAAATGTTACAATAAAAAAATCCCCAGATAACATAAAAGGGCGTGGCTTCGCCAGTTATGTTTCACACACATCTTTTCCGTCGTATTAACATATGATCTAGCCATTACCTAGCGAAGCATTTTCCGTACGTATGTTCTGGGTTCAAATTGGCGGAATTTTCGCCACGAGCATACTAGTGAGTTAAATAATGGTCATGGTAAGCACAAGCAGAGATTAGTTCTTTCTAAGCAGAGGACACATAACTAGTCTTACACTCTTTAGTAGCAGGCCAGTGGGTAATTTGGACCTGTAACCAAGAATAAGGTAGCATTACAACACCTAACACCTGCATATTTGTAACTAGTTATTTTTACAGTTATATGACAGATATGATCTAAAAAATATACATAGGTTTATAATGCAGAACATGGGAAAGATACTGCCATGTTAATACTGTAGATCAACCAGGCATTTGCTGCTCTGGGTCTTCACAAATGAGTTAACCCTACAGTATGTCAATAATGATACTGCTGCATTTGTGAATCCATTATACAGTGAAAAAAATGTATTAGCATAAATGCACATCCTTGCTGCCTTTTGAACAATGCTGTTGCAGGTATATGTGTGTTGTATGGCAGATCCATTCCTAAATGAATGTACAATAATTAGAAAAATGTGCATGCTATGTTAATCAGTCAGTTACATTATGCAGTCACATTTTATGGGTTGTTGCGAGACAGACAGGAAGTTTGTATCTTTTTGGAAATCTATGCAATATTTGGCACTGTGTGTATCGCAGCTGGTCTAGAGTACACAAACTGCAAAGTATGGCAGATGGCCAGAAGCTGTCAGGACTGGAGAATCAGGATTATCCGGGAGAAACCCATATACTCACTTTCTAGTAACTCGAGAGGTCTGAAACAGGGAAGGACGTATATTACACTTTCTCATAGGTGGTATAGCTGATAAGTGTTCGGAGAGAATGGTAATGGTGACTGCTGGAATCTATAGAATAGGCACTCAGGACTTAGACAGTGTGGACTGGAAATTGGAACCGGAATGAAACACTATTGGGACCGGATCAGGACCGGATTGGACAGGGCCGTAAATAGTGGTGTGCGAGTGGTGCGCATCGCTCTGTGGGCGGCACCACCGCTCACCCACAGCTCCTGCAACTGGCTAGCAGGGTGCCTGTAACGGCACCCTGCTGAAAGAATCTTTGCAGCAGTGCCGCCTGGAGCATCCTAAGGACGCTCCAAATGGTCACAATGCTGCCCTTACAGCAGCCCAGAGCATCCTGTAATCATCCGCTACTGGCGCCGCAAGCCAGAAGGGGGTGTGGCCTGCACCAGGCACCAGGAGCGGTAGCTACGGCACTGGGATTGGAATATAACTGAGGGCCTGATTTGCTACCGTACGCAACTGCGTACGCAATAGCGATTATGCACGCAGTTCAACTGCAATAGTATGCGAATTCATTGCGATCACTATTCCCTCGCAGCACTACACAAGGACGCCCACTTTACTTACCACACATCTGTAATGTCTAGCAAGATTGCAAAACTATCGGTACAATCGAGTGCCATCGCAGCCTCACGCACTTTTGCACAAGCTCTGACCTTACAACCACGCACGCTATGAGACCTCAGACTGCGTAGGTCATCGCAGTGGCTAATTTATGCATGCCCCTGCAACACCGGAATTGCATGCTAATTGCAGTTGCGTACAGTAGCGAATAAGGCCATGAGACTGGATTGGGACCGGACTGGAGATCAAGTGGAACCAGGTTGGGACCAGACTGGAGCACAAGCTGGAGCCAGTTTTGGACCGGATTTTATACAAACTGGAGCCGGCTTGGGACCGGACTATAACACAAGCTGGAACTGGGTTGAGACCAGACTATAGCACAAACTGGAGCTAGGTTGGGACCGGACTATAGTACACACTGGAAACAAGTTGGGACTGGGCTATAGCAAACACTAGAGCCGGGTTGGGATCGTACTATAGCACAAACTGGAGCCGGGTTGGGACCGGACTATAGCACAGTCTGAAGCCAGGTTGGGACCCGACTATGGCACAGACTGGAGCCACGTTGGGACCATATTATAGCACACACTGTAGTCGGATTGGGACTGAAGTATAGCACAAACTGGAGCCAGACTGAGACCGGGCTATAGCACACACTAGAGCCAGGTTGGGATTGTACTTAAGCACAAACTGGAACCAGGTTGGCTCCAGACTATAGCACAATCTGGAGTCGGATTGGGACCAAAGTATAGTACAAATTGGAGTCAGGTTGGGACCTGACTTTAGCACACACTGGAGCCAGGTTGGGACTGGGCTATAGCACACACTAGAGCCGGGTTGGGATCGTACTATAGCACAAACTGGAGCCGGGTTTGGACCGGACTCTAGCACAGTCTGGAGCTGGGTTGGGACCTGACTATGGCACAGACTGGAGCTGTGTTGGGACCGTACTATAGCACAAACTGGAGCTGGGTTGGGATCATACTATAGCACAAACTGGAGTCGGTTTGGGACCGGACTATAGCACAGTCTGGAGCCGGGTTGGGACCGGACTATGGCACAGACTGGAGCTGTATTGGGACCATACTATAGCACAAACTGGAGCTGGGTTGGGATCATACTATAGCACAAACTGGAGTCAGATTGGGACTGAAGTATAGCAAAAACTGGAGCCGGACTGAGACCGGAGTATAGCAAAAGCTGGAGCCGGACTGGGACCAGAGTACAGCACAAACTGGACCTGGTTTGGAACTGCAGCAGGAACTACTGGTAACCATAGACATCTAGTCAGGAAGCTGGAGCCAAGGATGTTTAATAGCAATGAAGCTCAGGCACTGAATGCTTATCCCGAATTATGTTTATACCCTGGGTCATGCGGTGATTGGCCAATGCGGTCAGATGGACATTAGCTCAGCTGTCATTGGGGATTAGTGGTCAGCTGACTGGGACCAACATGGTGGCACTCAGTGTCCGGAGTCAGCGAGAACTCTGCCAGAGCTCTGGGCCCCTGAGACCACCACCACGCTGGGACCCTGCCAACAGTGCAGACTCCTGACACCTGCCATGCTGACACCCCTGCCAGGACAGTGCCACACGGCATGGACACTGAGGGTAAGGATGATTCCTGACAGTACCCCTTCTCCTGAGGGTAGCCTCCAGACAGCATTTGGGCTTAGAAGAATTTTCCAAGCTGTGGAGCATGAACATCTGTAGAATAAATACAGACTCTTATGATTTTGGACTCCAAGGCAGAAGGTAATCTTGCAATCAAAGCTTGAAAAGAATAAGGGCCAACGAGACTGCCGGGGATTGAAGCACTGAGCAGACTTTAGATACAATAGATTCTTATGATCCAAGAAGAGAGTTACAGGATGTTTAGTCCCTTCCAAAAGGTATTGCCACTCCTCTAAGACTAACTTGATGGCTAAAAGCTCCTGGTCGCTGATAGAATAATTTTTCTCAGCTGGAGAAAATCTTTGGGAGAAAAATCTGCAAGGATGAAGTTTCCTGTCTTCCATATTCTGAGATAGGACAGCACCTACTCCTACTGAGGAAGCATGAAAGGCAGAGATGGTTTCAGGTGACCAGTCCCTTTTTAGTTAAAGCTGTTATCGTGGCTACAACAGAAGAGAGATGCTTGATGAACGTGCGATAGTGGTAAGAGATTCCTAGGAATCTCTGGACTGTTTTATGGAAGGCTGTGGCCAGTCCCGAATGGCACTTAACTTCTCTGGATCCATTTTAAGATTGTTTCCAGAAATGATGTAACCAAGGAATGGAACTTCAAGTACCTATAAGATACACTTGGGTAGTTTACCGTAGAGATGATTAATATAAAGGCATTGCAGAACTTCTTTCACATGCTGTCGATGGGATTCAAGGTCTCGAGAGAATATTAGAATGTTGTCTAAATAAACAACAACATAGAGATACAAGATGTCTCGGAAAATCTAATTTACAAAGTGCTGGAATACAGCAGGGGCATTGTAAACACAGAATGGCATAACTAAATACTAAAAATGGCCATCTCATGTATTAAAGGACATCTTCTACTCAACGCCTTCCTTTATTCTGATTAAATTATAGACACCTCCATAATAATAGGTAGTGGATATCGATTTTTGATGGTTATATCACTGAGACCCCGTTAGTCTATGCAAGAGCGAAGCCCACCTTTCTTCTTCAAAAAGAAAAAACCAGCCCCAGCCGGTGATGAGTATGGTCTAATGAACCCCTTTTTCAGATTCTCCTGAATATATTCAGACATAGCGGAAGTCTCTGGCACAGATAACGGATATGTTCGACCTTGAGGCGGAAAATTCCTGGACTTAATTAAATAGCACAGTCCCATTCTCTATGGGGTGGTAAGGTATTGGCAGCATGATCATTGAAGACATCAAGAAAATCTTTATAGGTCTCTGGAAAAACTACAGACCCACCAAACTGGATTACATGTAGATGGATCACACGCATCAAGAAAGACTGAAAACAAGAGGAACCCCAGGACTTGAGCTGTGATATAGGCCGATCAAACTAAGGGTTATGGAGCTGTAGCCATGGAGACCAAGAACAAGATGATGAGTAGCTTTGGGAATAACTAGTAATTCTATTTTCCCAGAATGCAGTGCTCCAACTTGCAGTGTCAGTGGAGTAGTTGAATGGGTTATGAGACCTCCTTGGATATGACTATCATCAACTGCTGTGAGAGAGACCGCTTTCGGCAAAGGCTTAATGGGGATAAAATTTTTCTGAGCCAATGATGATGTAATGAAATTCCCAGCAGCTCCAGAATCCACCAGAGCATCAAAAGATTTGGACCCTTGAGGAATGGTCAAGACACATTCAACAAACAGTAAGACTTCAGGGTACATATCACTGAAAACCCCAACCTGAGTTCCCCAGAACAGGTCAGAGTCTGGAGTTTCCTGGACACACACAAGATCCAATAAAAGGATTTGGTCTGGCACAGTACAGACATAATATTTCTAGCTCCTCTGGAGATAAGTGCAAGCGATTAACTTGCATGGGCTCGTGCATGGAAGGGGAAGAAGATTGTGGACTATTGGATGTACGTGGCTTAAAATGTTCAGTTCTGAACCTAGTTGTTGCTCTGTCTCAGATGCATAGATTTATTTTGGTGCTCAAAGAGATTGACTCTTGTAAAGTCCCAGAAGGATCACGAGAAGCCAACTCGTCTTTGAGCCTTTTTGAAAGGCCATTCCAGAATACTGCTTTAAGGGCCTCATCATTCCATTCTAGTTCAGCAATAATAGCTTGGAACTGGACCACATGTTGACCTAATGTTTGTCTACTCTGACGGGCACTCAAGATATCCATGGAGGCAGAAGAGTAGGGACCAGGGTCATCAAAGATTCTTTTAAAATTTGCAATAAATTCTGTATAGTTAGAAACAATAGGATCTGCATATTCCTAAAAGGGAGACACACATTCAGAGCAGAGCCGGAGAGGAGTGAAATTATATAAACTATCCATGACCGTTGTGTTGTAAAGTTCTGGGGTGAGAGCTCAAAATTAATTTCACATTGATCGATAAAGCCACGGCAGAGTTTTGAGGTTCCATCGACTATAATGGAGGTGACTTGGGAGCTGAAGAGAGTGGAGGAGCTGGAGTTGGTACCACAGACAGAGCACTTGCTGCTGGTACTGTTGTTGCCAAGATTATTTGCATGGTATCTAAACGAGAAGAGAATTCTTGCAGGAAATGCACAACTTCATGCTGAGTTGACTCGTGATTTTCCAGTTGTGAGGCAAAAGCCTGTAGAGCATTGGGACCTCATTCAGAGTCGGTCGAAGCGGCCGCTTGGTCGTATGGGAAAAGGGGCTGGATATGCAAATGATTCCCTCGCAAGTTGGATCCCTAAGTTCGGATCGGTAGCTGGCCAACCAAGGGGAGGAAGCGGCCGGAAGACAAAAAATACGCCCCCTTCTCGTACGCATTACACGTCATCTCCGGGCATACAAGGATTAATCGAGACCATTGGGAACCATCGGAACTGGTCGTAGAGCTTAAGGTTGACCATACCCTCTCTTAAGCTGTACGATCATGTCAGTGTAAAAACCTCCCATGTCACATGTGCCATGACGCTACTTTGTTAATTATGCACTCCCATAAACCGTATACACTCCCATAAAACACCATTCGCATAATTAGGCACGCCTGCGTTCGGATCTCCACTCTCCCGTTTTCAAGCACCTTCCCCTGTTACCACCCACAAACGCCTCAATATGTCACTCAAACTACCCACCTGGCTGTGTACAAGGAGAAAAAAATTTCTGATCGTAGCGGCTAGTTTGCGCACGCGCATTGCGAACTTTACGCATGCGCAGTATAGCGAACATCGGTGGCGTATGATTCTCCTTTGGGTTCATTAGGCCTGAGCTTACTATCAGGACTGGGGTTTCAGGATTATCTGGGAGAGAGGGGGAGGGGGCTTGGACTGCACACCACAATTTTAAACATATTAAGAGGTGCTACCATGCTGAGACTTGTAGTACAATGCAGAGGACAAAGAATACAGGTGCACACTCTGAGTACTAAGAACATTGAAAGTCAAAATAATCCTGATAAACTCTACAATTAAAATGGAGCATAAGTGAGGTTCTTAGTACATGTTTTGCCAAAAATGTTTGCCAATCCACCACGTCAAGGTGAACCCCGTAAAATGGGTCCCTCACATCCCTAATACTAACACTTTCTGTAAATTTATCCAGGACTTACCTATAATAGAGCCCATTCTAATATATAGACAGCAATGCAGGAACCTGTGCAGATGATTAAAAGCATCTAAGGGCAGATGGGAGGGGTGCAAATACCAAGCAGAAGGAGTCTCAGCCTTCAAGTGTACAATATATACACAAATATAGTGGAACGGGGGAGGGGGCATGGACTGCACACCCTAATTTTAAACATAATAAGAGATGCTACCATGCTGAGACTTTTAGTATAATGCAGGGGACAAAGAATACAGTTGCTCACTTATACTCCATTTCAATTGTAGAGTTTATCAGGATTATTTTGACTATCATTGTTCATAGTAATCAGACTGTGTGTCATCTAATTATTTTGCTTGAAATACAAACAAATGTATTTTTAAGAACATCTATTTTTGGAAACATTTTTACTTATTTCATCTATTAGTATTACTCAACCCTTTCCTTGCTAACTTAACCGTTTTACAGTAAAGTGAGAATTGTTACCAGATTCTTGCCCAATGCTGGGTATACACTGGCAGATATATTGGCCGATCAATTGATTGGCCAATATATTGGGTGCCCGTCGGCCAGTGAGTACCAGCGATATGTCTGTGAACAACGTTTTTCACAGACATATCACGTCGGCTGTGCTGCAGATATATCGGGGCATTGTGCTGTGTGTTCGGGCGGTCGGCTGACACTGACACTTGCAGCGGGAGCCTCATGGAGGGGGTCGCAACACGCCCCCGGCCAGCGGGACCCATCCCCCTCCAACACACAGAGCACAGATGATGGTTGTTCAGTGTGTATGAACAATCATCATCTTCAGATTATCTGCAGATCACTCGATCTGCAGATATATCTGTTCAGTGTGTACCCAGCTTAAGGCCCTGTAAACATCCCCATCATTTGCATCAATTAATAATTTTACTAAATTTGCTGGTGCATAATAAAATATAGACAGTGTTTACTTTAGTCAGTTTTAAGCATAATATCTCAAACAGTGTATATATATGGGAGAACAGAAAATAAGCTTGGATCATTCTGCTTAAGCTTGTAGTTAATGTACCATTTGACTCAAATATTAATATTAGAGTACAAGATCAGGGTGTTAGTGTATAACAGCCTGTAATTAAGTCGTGTCATGTAGCCAGATTAGAGTAAGGAATGCCTACAGTAATTGCATTTAGTTAATCTTGCAGCATGCTCCCAATCATCACTGCTAATTCAATTGTACATTCATTTCACCCTGCTCATTGCCATTAAGCGCACATTTAATTACTTCAATAAAGGATTAATATGCAACATACAAAGGGAAAGGACAGCTCACCGTGCCAAAGCACACAGCTGCCCTACCGTTTAGTGCAGAGATAAAAGAAACAATATCATTGGCCGCCATAATTCTCCTGTTGCAAATGTATCATTATTAGATGAACATTTGGAGCCTTTATACTCGTGCTTGTTATTCCCCACTCCATGTGCATATATTTTCTTGGTGCTTGTTCTATAGAACTGACAGATCTGCCATTGTTGTCTTCATTACACCCAGGCTCCTCTTATTACTGTGGCTATACTTGTAAGAATTCCCTTATCTAGTTTTCAGGCGAGGGTTTACAGCAGCTACACATCGCAACATCCCGAGATAAGGCGGCTGGATTGTCATTATTCCTGCCTGAACTGCAGAGAACTGACAAGCAAGGCATGTATAAAAAGCGGAATGACAAAGCAGCAGCCACTTTCCGCCTACCAATATAACAGACAGGCCATCAATTCTCCAAGATATACACAACCATTATTGTTTGGGAAACAAAGGCCTGTGTCAATTGTGCAGTGTTATAAAGCAGTCGCTCAAATTAAAACCATGTACCTAACTGCTTCTGATGGCAGAAGCTATTTAGCAGTGATATTTTACAGAAAGGCAATGAAAAGCAATAACTGCCTTATTTAATGTATCTGTTCCCTCCAGCTGCCTGGGATAGATGTTAATAGAAGCTGTCGATCAATGTCAGCCCTTTTTTATAATAACTGCAGCAGACTGTAATAAACATGAAGCAAAGATAACTGAAGCTACTGATCAGGCCCCTTGTTGCTTTCCTGTGTTCAAAGATTTGTCATCTGTTTGTGACGCTCCTGATAGCAGAACAGATCGGTATCATGGGCGCACCTCTGACTTGATGTGTTCCACTATATGCGTAAAGTTCGATGGCTAGCTCCAGAAAGAAGGCTTGAAATGTATCAGTTCATGGGGCTTATCAATTTATCAAGTTTTATGCTTTGTTTTTTAACGGAACATCATATGCCAGCAGCAGAGAGAAAGATGAGCCTTGTTCCATTTTTAATCTTGTGTTTGATAAACAAGATATAAATGATTAAGGAGCAGACAAAATTCATGACTCCAATCATTAATCAAGAGACATTAGCTTGTTATCTATAAAGTGATGTTGTTACTGGGAGCGTTGATGCTTCCTAACTGCTTGGCATGTGTATTAAGTAAGATCTGCAAACATGCAAAATATCTACTTGTTGTATCTTTATTTGGCTGACTTTACCTAGAATATGCACATGATCATAAGCTTTAAACCCAAACCCTAGGACTCCAATTTGACCCAGTTCCTTCAAAAATATTCCTGCACTGTCAAACGCATGTGGAAGAAATGTTGCTCTCTTGACCTTCAATTCGAGTTCATCCTCTTTACCTGTAGTTCTACCCTGTCAACAAAACAATATTTCTTTAAGGCTTTGATCTGCTTTCAATTTTACAACTTTTGTGATTATCCCCGATATATTTATCTATAGATATTCGTGTCTTTCATTCGCCAATATTTTAAATCCAAATCATGAACATAGTCATGACTTAGAATACCAATGATTAAACATATTGAAGGAATTTATATATATATATATATATATATATATATATATATATATATATATATGCGAGGGTTGTTCAAAAAGTAATGCCTAAATGCTCACAACTCAAATTTTATTTGAAAATTTACAGTAAAATACTTTGAAGTCTTAGTAACAGAATCATTCTGCTCAAAAAATTCACCATCTACTCTCAAACATTTTCTCCACCTCTCAACCCAAGCTGTGAATCCACTTTGGAAAATTCCAGTGGTTGGTGTTTGACCCAGGAACGTATGGCATTTTTAACAACCTCTATGTCTTCAAAATGTTAACCCCAGAGACAGTATTTGAGAGGGCCAAACAGATGAAAGTCAGAAGGGGCCAAATCAGGGCTGCATGGTGGATGTGCCATTATTGCCCACCCCATTTTGGCAATGGCCGCAGATGTTGCCATCAAATTGTGAGGTCTGGCATTGTCGTGGTGTAAGATGAGATTTGACAGTGAAAGTGTTGACTTTTTTTGCGGATGGCTTCTTTCAGCTTCTTAAGTGTAATAATGTATCGATCACTGTTGATTGATTGGTTTGGTTCCAAGTAATCGATGAGAATTACACCTCGGCAATCCCAGAAGAATGTGGCCATGACTTTGTTTACAGATCGCTGTGATTTAAACTTTTTTGGCCTAGGTGAACTTGGGTGTTTCCATTGCTTTGATTGGGCCTTTGTTTCTGGGTCATAAAGGAATACTCAGGTCTTATCTCTTGTAATGACATTTTCCAAAAATGTCTCAGGGTTGGCTTCAAAGTTGGTCAAAAGGTCATTGCACACTTCCACCCTCTGGGCCCTGTGATCCCTGGTTAATTGCTTTGGAACCCATTTAGCACACACTTTACGATATCCCAAATAATTGATTAGTGTTTTTACAGTGCCATGGCTACATTCAAGTTCATCACTGACCTCTCTGATGGTCACACGACGATCTTTCTGAATCATGGCATCGACTTTGTGTCGGTTCTCTGCTGTGAATGCAGTTGATGGTCTGCCACCATGAGGTTTGTCGCACACGGACGATTCTCCCAATTGAAAACACTTCATCCACCTTCTGACATTGCTATAGTCAATTGTACGCTCACCATACACTTTTTTCAGTGTTCTGTGGATTTCTGTAGCACTGCAGCCTTCTTTTTCCAGAAATTCAATGACAGCTCTTTGTTTCATCTTGGATTCCATGGTATTTCTTGGACTACCGAAAAAAAAATACATATATAGCTAGCAGACATATTAAACTACAAACTGACAAAGTTTCAAATAAATATTGCATATTATTTCAGAGTTCTGAGCATTTAGGCATTACTTGTTGACCAACCCTCGTACGTACATACGAACATATGTACGTATGTACGTACGTACGTATATATATATATATATATATATACTGTATATATATCAGCTTATTAAACCAAAGCTTCATATGTAGAAAACAATATTTTGTTCATGAAACTAGAATAATGTATCAAAAAATCTCATGTATATCAACATTATGCTAATGGGTCACAGATAATCTACAAATTATACATATATTTATGGAGATAAATGATCCCAAATTACATAGGTATAGATATATTGCGAAATTCCTATATATATTGTTAGAAAACTCTGCTGTGTCTTGATTACGTAACTGTTCCTTTCTCTTATACTATTGTTAGATGGACACAGTATATATAACATTTAGATTTCATATATAACCCTTAAATATAAAATTACCATTTCACTACATAAATGCAATAATATTAGATGATATTATATTTGAAAGTTATTTCTAATGAATAAAAAAACTAATGGATACTACAAGTGATAATATCTTATCTTGTAGTGTCTATTAGGTGGAAATTCTGTTACTGCTTGGGAGGATAGACCACTGGGCTCACAAACATTTTTTTACTATGGCTCCAGTAAAGATTTCTAACTCTCCTGGTCAATTTGTAGGACTTTTTCAAATTATTCAGTAAAGCAATTATCAAATCAGCAAAAAAAAAACAAAAAAACAGTTTTCTATCGTTGCTCACTGCGTCAATAGAAAATCTTTTTTGGCCAATGTATCAAACAATGGCCAGCAACGTTAAGCATAGCTTTTCCATTTGCCAGTTAGTTGGGATGGAGTGCATGCGTGGTGTGTTTATTCTCAAAGAAAATATTTATATATAGAAATATGTTGTTAAATGAAGCAGATTGTGTGCTAATTGGAAGCCATATTAGCTAGGGTATTTATACCTTCTTAGAGTACAGATCACTATCCTTTGATAAAGCTGTGGGACACACAGGGAAACGCGTCAGAAGTTCTGTACTGGACTTTCTTATATTTGCACTGGGACTTGCATCACTACCATTGAACACCTGGACCAAGCCTTGGAATTGTATCTTTTTGCTATCAAGACTTACAGAGGCTTATCTGTCTCTTACTACCATCGCAGCCATCTAATCACATTGGACCATTTGCTCTAAAGGGACTATCAACTTGCAGGATACATCTGATAAAGACCCCTACAACTTTGGACCACAGTAGTAATCGTATAAGACTGTTATATACCATTCATGTGACATTAGAAAATGGATTCTTTTAATATATGGGGCTAGAATAGATGTACATTGCATATTATAATAACCCAGATGCTTAATATTAAGTGATTCTTATGTGTTTTTTACAGTGCACACTGAGAATATATGTATATGATGTTATGCTATTTTATATGTGTCAATTGATGTGATATAGCCCAGTTTTGATTGCACAATGTTTAATTAATATATTAAATGTTATATTTACACACAATCTATTATACTCTGATTAATCAGTATTTAAATGTGCATACAGTGCTCTTGTTTTGTTGTTCATTTATCCAAACCATCTGTCTGTCTGTATTGTATATTACTTCTCTGTTATTTCTGATACACAGTACACTACAACTTGTGTGAATAGCAGAGACAATAATCCCAATTTATGCTGAATTTTTCAGAGCTGTTTGCTCATGCCTCAGGGTGGGATGTACTAAAGGACAGATCTTTTTGGAAGAGCTGTCCTTTGCAATTTTAATCGCAATTTTATGAACATGCTGGTGCTATTAACTCCGATATGTACCCAATAAGTGGTGGGATGTACCGCATTCAAAATTCAATGCATAGTACATCCCATCTAAAATTATGATGTGAGCAATTTCAGACAATGTGTGACTGGCTCATCAGTGGGAGCTTTTCAGTACAGCTGCAGCGGCCTACTTACCACCTTATACGAAGGCGAGAATCCGCCAGTGTATGTCGACCATCCATGTGTCTGCATGCCATCACGCCCACTGTTTCTCCATCTGCAGCCACAACCATCATTACAGAGGCGTTTTAAGAGAGGAGGGGACCCGTGTGCAGGCTCCGATTGGCCCCCTCCTCTCCGTCGTAGCAGTAGACTCTGCCATTGTGCATGCGCAGGTCTCCGGGAACATGGCACCTGCGCCATTTTCCTGGGACTTCTCTACTGCGCAAATCACTAGAATAATGGCGGCGGTGGCCATTTTCCTGGTGATTTCTGCAGCTCTGCAAGTAGCGGCAGGCTGACGAAGAGGTATGTATATATTTAATTGGGTGCAGGGTGTGCGGTGTGTGGGGCCCACCTGGACCCAGGGGTCCGTGTGCACCGCACGCCTGGCACCCATTATAAATATGCCCCTGCATCATTAGTATGTGGACATGCACCAGCTCCATGCTGGGTGCAAAAGATCCGTCTGAAACAGGCGTCTCATCTCTGTCTGCATGATGCTGAAGTTGGTTGACATGCCAGCACTCCCATAACACTACCACTCGATGGAACAGTTATGTGTGCCTGTATAGTCGCCACCCAGTTACCGCCCAGATCCTATCCATCTGTCCGCACTTGTGTTCTCTGCCCTTGTGCATATGCCTGATCAGCTGCATGTACAGTTACAGTCATTGACCCAATGATATAAAATACTAAAGGAAATCCTGTCCCATAGTGCCTGATTGCTTTTTACAGTGTAACTGGCAGTATACTGTTCGAGTGCAAACACATTGAAATTAAATATTTCACAAAAGTAGAAAAAGTGATTTAAAAGGACACAACGGTTTTGTTACATGTCCAGCAGACAGCAATCTCAGAATAAACAGATTCAAGAAATATTGTCCGTTATTTAAAATGCAAGATTAATGGTAACTTTGGAAGTAGAGATGAGTATATTCAATGGCAATAATCAATAAAAAGTTCAAATGTTCTCTGTAGACAGAATATTATATATTTCACATATCAAAACTGTAAATCATGATCAGTGTGGACAGGACTAGATTAAATTAACCTGTAAATTATGATGATGTCAGCCGAGCTTGGCTGATTACACTCTCCCATAAATCTTCCTCGTAATTAAAAAGAGATTCATTACTTCAATAGATGAATAAATGTTTTCTCCAAATACTGATACAGTACTGTATGTTATTTTCTTTTAACAACAATAAATGTGGTTTCAGTAGAAAGGTGACTTATTTACTGCTACATACTTCCTCAAAAATAGTCTTCTTGCTGGTAGGATGTTTGGGACTATGTAAGAAAGAGAGGTAGAGAGCCTGATTCTGAGGTGGGAGTAAAGCAAGATATAGCAAGTAACTGTGCACCTTTGCAAAACCATCCTGCGCTGCAGAGAGATTTAGATGTGAGAAGGGTATGTCCAAACTCAAATCTAAATTGCAGTGCAAAAAAAAGCTGTCCAGTATTTGTGGGCTACATACAAAAACAGACAGTATTTACTAGAAATGAGCGGCTCAGTTTTACGTAAATCCGAACAATACTTGCCAACTTTTCTTATCTGCTCCCCGGGAGATGCCCGAAGAGCAGATATAGCTGGTGACTTTGGGGGGCGGGGCCGGGTTCCTATGTCATTAAGCCCCACCCCCATTTTCACATAATTTAGCCCCGTCCCCTCCATATGGAGCCGTGATTCATGACATTTGTGCCGCGATTGCTGAAAATTATCTCCTCATCCTGCCCACTTCTGGGAGAGTAGATAAGTATGATCCGAACATACCAGAATTCTGGATTTCCGAGAAGAACTGAGCCCAGCCACGTTTGGATCTCAGAGAGGCAAAACATAATATTTCTGGAAATGTCAGATCTCATGTGTTTTGGATTGCATATAAAAGTCCCTCCCACATGATCAAGCACCATTCATACAGGAGAGTGTAGGGAGAAGGTGTGGGGCAAGGGCTGTAGTTGGTATTAAAAAAAACGCCATTAGGAGGAGAGAGAGAGTTGTAGTAGGTAGATGGGGAGTAGGTGGACAAGATGACTGGCTCCAGGCATCTTTGTCACTGTGTATATGTTTTTGTCAGACACACTAGCTAGCAACAACTGCAATCCACAGGCTACAGTGTGTATGTCATACATAGTAGCACCTTCATCTATTGATGCAAACAGGCTGTTTTGCATTTGTATATGTTTGTTAAAGTGAAATTTCACCATACTTGCTGACATTCTGGCTGCTCCTTCCAGGAGGGAACACCCAGATCGGCAGGATGGGGGTGTGGCCGGGACAAGGGGGAGTGTCCAGGCGGGTGATGGACATTGGGGGCATGGTGGAGGTGGGGCCATGCGATCGCATCATTTTGGCCCCGCCCTCGCTACACAGTGCCGATAATACAGGTATTGTGGAGCAGGGGGCGGGGCCAAAATGATGCAATTTTGTGTGCATCGCGTCACCGGTCCTCTCTGCTGCAGGGGTTTAACTATTAATCGCGGGGGGTCGGGGGGATTGCCGGCTGCCAGGAGGCTTGCCTGCCTTTCCGGGGGGCCAGGAGCTGCATCCGATTTTCGGGAGGCTCCTGGCAAAATTGGGAGGGTAGGCAAGCCTGACTTGCACTTGTTTTTCACAAGGATGTCTAATCTATCTACAGTGCAATTCAAAATTGAAAATCTAAACCTTGCACTTTTATTAAACCCTTAGCTGCTGGATTTACTGCAGAGAAACACCCCTCCTTCAATAATGTGTGAAAAATATAAAATGAAAGAACCCAAGCGCTTGGAGTCGTATAACTAATCGTTACTGAGAGTTTTAAAATTCCTCTGTGTTTTCATATAGCGGGTAGCTCTTCAGTTTTACAGATGATACATAAGCAAATAAAAATAAAAGTGTATATAATGTAATATTATTCTCTTTCTTTAAAATATACCGTACAAACATCGGTGATAGCACTCACATGCAAATCAGTACAGTATGCCCATAAAGGTTTCTTTAAGCCTGTCTGTCCATGAAGTGCAGCTCACTCATTAGAAAACTCAGGTCATACAGGAACCAAGGATTTCCCAGTCAATGTTCAATAATATTGGTGTAGTCTTTCCAAGAAGTACCCTAGTAATGTGGTGTTTTAAACCAAGAGTGAAGATAATTAGTGCATCTCTAAATAGTTACTCTGTGTCAGTCCCCGGAAAACCAGAGCAATCATTCGATATGCAGCCTCAGATGTTCCGACCCTCACTGGTAAGTTTGTTCGTTCCAAAATGCAGCATCAACGCGTTTCGGAGAGCATGTCTCCTTTGTCAAGATGTACTGCTTGCAGAACCAGTTAGGTGTAGTATCACTGGGGGTCCGTAAATGAAAGTATGTTTCATTTAGAAACACAGCCAGACAGCTCAACGTTGTTAATTAATAAAGTTACATATCCAAAATCAGTTAGTGTGTCAGTATGTTTTGGAAGACTGAAAATTATAATAAAAGTTACAAAGCCTCCCTTTGGGTAGCTGTAAGATGTTACTGATAGAGAGTAATGGCAAGCTATTACAGATGGAGAGGAGTGATAAGTGGGAAAACACAGTCTCCTCCTATCTGTGCATCCCTAGCCATAACATTTGCAGTACTAAATGTTCTGTGTGTTTAGAGTGCTGGAAAACTATTCTTTGAATATTAAACTTCTGATCAGAGAGTGGTCAACTCTATACAAAGAATGATCTCCGGTCATAGCAAAGAATTACAATAAAATTAGCTCACACAAAATAAAATGCTCCTTAATATATTTACAATGTGGAAGAAAGTGGGACTAATAATAATTGTCATGTAAATTCTCATGGAAATTATGGTGTGAAATATATATTTAAACAGTACTGGTTACAATTTTTTACAAAGATTTCTTTCTACACATGCATATCATATAGTATGTGATGATGTTACATTAAACTGTTCAGCGAAAACATACATATCTATATGGAGCAAATACAAAGGTCAATAAGCATTATAGAAAAGATCTAAGCCACATATACAAACGCCTAAATATCTAAATAGGCCTAACACTACACTCAAATATATATACCAAATACTATAAAATAGTGGACAATGGTTCTCATGGAGATACATGGGACAACAAGAAAAAAGTAGAAAAAATAAAATACAAAAACATAATTAATAAGTGTGTGATACTTGCAGGAATACAACAGATAAGATGTCCAGGATGTTTCCTGATGTGAGCAGGAAGGGGGATCCTACGCATTATTTATTTTTTATTTAACCTTTTTTTAAATCTGTACGGATCATACTGTGCAGTGTAGCTTTGCCCATGTAAATTTGTGAGTGAGTGGCAGCCAGTCTGCCAAAGATTGGAAGACTGTGTACAGTGATACAATCCTTTCAGCAGATTGTTTCAGCAGATGCAGAGTGAAGCTCTGGTGAATAGTTGTACAAGTGTGTACACAAAGATTAGATGTAGAATCTGCAACAAGCTCTGCAGTAGGAATGTAAAAACAGTCTGATCTGGAGTTGGATCTCCTGAGGATTGCATAAGTGTGTACCCAGTTTACCGATGTCAATCTGCTGGAAAATCTGTAGGATGTGATAGCAAAATTAAATGACTTACCTTGCTAAGACTCTCCTTTCTGATAATGCAAGTAACATTGCACAAGTATTACAATTGGGTGAATTTCAACACATACCATGTTTTGCACACGCAATATACTTGGTGATTCAGAATTTCTTAAAAACTGATAGGTGCATGCAGGACATGCTGGCTATGGCCCATAAAATGTCTGGGTACTTTTGGCATTCAACAACCATATGTAGAAGATTGCAGTAGCTGCAAGAACAGTTCCATTTGCCATGCCACTAACTGAATTAAGAAGTAGTAACCAGATGGAATTCCACCCTTTAAATGCTTCAGCAGCTGTTGGAACAGCAACAAGCCATCCAAACATACATAGTGACTGAGAGAGGGGGAGGGACATTGTACCCTAGTCCAGCACAGTGGAAAATACTCTCCATTTTATGCAAGCCACTGATACCAGTCAGATGATTCCATTAATTAAACTACTGGAAAAACAGCTAGAGAAGCTGAAGAAGGAGATGACATGTAATGATCCCGCTAAGTATGTTGGACTTGTAGATCAAGTTCTTTATTTGCTTCACTAGAACCAAAGAGTTTGCAACATCTTGAAATTGGATCACTGCATTTTGGCAACCAAGCTCTAGGTTTAAGTCATACATAATGTCCTTATTTCCAATGGACAGAGATCTTAAGAGATGCAAAGTGCTCCTTCCGAGCACACAGGCTTAAAATAATTGCTCACAATTATTGATACCTTTACCATGACTCAATATGAGACAGTAAGCATCAATAGAAATATGGAAATTAATTTAATGATTATGTACTAATTAGCATGTCACAGAGTCCATTTGAATACTAGGAGGAAAAAGGCAATTTGGAGCCCCTTGTGTAAACTAGCTTTGGTTTACTTAAGCTGTTTACCCTCCAGTGTGTATTCATAAAGAGTGTTCAGCACAACCGGGAAGCTTGTGAGCGATCGATGTAGGAGGCTACTTCCAAAAAATTTAGAAAAACTGATGTTCATCAAAATGAACTACAAATTCTATGAAAAAACGTTTGTGGCCAATTACAACAAACAGAGACTTCTGTATTGGTGGATTCCATTGGGGAATAACTAATATTGTTTGGTGATTATGATTTTAATAACAGTGAGGAGGGTGATAATGATGATGATGATGGCATCTTCAACTTTGAGGATGATTAACTGTTTGCTGCCTTAAGCTCACTGGTAGCTTGGTTTAACCAAACCATCAAGATGTTTTCTTTTGTGGGGGTCCAAACAGACCAAGCACTTCAGCCACAAAATTACAGTCACTATAGTTGAAGTGTTTGGCTTATTACACTGTGCATGTCCTTTTCAATATACGACATAAGGGTGGGTGAGCCGAAGGACAATTCTATTTTTATTATGGGCTTTGCCAAGATTGTGTGTGTTTGACAGGCAGCCTATATTACTGTACTTTACTGGGGCATTGATGTTCTTTTGTATCTTGCAAGACCATTTATCACCAGCTTCTCATCCAGGCGCATAGGCTTTCTCATTCAGCTTCTCATCCAGGCATATAGGCAGCATCAAATCATATAATCTTCAAATCTTATAATTATATCATCAAGTATATAATCATATTATTATCAACTCTGACTCGGCTGTGACTCTGCCTTGAATCATCTGTATTGACCTGAGCCCTCTGATTTTGTGCTTGGAATTGATTGTTTCCTTTCCATTTTCAAAATCTTAATGAGATTTTGGAAGCTTGTTTCATATTTTTTTTCCATGTCTCTGATTTTCTTTTCTTTACAATAAGTACTGTTAGTAATCAATAAATCAATCAGTCAATGTTTACCTGGCTTCCCCTACATAAATATTCCCTCTCCATATACCTGTACTGGCCTCAGGCCTCTGATCTAGTTCTTGATTAATGAAATCATTCTATAGGATCATATAGTTTATTAAACTGCCAGTGCAGTATACTTATGTTTATTTTTAGATGTACTGTATTATTTTAAATTGCCATTTGTCTGTGCTGCAATTCTGTCGATTAGTTTAGCCAACCAGCTCACTGTAGCCTTTAGGAAGTATTGGTAAAAACAATATTGTGAGTTGTGAGGTGGTCAAATTGATTGGAAATAACTGGAAATAAATTTTACTGATGTGAATAATACTGTAGGAAGAAACACAGGTCCAAGTTACATGTTTTAGCTGTTTTTAAAGAAATCCAAAACAGTTGAGGGTGGTTTTGTCAAAACCAAACACAACAAATATTTAAAACCAAACCACAAGGATCTAGGTACATTTCTATTAATCCCCAAAGTTACATGCTCTTTTTGTCTTTACTCCTAACCAGCAGCGGCTGCTGCCCTCTTACCTGAGGGGGGCTGCTGTTGGCTTGGGTCCAGGCACCTGCTCAATGAATCTGGCAGGCATCGAGACCGGCGCATGCACATGAGCGGAGGTGGTGCCGTGCATGCGCACACTTAACTCCAGCTTCTCCGTGTCTGCATTGTTTGCAGCCCCGAGAAGCCCTGTAGGGCTGCCCGAAAGGCAGAGCAGTGGCTTCCACTGGAAGCTGTTCTCTGCTGATTTCAGCCCAGACTGGCAGTCCCAAGGGGAGGAGACACCTCCCCCTGGCTGCCAGTCTTCAGCTTAAATGGCAGGTGGCACTTCTAATATGAAGCCACCTGCAGTCACAGTGAAGCCAGTGCAGATTTTACTGGGGGGCTTCAGCCTTGCAGCCCCTAGGTAAGATCCGCCACTGCTCCCAACTCAAAATCATGCCCAGAAAGAGAAAATGAGGGAGTCCTTTAGTCCTTTTATCGGTGTTATATAACTTTAACCACTTAACTGATGATAGCGTTGATGATCACCAAGAAGGCAAGTCCTGTTGATACAAAATGAAAGTTACTGGTTGCAACCCCTATTGTTAAATACAGCCCTTGAACAGTTCCAGGCACCATAAAAATGTTAGCATTGTCATCACTACATTCAGAAGATGCAATTACAGCCATTAACCTGTAAAAGG
The DNA here is from genome assembly GCA_031769625.1 of Taudactylus pleione. Taxonomy (NCBI): domain Eukaryota; kingdom Metazoa; phylum Chordata; class Amphibia; order Anura; family Myobatrachidae; genus Taudactylus; species Taudactylus pleione. Next base: position 1,598,976 of record JAUIMM010000374.1, on the reverse strand, counting down.
AAAGAGATAAAATAAGGGGGCTGCATTACTGTGGAACATTTCCAACTTTAGATACTAAAATCCACATTTTGCCATGTTAGTATTGTCACTGTGGTTACATAATTCCAAAGGAATAGGCATTAAATAGCACAGCAGCAGATCAGGATATAGAGCATAACTTGAAGAAGCTACTCTAGCTGCTTCACGAGTTATCAGGTAACTAAAACTTTTTTTTCACTTATAGTTGTGAAAGCTCCAATAAATTGATTTTAAGTGCATTACAAAAAGATTGTCTTGCTGGCATACATAGGACAACACTTAAGGACATATTTAGGGCAATCCTAGTATTTCACCTTGAAAGCATAGTCAGACATGACTGGTAGAAAGCATATAACACATTACTGATAATCACCAATATTTCCTACAATCCTTCAGAACCACTACAAGAATTAAACCTACGTCTAAGATTTAATGCTTTTTCACATTAAGGATGTCAGCAGAAAATTGCTCTATTCTGTGAATAATTTATCTCTCATAACTGCATAATTCTCTTATCACATTTTTTCATTGGGCCTTTTAGCGTAGATTCCAAGGTAAATGGCTGCTTGTCTTGATAAGACCCTGTTGAATATCATTCCAATCAATCAATTAAAAAACACTTACCTTATGCTCATCTTGATTTATTTCTTGTTAATACAATAGTCTCACTATATCCTTCTATTATTTGCCCTTAATTCCATTAGCCATTCCCTTAATGTCCTTTTTAAAGATGACTTCCCCCCTGGATGGAAAAAAAGAGTAGTTTGCTTTGCCTAGTAATATAGGTGACAATAAAATTGTTGGAGTACTTTTCTACAATTGTTGTAGGTCACAGTATAGGCAGGTCCCAATGTGTATGAAATAGATTCTTTGTACGTCATAAAATATTTGCTAGTTTATCATTCATTACCTGTAAAATAGCATATAATTTGCTAAAATGACATTCTTGGATATCCAAAGCATTTTAGGCCTCAAGCATTTCAGAGTATCCTGGCAAATGTACATAGATACTGTAATAGGTATCTTTAAAAATAAATAATAATTGTAATGATTAAAAAAGGCAGATTTTCCAACATTGATTTTTAACATCCCATTGTGGATGAAAATTTGTTATATTATTCATCAATCCAATGGTGACTGATTAAAATGTAATTCCACAATTGCTAGAAAATATATCCCTTACAAAGTGTAAACATAAATAATAAATTATGTGCCTGTTGAAAGAGAAAATTAAAAAACTAGGCAAGATAAATGTGTTAACTTTAGAGAACAAAAACTGTCAATAAACCTCAGAATCCATTACAATAACCACATGAGATAACATTTTCTCTTACTTGTTCCAGGCACACTTAGGGGCATTTACAATTGCCCAGAAAGCCTTGACCTGTGTTCCACTCACTTATAATGGTTCTTAAATATGCCATTTTGCTTTCACTCATTGATTCACTATCAATATCTAGATCTGTCATTAACATCTCTTGGGTGAACAAGAGTCCTGTCTTTCAAAGCACTTGGTTGGATGTGGTACTCTATCAGTTTGTTGCATGTGTACAGCCTTGTAATACCCCTTTTACACCTGAGCTAAAACCCGGGTTTTTGAAGGGTTAACCCGGGCAGCTCCCTGGTGTAAAAGGGGAGAGGGTTGGATCACCGTGTCGAGTGACCTGGCAATCCAACCCAGGTAACTAGCAGGGCTTAACACGGGCGTAGCCCGTGAAACCCTGCTGTGAGAACAACGCACTCCGGGTCACATTGAGTACGATAAATTGGTCACAGAGGGCCTGATTCAGCAAGGATCCCTATTGCAAAGGTGCACGCAGGCAATCCTTGCAAAAGCAGCAGGAGATGTATAACAAACCCTGCTGCAATTGCGGTCGCAGGCTCGGATCACCATCACGACCATCGGTGGATATATTACCATATATATTACCATATAGTAAATGCATTTTTTTTATATAGTACATTTATTATGAATGTCAGTGGCAGTGCCCCCCCCCCCACATTAATTGCAGCAGGTTCCTGATCCCTTATATTTATTATTGCACCCATCAGTCAGTGACTTGTTAATTATTTATCAGTGGGTCACTGATAATTACATATATATATATATATATATACGTGTATATATATATATATATATATATATATAAATCACATATAGCTGTTATAATTCTGAGCAATAGAGTAGGGACTTGCAGTAAAGTGGAATCCCGTGACGGGGGCTGCAAGCTTAAATGCATTGATCAATTCACGAACCAAAACCGCACTGCTTATTATGTTTATTATTATTATTGTTGGTTATTATGGTGAGTGCAGAGCCCCCGTGATTTCTATTTATATATCTATTTACATATATATATATATATATATATATATATATATATCAACAATAGTGGTGTCCGGCACTCCTCCAGTACTGTAATTCAGCTTGCCCGGTGCCTATCCTAAAAAAATCATAAGTCCACGCAAGATGGATGGCACTCTAGGTCTCGTGTGTGCTAAAAAAAATCCCCCAGAGCCTGGAGTATGGGTCAACGTTTCAAGGCGCAAACCCTTTTATCAAGACAAATATACAATGAAAAAAACATACCTTTATAGTGCTCACCTCGTGTGGTTTCTTCCTGCTGCCGCGAATCCCGGCGGAGACCCGATGACGTCACGTATGGCGCCGTGGCGCCGGCGTCTCGGCATCTCCAAGGGGCGTGCCTAAAGTGACGTGTATCATCACCATAGTGACTGATAAAAACAATAATAGAAGAGACGCTCTACTAGAGACAGATCATGTGACTGTATAATTTAACAGTTATATTACAGACAGGTATCAAGTTACTACATAACTATGTGCGGGAGATACTATCCATATGTGAAAACAGTAAATATCACATATGCTGGGACTAAAAGATAATGAAATACCAATATCTGAAAATAAATTACCGGACTCCTAGGATGTCAGACGTAATGGATATAAATACAACAAAGTAGCCAATGTTGATAAGGCATACATGCTAATATGCAATAAAATATAAGACTATAGCAGGAGGAACCAATGATGTCCCTACTTGAAAGGGCCCTATTGGCTAAAGCATATCTGAAAATCAAACTATTATAGACACCACTAGTTGCCATGATCTCCTTAATCCAGACTCATTACACGCTAATGTAAATTATAGAACGCTACTAAATGAGAGAATCTCATTTAGTCCATGTGGATTCACAGTCTGTAAGCTGTGTATCCACCATGCTTCTCTTTGTAAGAGTACTCGATTACAGTCACCCCCTCTTGGATTGGGTGGAATCCAATCGATCATTTTGTAGCGGATGGTAGACAAATTATGTTTAAACTGCTGGAAATGTCTGGCTACTGGATGCTCAGAAGGTTTGCCTTCTAGCGCAGCCCGGATATTGGACCTGTGTAGGGCCATTCTTTCCTTTAGTTGTCTATATAGAAACCGTTGTAATTCCTACACCGTTCACCTGATTTGGATGTAATTACCCTCAAATTAAATCTGAAAGTCTGCAGTTAAAGCACATCTTGTTTGTTTCATTCCAAAGCCATTGTGGTGGTGAATAGAGGACAAAATATGAAAATTCTGTCAATGTCTCAATATTTATGGACCTGACTGTATATATATATATATATATATATATATATATAATGTGTGTATAAATAACATATGAAATGGTCCCGTAGTAAAATATACGGCAACCAGGGAATGTTTTTAAAATATTAAACTTGCTTTGCATACGGATAGCGTGGGATGCACCGCTATATCATATATGTATATATGATGCACTTTAGGGCCCCCCAATCTTTAGAACCCTGGACCCACCAAAGCCTTAATCCAGCTCTGGATGTCTCTCCTCTCCAGGCTCCACACTCCCACAGTGGCAAGACTGAGGAGTGAGGAGCCGTTTTTCTGGTCGCGCAGGCAGTGTCCAGTACAGTAACAGACTGTGGGACACAGTACATACTGTAGACAAGGCGGCAGACATACAGCCCTCAGACCACTACAGACACCGTCGTCAGTCTCTGTGTCTGGTCAGAGTATCAATGACCAGGTGAGTGCTGACTACACCTGGGGGATGGGGTAGGGTATTTCTACTGTGTGGGTTATGTGTGTGGAGCATTTTTACTGTGTGACATATAATGTGTAAAAGGGGGGATTTTTAATGTGTATAGATTATCACTACTATGATCATAATGTGTAAGGTTAATTACTACTCTGTCTCGTAATGTGTGAGGGACACTACTACTGTGTAGGGATACTACTAATGTGAATGGAGGGTGCTATAGTTTGGCCACACCTCTTCCCCACAAGACCAAGCTCCTTTTTGGTGCGCTTGGGAAGGGGGGGGTGCCAAAGCTCTTTCTTGCACAGGGCGCCAAAATGTCTAGCTACGGCTCTGGATGGGTGCAATAATAACTATAAGGGATCAGGAACCTGCTGCAATCAGAGGGAGGGCGGGCACTGAGCACTGTCATTGACTTTACGCCCCCTCACTGACCGCCCCTATAAATTGTATGATACATACTGTATTAGCCTGCCTGAGGCTTTATAGTGTAGCCAGACCCAGTGAGCCAGAACAGTTGTCTTTTTTTTCCCGGTGTGGTGTGGCATGTCCCAGGCAGCTCCTCTCTCTACACTCCCATCTCTAGACTTTCCACCCGCCTAACATCACTCTGCGCTCCTGACCCGAGTTGTGCATGTGATGTCGTGACATCACACATATGACTTGGGTCAGGAGCGCAGCATGAAGAGTCTACGCGCAGCTCAGGCTGTCACTGACAGCTGCGAGCCACTGGCGGCTGGACTGTAGATGCCGTGCGGCACCAGTCAGGCCTTCTATCCTTTTCAGCGCATGGAGTTTGTGCTCCACCGGAGCCGCCCTCCCTACGCCCCTGCCTGTATGAATGAAAAAATTTCATTATGTATGTCAATTTATTTTTGGAGGGGGGGGGGTTGTCTCTTTTTGTCTCTTTTTTCTGACATCATGTATTTGAAAATACCTCTGATTTTCTTAATGCCTGCCAATCACATCACAGCTAACATGGGTAAGGGAGTCAGGGTCACTTGAGTTCACTTTCATTTTGTGGCAGAGCTCAAAGAGGAATAGTTCTGTCAAGTTTGTTTTATTATTTTTATTTTATTTTCCTAAGATTAAAAAAAAGAAACATGATTTGACTTCTCCAAGCTGCACACATTTTCTTATGTGTACCCCCATAGAGGCTCCAAACAATGCATTCATGGCTGCAAGGATGGAAATACAGGAGACAATGGAAGGCAATCAACTGCAGTCTCCAGCCCTGAAGGATGCACACTGAAAAAAGGTTCTACTTTATGCGCCCCAGAGAAGGAATAAGCAGGGAGCCTGGAGAGCATGTGCTACAGTCCTCCGTCTCATAGAGTCCCCACCATGGAGTCTGGTCTCTAGGGACGAATATCCACCAAGGAAACAGCACCAATGTACAATAAATGGCCTGGGTAGAGGTTAGTTCATGGCCCCTCCCTCCTTTGTTAGCTCTTCTCCGTCGTACATGCAGTACCTGCTTCCTCTGTTGTTGCAGTAAGAGCAGCTAATACCTAATAACGAAGGACCCTGATCAGCAATAGGTACTGTTTGTGTCCTGGGATGTTGATAGTTAATTGTTGGAGGACTGTGTGTCTGGATGCTGCTGCTGGGGTGTTGGTAGTGAATGCAGTGAGAGAGAGTGTGTGTCTGGGTGCTGCTAAGGTGTTAGTAGTGAATGCAGAGGTAGGAGTGTGTGTCTGGGTGCTGCTAAGGGGGATCGGCATGATTTACCGCCTACAGCGGAAGCCCGGCAGAGGTGAAGATCCCAACAGCAGCTAAGGTGAGTACAAACTAACCTAACCCCCCTAACCCTAACCCTCCCTTAGGGGTACCTAACCCTAATCCCCCTCCAAGTGCCTAACCCTAACCCCCTCTAAGTGCCTAAAGCTAAGTCTCCCGGGGCTGTGCCTAACCCGAAAGCCCCCTAGCATAACCCCCCCTTCCCATAGCCTAACCCTCCCGGGGGGCTGCCTAACCCTAAATCCCCCCGGGAGCCTTTTCCCCCACGGCTGTCTGCACACGGTGCCCGGCTTACCTTCGATCGGTATGTCAGGCGTCGGGCTCCCGGCATAGATAAAATTACAGGCATCGGGATTTCGACGCCTGTCATTAGACCCTTGCCAGGGTTAGGCAGTCGGGATGCAGACAGTCGGGATTTAGACTGTCGGCATTCTGACTGCAAACCCTGCTAAGGTGTTAGTAGTGAATGCAGGGGGTGAGAAGAGTGTGTCTATGTGCTGTTGTAGTTTTGGCAGTGAATGCAGGGGGGAGGGTGTGTGTCTGGGTGCTGCTGGGGTGTTGGCAATGAATGTGGGGGGTAGTGTGTGGGCAGGGGCACCGAGACGGGGGGAGCGGGTACAGATTACCCGGGCCCGGACTTGGCATCACCGCTTTTTTTTCAACTATTTTTTTTTATTATTATTATTCTTTACTAAAACCACCGGGGGTGGTGGCCGGTGGCAGTTCGGAGGGACTAAGAGGGGGGGGAGGGGAGTAGCGGTGCACCGACTGTCCTGTCACTCACTTGACTTTCATTCATTGCAGTCAGAGAGAAATCCTCGTGAGATAATGACGTCATCTTCTCGCAAGGTTTTCTCTCAGTAAAAGTTCCAGGCTCTGGGCGGAGATTGGGAGGGAAGGAGACAGGTGACCGCGGGCAGCCTACAGTATGTGGCGCAGTCTGGCGTCGTGACGTCAGGTCGCACGCACTTGCTCTGCTCAGTCTGCTGCTGTGGTTATGACTAGAATAGAGCTTGCTGTGAAGAGGAATGGAGGAGGAGCTGTGCACCAAGGCCCCGAGGAGGACGCTTCACCCAGCCACCACACTACAGTCAGTCGGTGTGTCAGTGACAGCCTGTCTGTAGCAGAAGAGGAGAGGGGGTCAGAGAGTTTGATTTAAAGCAATTCTTTGCTTTCCCCAGGTAAGGCAATGTTTCTGGCTGCAGCTTTGCAGGGGAGAAGGTGGGGGTTCCTTTGCTTGTTGTGATTTATTATTCTGTAATGGGGGGAACCCCTATTTTTATTCATTCTTTTTTTTTTATGTAACTTTGTAAGAATATATGTTTTTAAACTCTGCAACTTCCAACAGGGAGGTAGTCAGCATCCCGGCAGATGAGATGCCGACATTCAAAAACCAGCGCCGGAATCCCAACAGCAGTCGGGACTCTGGGCCTGACTCAGACCTACTCGCGAGCGGGTCGATGTTTGGCCACTGCGCATGCGCACGCCAGAGCCGGCTCCAACGTGCACATGCGCGAAACCCGGCTAGCGACGGGTGCTCCGTCTCGCACTAAAAGGGGGCAGCTGTCGATTTTGATCGACAGCTCGCACCATTTTGGAGGCAAGCAGAGGGGGTGGCTGGCCAAACGGAGGCGTTCCTGACGGAATGCCTGCTGTTTAGGGGTGGCCCCACTGACATCACGAATGATGTCAGTGGTGAGCTTCTGGCTCTATTAAGAGCCAGAAGCTCACTTGGGCTTGCGGGAACGAGACCCTATCACAAGGGTCTCGTTGCAAGCCCCGAAGGTCAAGACCATCGCGACCATCACCTGGCCGCTCGCAATAGCTGTGGGTGGTCACCCACAGCTATGCGAGCGGCCCGGAGGCCGCACCAAAAAAAAAATGCCCTGATTCAGAGTCCGGCTCTGAATCAGTCCCTCTGTCTCCAGAATCCAGAGCGCCAGGGGTTAGGGGGAGGGTTATGTTTATGTTTAGGAATATGCACTATGTTAGGGTTGGGGGAGGGTTAGGTTTAGGCATCGGGGAGGGAGGGTTAGGGTGCGGGTAGGTTAGGTTTTAGGTTAGGAATATGCACTAGTAGAGGAGGTTAGAGTTAGGCACTGTGGGGGTAGAAATAAGTTTAGGGTGGGGGGAGGGGGAGGTTAGGTATAGTCACTAGGGGGGAGATTATGTTCAGGCATCGGGGAGGGTTAGGGGTAAGGTTTAGCGTTAGGCTACTTATCTAAATGTGTCGGGGTTCTGACTGTCAGGATACCGCTGTCAGTATTTTGACCGCTGGGATCCCATACCCAACCCTTCCCAACAATATATTATTATTTTATGTTGTCTTTTTTTTCAAATAATTTTTTTAATGTTTCAATTATATAGATATTTTTGAATCTGTGGGGCAATTTAATTGTTTTGCGTGCCCCCTGCTGGCTGTTTATACAATTGTAGTTTTGTTTGGATGCCTAAAGCTGCAGGGTGGGGGGGACACACTTATCCTCGCAGCCTCCTGAGATGCAAGAAGAAATGTGTGCATAGTCTGTTTGGGCACCCAAACCAGAACTTCAGACACCCAAACAAGAACTTTAGACAGATTTAGCTGCTTTCAGCTGCTAAACCCTGTTCTTTTGGGTGCCTTAAATACTAATGGGTGTCTAATCTGAGTAACAATTTATTTGTTCTGATAGACGCCTATTAGTTTAGACACCCAGCAGGGGGCACGCTAAACATTTGAATCACCCCCTGTATATCTGTATAAAGCATACATTAACAAATTAATTTGTAATTTAAAAAATTATAGGTATTAGAAAAAAAGGGCAGGGGGATGGAGGGGATACAGGGGGCAGTAGGTGATACAACAGAAGTTCAACCAGACTTGTGCCCTGTATGATGATGACATGGTTATATTCCTACACAAACAGGCATCTTCTGGGACCATGTGATCTCCAACATGAATAGTGAATACTGACTGAAGACATCATCTGCCCAGGGAGGATCAGTTTCTTCAGAGGTTCTACGTTGCAAAGAAACTACCATATAGGTAAGGTGTATTTGGAACAGAATGGAGAGGAATGTTCCCAGAGTGACGAGAAATGGGTGGAGTGTCATGATGACATGCCCCCATTTCCAGTGACCACGCCCCTAATGACACGTGACCATGCCTATTTTTTTTGCTGCGCGCTTTTGGCGCGCATACACTACATGTTGCTTTGTTTTCAAACTTGCGCCACTAAAGTTAACATAAGTTATGGAACTGGGACCACCCATTATCAAATGGCTAGCTTCGCCTATGGGTGCAGACAGTGAGTCGGAACAAGACTGTCACTGTCTGTGAAGGGATGCCTAACCCCCCCAGTGTGTAAATATATATATATATATATTATATATATATAATCTGTATGTGTGGAGAGATAGATAGATAGATAGATAGATAGATAGATAGATAGATAGATAGATAGATAGATAGATAGATAGATAGATAGATAGCAGTATATGGAGAGAGGCGGCACTCAGTCTTTTCAATCGAAAAGTGAACCCTATGCCAGGGTGATTTATTGGGACAATGTTTAGGGGACCGTATCACCTTCCTCAGAACAACATCAATTGTAACAGAAGCTTGCCATAATACCACACCCCTCTTTGGTGCGCGGATGTCCCGACCGCTGAATCACCAGTGTTGGGAGGTATGATCCTAATAGCCATGTCATGCTCCTGTGGGTGGGTGCTTCTCACATAAAAGATACACCCCAAAGAGGTACAGCCCTGTCCCTAAAATGTGGTGGCCACACCCCCTCCAGGGGGGGCCCTGGGAATTTGCTGTACCGGGGCCCAGGATTTCTCTTGGCAGCCCTGTGTGTGGGTACGTCTAGGGGGTTAGTAGTGAGTGCAAAGTGAAGGGTGTTTTTCTGGGCGCTTCTAATGTATTAGCAGTGAATGGGAGAGTGTATGGAACCTGCTGGGGTGTTGACAATGTTTGCAGGGAGGAGGGTGTATGTCTGGGTGCTACTGGGGTGTTAAAAGTGAATGCAAGAGGAGGAGGAGAGTGTGATTCAGTGTTGCTGGTGTGTTGGTAGGGAATGTGGTTTGGGGGAGTGTGTGTGAGTGCTGCTGGGACTGGTGTGTTGGTAGTGAATGTGGTTTAGGGGGAGTGTGTGTGAGTGTGCTGCAGGGACTGGGGTGTTGATAGTGAAGCAGAGGGGGGCACCAAAAACTATCTTGTCTCTGAGCCCCTTAAGTGCTTGCGCCCGGCGCCTCTATTGTCTCCCATAGTTCTGCCCCTGTCTTATCACTCTGTCATGTAACGGGGGGATGATATCTTTGAAGAGCATACAGTATGTTTTATCACTCTGTCATGTTAGAGGGGGGGGTGATATATTTAAAGAGCATATAATTTACCACTCTGTCATGTTAAATAATTTAACATGGCAGAGTGATAAAATATATGATGTTTAAATATACCTCCTCCTAACATAACTGAGTGATAAACTATGTGCTTTATAAATATAGCAACCACCCCCCCTCAGCACCTACCCCCAAATTCCTAGACCAGCCTCCCCCCCCCACCATCGAGTCCAACCCCAGGCAACGACCCCACCCCACCCACCCTCATCAGGGTGTCATCAGGAGACTGTGAGACAGACAGACTTACTATATTGATTGTTACTGCATGTCTCCAGTCACAGTACCACAGCCCACATACACAGATCCTCTCTCTCCCGGGTCCTGGCCACTCTCCATGGCGGTCCGGACTCCGCAGTAGTCAGTGCCAGCTGCAGGTGCAGTGTCGAAGGCTCCTCAGAAGGGGCAGACACAGGGTCGCGGGCGGTCACATGACAGGTGACGTCCGCGGCCCGCCGAGACCACAGAGTGTTTTGGAGCTGGAGGAGGAGCGCCGCTGATGCTGATTGGCACTCAGCTCAGCGGCTCCTCTGGCTTTCTTTTTACTGTTAGTTAGAATTAAGCCGGTAGGCGTAGGTGGAACGGCCGGGACCCGGGTGACAATGGAACTAGGTGCCTCCTTCAGGGCTGGCGCCCGGCGGCAACTGACTCCATTGTCTACGGGAGTTCCGCCACTGAATGGTATCACTGTCCAAATCTGTATAGCCTGTTTGCAGTTTCCACTTTAGCAGGAAGGACTACAATCTTTGTCCCCCTGCTTTAGCATAAACAAGTACAGTAGGTAACCCGGCTCAGTCTTCTAAAATCATTCATAATCCATACTGGCCAATTTATACATAAAGTTATGTGCAGTATCTAACTGTGTATTCTTAAAAATATTATATTAGTTAAACATATACAGTACTCCCATATCTTTAATGTCTATTAAGGCTAATGCAAAATTTCAAACAATGCTTAACCATATGTATTGCAGCTATACATCTTATTTTGTTGCATAGAAATGGCAGTTTTGTGAAATTAAGTGCATTTCAGACTGACATTTATTAAATTGGCCCAATATCTTATTGAATGATCAATATCAATGTATTTATTTTGAGCAATGGCCCAGAGAGAGCTTTTATTAGGTATTTCATGACATACGATAGCTGCTGTATATTAATTTAGAGTACTTCCAGGGGACATTGGCTAATTTCACAAACAAAGTTGGATGAAAATGCATTTTTACTAAAAGAATGAATTGAGGGACATCAACAGATAATGCAGGTCTGCACATTAATAGAAGATTGTAATTAAATGTGCGGACCATAATGTAATTTTCCTCTAAAGTACTCTAAGACATCGTGCTCCCTATTTCCTCTGTTACCTTGAGACTAAAACATTGCCTATGATTTGCAGCTCAGGTTTCCTTTCAGTAAGCCACAATATACTGGACAGCAGGAAAAACTTATTTTTAACCCTTACTAAAATACAGCAATAATAACTTACATTGCATTTTACCGCAGAGCAGGTTTACCCAGACTCCCCATTTCTAAGATGCAGGGAAAAATTATTGTGGCTATACAGATTGAACGGTATACGGTCAGATAGGCGACATTCAGAATGTCGAAACCAGAAAATCGACTGGTTCTGAATGTTGACATTAATGTTAGGTCGCCAACCAATATGTCGAAATATAGTTAGGTTGACATGACTAAAATGTCCACACGTTCAGACGCCAGAATGTCTACATATATTTTTTTGTTGATTTTTAGGTTTAAGGTTAGGGTTAGGCTAAAATAAGCAAAACCCATATATTGACATGTTAAATGTAGACATTCTGAACACACTGACATATTAACAATGTCTGGCTATTTTTATGTTGACATGTTTATTGTCAACCTAATGTCCATGTTGACATTGTGGCTGTCAACATTCAGAACTTTTCGACATTCTGGTGTCAACATTCTGAATGTTGACTAGTCATACCGCACCCGCTGGAACACTGTAGCTCAGTATCACCTTTTTGGGGATCATATCCAGCTCTCTGATGAGTCGGGAGCTGGGATGTAAAACTAAAAATAAAATACATAAAATTAACAAATGTATTAATAGGACACTGTTCACTTTTGTGATAATAAAGCAGCCTGGTGCTGACAACCCTACTTGAAGTTGCCAGATTGCACCATATTACAGTACAGAGTTCTGGTGCTGTTGGAGGTTAAAGTCAATATTAATAGGCTGTGATACATGCATTCTATTGCCGTTTATTTTGATCAACTGTATGCTGTGGGTTACATCTAATGAAGATAGAGGAGGGTTTAACCAGTTCTAACCACTAGAGCTGTTTACTTGATTTATTTTGTAGATATTTATTAATTAATTTCAGCTACTTAATTTGTTTTTTACTCTTGTTTTTTTTTTTAGTTTATTTATTTATTTATTTATTTATTTAATTATTTTTGTGGCAGCCATAATTGGCAGCCATACATCAACATCTTGTCCAAAGATAACTTATCTGTTCCAAATGGCACAAATAATTAGGAGAATCTTGGAGTGGCAATAGGTAAACAACTAATACACCTACAGTAAATGTGGTTTATTTACTAAGCCTCATTTTTTCAGTGAGATTTAAAGGAGCGATTTTTAAAAACCAATCCCACAGCAAAGCCACAGAAAAAACACTGCTAACTACTATTAAACTCCAATATATACATTAAACCAACTGGAGAAATATCAAGATATCTCTGGGGGTGGAATAGCCTACAGTAGCTTGTGATTTCTTGGAATTTAAAACTTTGGGACCAAACTTAATCTAAGTGATTCTCTAGTAGTGTCTAGTAGTAAGAGGGCAGCGCTACATACATTTGACCACTACAAAAAACAATAACTATTATGGGAAAATCAGAGTGTAGTGTCGAGATAACAAAACTAAAGGGTGGTCAGAGTTGTAATACTACCCTGTATGCATTGATGAAATACTGCAGAGGCCTAGTGACAAAATAATATTGGCATGAATTATCTGTCTATATCAAGCAATTGGTGAATCAATTTGTCAATAGTTAAAATTCACACTCATTTTGTAAAATTTGGACAAACCAGATCAATTATTATGAAAAGTCTGATCCAGAAAAGATCTGGTTAAAAACCAATAATGGTTAAGATTATGGAACACAGCCAGTAAGAAAACAGTCCACATAACATAATAAAACCTGTACTAAAAAACCATGTAGCATGTTTCCCTCTTCGCCTGCTTCTGTGAGTGAGCAAACACGTGCTAGTACCTGTATAATGACTATTGACTTTCCTACATGTTGGATAAGGAGCAGTCCTGTGCTGCCTCCATGCATAGTGCCAAACAGGTAATTGAGATAGCGGTCTCTAGGACGTGCTGGAGCTAAGCAGGAGGCCTGACCTCCAACATGTGCTACTGTGCATGTGCACCTTGTTTGCAAGTCTTTACTCCTTGGAGTTCTTCGTTAATGGACACACCTCCAAGACTCTCCTATGACAGCACCCCTACCGTGCCTCCTAGAAGCATGCAAGTACACTGTATCACCACCGCTATATTAGGCAGCATAGGGCTACCTTACACCAGGGTGCATACCACACAGATGCCCGAGACACTGCAAAGCCCAGCAATACCCTAACGCTTCAGGCTGCATCAATTACTATTGTTTATACACCTGTTATATCTCTGTGTCATATGCTACATTTGTTCTACCTGGTTCACTATACCTAAGACCTGGTTAAGCTATACCATATGCGGACTAACCACCACCAGCACCAAACAACTGCGCAGCACACTTGACTTAACACTTTATACATTATGACCAAGTGTATTTACTCCTACTTAGCGGGTGAGAGCCACAACAACAATTCCATCCAGCGGTATCTCGCTGCTCAATTCTGCTACTGCTCTGCTAATACTACATACTGAACCTCTGCCAAGTTATCAGAGTCACAGTAAGTCTCCAGTTTTCTGTACATTTCTCAGTCTCTTTAATGCAAACATTTCTCAGTGTACTGTGTACATATAGTATTTGCTGATTTTTATACGGTAATATAAATACTTAAAAAAATATTTACACTGAAATATATCTTAAAGTGTATTATATTTTTAGCTGGCAGTAACACAATTTTTTTAATTTATTTTTTTATGTTGTTGGTTAATACTTAGCACTTTGCTTTGAGACAAAAAAAGTCTCCCACCTCATCTAGGCTTTTTAGCTGCAAAAACGATGTTGTAATGAATAATACAGTAAATGTCTCAAATACAAATATCACAAATTAATATATCACTTTGGCTATTATTGTTTTACTCTACCTTAATCTAATTCTGATTGTAAATTGTATTATACAATGCCTATTTTACTGCAAAACAAATACTTCAATAGCCGTGTTAAAAATTACACTATTATGCTTCATTTTTATATAATACATAAGTAATTCTAAAGTATGTATAAACTACTGTGAATAATAATAATAATAATAATAATAATAATAATAACTATATAAATCATGAGATCTATGGTACATTATCATGTAAGTGTTCACTGGAACCCTTTACTGTGCTTTATCACAAATATTAGAAGTTACCTTGGAGATAAATGACCAGTATGCAAGTGCCCAGACCTAGGGCCTGATTCATCATGGATCGCAACTGCAACAGCGTATGCAGATCGGTCGATGGTGCGTACTGCGTATGCATCACAGTGCGCGTGCGTGAGTTAGCATTGCAATCGCTCTGCAATCACTCACGCAGAAAGAAAGCCATCACAGACTGAGTGACAGGAGGTCAGCATTTGGGGGTGGTGCAGTGGGAGTGGTCAGAAAAATGGAACACCATTGCATGGGCGTGCATAAATTAGCCGATGTTAGCAATTTCTGAGTAAGGTCAGACCTGCTGTAATTCTGCGTGATGGGCCAATGTTACTCGATGTTATCGATGTATACGCAGGCCTGCAAGGTATTACGGATGTGAGATTGCGGTAGTGGGTGGTAGTGGACGTCTCTATGCTGGCTGTGCGACGGCTTTGCGATTGCATTCATTAGCATATTTTCGCAGCAGACCTCCGTGCGGTCCATAGTGAATCAGACCCTATGGCCTCTTTCTTTTATTTGGTCACAGGATTCCACTATGAAATGAGTACTTATTCCATATAAAAATAAATAAGTAAAAATATGGTATATTTAATGACTGAAATAACTTTTCTACTCAAAGAACTACAGCAGTAGGTGTGGTTTACATTGATTTAAAATAATTTATAGCAACTGCATGTAAAATTGTCTGTCTGTTAAATGCCTCCCTATTGATGCCATTTTGGTTATAATTAATTTTATTAAAATAAAATTAATCAGTTTAACTAAACTTATCGTATAAACTAGAGATGTAACTAATGAAGATAATTTATGAAATGTAACACAAAATAAGTTATATTTACAATACGTCTATATTTACAAAATAAGTCTATATTTACCAACAATGAAAAAACAATGCTGCCAAACATCGTGAGTAGCTCCCATTGCCATTAGCCAGATAAAAGAGAGACATGTGGTTCTGCGGTTCAGAAATATTGATAGATCAGTTAATCAAGTCACAGTTTACAAATATCTTGAACATTTGGTAAGTTGCTTGCAAATAATATTTTCAAATGTTATTCAAATTCTCTCCAACCTTAAATTATCCACAATCGCTGGCTTTTGTATACAAACTAGTGAACAATTTCCCATCAATCAAAGAGATTGATAAATACAGAAAGTTAACCTGAGCATTACTGATTGTGTATTTGAATTTTACTGGGCTAGTACTAGTATTATGATGATCTAAAATAGAACAAATATCATCTCTATAGCCCCTCCAAAAGATCAACAAAACGTCAGTATAACAAGTGTAGAGTACAATTCTATAAGCAATATTTGCATCAGAAAAAAACACATTTAGTTCAAAATCAAACATGAAAATATTGACATACGGTGGGACTTATTTGACACCATCGCACAACCAATATGTTGAAGATAAATTGATCATCATGTATGAATTTTTTTTATTGTAAGGATCAACTGTAAAAGTTCAATAATCAATTCCAAAGTTGGGCCATCGTATAATGGGTGTGAAGTACACAACAGGAATATATAATCAATAAATGTTGTATATAATGCAATACATTTAGAAAAATGTCTTATTGTTCAAGATATAGGTCATCTCATAATCATGCATAATAAGGTTTGCATAGCTAGGGGCCATATTGGACCCCATAGCCTTCCCTTGTAGTTGTAGAAAGAATTCTCAAAGAGAAAACATGTTTAAGGAGGATAAAGTCCTTCAGTAATAGCAAATATGCACTGGGAGGTCTCAAATATTTTGTACTACCAGTGATAGCTTTCTTAAGGGTACATAATCCCTCCACATGACTAATGTTAGTGTAAAGACTTAAGGGTATATTATTTACTAATGTTCGATTTTCGAGTTGAGCGACTTCACATTCGATTTGTATTAAATTTTGCCTTTGGAGATTTATTAAAGGAAAAAACGAATGTATATGACATTATACTGTATCTGCAGATTTAATGTCCCTTTCTGGTATTAGTTTCCATGTTGTTATGTATGAGTTTCTTTCTGTGAGGGTTTTCACCTATGATCCTCGTTTTTACAAAATCTAGCTGCAATTTGGTTATAGTTCATGTCTTCACCCATTGACCAGAGTTACTGTATCTAGCATTCCATTTATATGCTCCTGCATGTCCATTCCTTTGCCAAATCTCATTTGGGAATTGCATATAGATTCCTCAGTAAAAGCAGCTTGCGGTTTAAGCGGAATCTTTTATGCTGCATCTGTAATGCATCTTATATGCCCTTTATGGTAGTCTCATATCTTATGGGAATTGGCCATCGTCAACTAATAAATTATATTGTAAGCTTGCCTGCCTGTCTTATTCCATCATTGTTTATTTTGATAATAATCTTCAACAAGTCACCTCTTGAAAGTAGCATTTCCACCTTAAATTTTCACATCCGATAATTGTCATTATTCACTTTAGTCTCTGTTAAGTTAAACTCTGAACTGCTGACCATTTATTTTCTTTTTCTCATTCCATTTGAAATACAAAGTTGATTTACTAACTGACATTCTGCAGATTTCACAGGGATATTGCATGTATTCTTCTGATGCTCTGTGTATCTGAGCCCATAAGCAGAATATTCTTCTCTGTTCAAGCAGTAACTGACATAAAGAGGGTTGGGTACAAGATCCCGGCAATCATGATGCCGGCAGTCACAATATCAACAGTGGCATCCCAACAGTCAAAATCCTGACCCAGCTAGGTAAGTACCCTTACCCTCACCCTAACCCCCTCCCCCACAACCTAACCCTAACACTCCCCCCTACAGCCTAACCCTAACCATACCCCTAGTGTCTAACCCTAAACCTAACCTTCCCCCAACACTAATACTTACCGTCGGGATGCTGGCAGTTGGAATTCTGGTGCCGGTATTCTGAACGCTGGCATCCCAACCGCCGGGATGCTAACTATGTCCCCAAAAAGAATGTAAGATAAACTTTACTATTAACAGAATCAGTAAACTTTGTAACTTTATATTACAATACATGAAGGATTAAAAAACAATTTTCTACACGGAAGGCCTGATTGAGAGATCGATGGAATTGCAGAGCCGCACACAAGCAGCTTTGCAATTCCATCCATCTTAATGCAAATGCAGAAAGAGCTGTCAGACACCTCCTTGCTTCATTTGTAATGAATTGGATCCAGATAGAAGGGAGTAGCTAGGTGACACTGGACTGATTGTTGTTTGTTTTTTTGCCCCCAAGCTTTAGAATTTGAAATATCCTTTCCAATTTGATGAATGCGCTGCAAGTGACATAACAGGGAGGAGGTTCCAAGATGGTTAAGGTCCTTACCTTTACTGACTGTTACTTGGCAATGGTTACAAATGGCTTGGCAAAAGTTGTCCGGATTTGGGTGGAAATACTGTAATTCCACACAATGGAAGTCGATATTTTGGTCCTTTGTCCAGGCATGGCAACAATGGGATTTTTCCCAAAAACGGAAACAACTGTTGCCTGATTTACAGTTTTTACACAAACATCCTTGCCATCAACATCCTCATCATCATCAACATCCTCATCATCCTTGTTGTTATCGCCAACTAGATTAATATCCTCCTCATCCTCCTCGTGCAATTCTACAGAAGCATCTTCAATTTCTACGTCAGAAGGCACACAAATGGTGGAAGGAGGATCCTCTTCAAGTACAGTATTAGAAAGGTCAGGCTCACACATGGTAACTGCGGACACACTTGGACTCTCCTCGGGGATTTGTAATTTTTCCGAGCACACAGTTGGTTCCAGTGTCTTACTCCTCTTAACAATTTAATTTTTTTTGTACCTCTCCTACAAGCAGAGGGGCTTAAGTTATCATTAGAACCATCAGTCATAAATACAGGCCAAGGCCTTATCCTTTCCTTGCCACTTCGTGTAGTGAATGGCATATTGCCAATTTTTTGTTTCTCTAAAGCTAACTTAGCTTTAGCTTTTTTTTTCCTTTATCAGGGTAAAAGTTGATTATTTTACATGGCCTGACTTAAGCCTTGGTGCGTCGGCCTTCATAGATGACGTTGACGGCCTTGCATCGTCATCAATGATTGCTGCCGGCAGCTACAAGACTGGTATGTGGATCCTGCTCTTCTGTCATGTGACTGTCCTCCATACTCACTGCAGTCTTACAGTAGTGTCACCAAGCATTTATAGTACAGCTTAGTTGTGGCTAACGCACACAACCAAACAATTGTTTTAATTTTTCACTGGTAGTGTGGCAGGCTAACATGCACAGACCAAAAAATTGTTTGTTTTTTTCACACTGGGGGTGATTCCCTAAAAGAGGCAGCAGCCCCTCGACAGACAGCAGCACAGCACCCCTGCACACCTACGCTGATGACAAGTGTGACTAACACAAAAAAATATATATACTTTTTTTCACTGGTGGTGTGGCTAACATGTACACAAAAAATTGCTTTGATTTTTTCACTGGTGGTGTGGCAGGCTAATATGCACACACCAAAAAAATTGTTTGTTTTTTCACTGGTGGTGTGGCAGGCTAACACACACACACACCAAAAATTTGTTTGTTTTTTTCACACTGGGGTGAAACCCTGAAAGAGGCAGCAGCCCCTTGACAGACAGCAGCACAGTACCCCTGCACACCTATGCTGATAACAGGTGTGGCTAACACACACACACAAATAATTGTTTATTTTTTTTATCACACTGGAGGTGAACCCCTGAAAGAGGCAGCAGCCCCATGACAGACAGCAGCACAGCACCCCTGTGCACCTACAATGATGACAGGTGTGGCTAACATGCACACACAAAAAAAATTGTTTGTTTTTTTGGGCAGCAGCCCTTTGACAGACAGCAGCACAGCACCTACGCTGATGACAGATGTGGCTAACATGCACACAGAATTAAAATTGTTTATTTTTTTTTCACACTGGGGGTCGGTGAAGAGCACCCATGAAGAACAGAGCATCCCCTGGACAACACAGCAGAACAGTCAGCCTCTATGGACAACATCCAGATAGCCCCTATGGACTAAAGACAGCCAGTCCCTATGGACAGGACAACAGCCAGCCAGTCCCTCTATAGACAACAACCAGCAAGCCCTTATGGACAGGACAACAGCCAGCCCTTATATGGACATTAAGCAGCCAGCCCCTGAGTGACAACAGTAGACAGCCCCTATGCACACCGTCAGCAACAGCACAGCACAGGTCCCAGCTCCCTCTCTCTTCACTCTCCACAGCCAGAATGAAAAATGGTGGTGATCACGGGACCTTTATAGAATCCAAAACCCACGAGAATCCTACAGCGGGATGATGACGTTTTGCCTCATTTTCAGATCCGAGTCAGGTGGAAAAACCTGAGCCAACTCGAATCTGCCTCGGATCCCCGTAGTTCAGTGGATTCGGTTCTCAGGGAACCGAACCCGCTCATTTTTACTTAAGACCTATTAGAGAACAGCACTATATAAATAAAATTATTATTATTTTAACATTATTTTATACTGAATTTCTTACCCTATTTACCAAAACAAAGACATTGTCAATAATAAATTTAACTTGATAATTAAGTGAAAGGGGGACATAGCACTTCAGGTTCGATGTATCAAGCCTTGGAGAGAGATAAAGTTGAGTAGTTGCCCAAAGCAACCAGTCAGCTTCTAAAAACTGTAATTTCAAATTTTCTGCTAGATAAATGACAGTTAGGAGCTGATTGGTGGCTTCGGACAACTTCTCCACCTTATCTCTCTCCAAGGCTGCTGTATATAACATATGATTGCATCTATCTGCTATACAGCACCAGCAGGACAGGACAGTAACAGTCATATCAGTAACAATTTGTGGACCATGCGAAAGTAGCAGTCAGTAAGGAATGGAGACTTCTGGCAATAGATACATTAAAACATTTTTTATTAAATGATAAAATATAAAAAAAAATTATGCACAATATGTAACAACAAATATTTGTGAGTTATCCTGGAAACAGTCATTTACGGGGGCTACCTACAAATATTAGGCATCCCCTGAATATATGTACTGAGGTCTGCAACAGATATTACTTTAATCAGAAAAGCATCCACCAAAGGTTTTATAAATTTACCAAGTAAAGCATTCCTGAGCTTGGCCTTGGCAGCTAATGACATTTATAAAAAACGTTATCCATTGTAGGCTGTGGGCTACATGGTGCAAAACTTCCCAGGAGAGGGGTCCTAAGGATTACTCTGCATTACTGTCCGCTCTCACATACACAGTCTGATGATTGCACATGTG
The DNA here is from genome assembly GCA_031769625.1 of Taudactylus pleione. Lineage (NCBI taxonomy): Eukaryota > Metazoa > Chordata > Amphibia > Anura > Myobatrachidae > Taudactylus > Taudactylus pleione. The sequence continues at coordinate 1,577,942 of JAUIMM010000374.1, read as the reverse complement.
CAGTATTGCAGCCGGGGTTTGAACCCAGAAGTAAAGTGTTCGAATTAGTGATCATTTTACTTCTAACATACCTCAGGGACGGGCTCCAATCAGAGTCCCTGTTCCTGCATATGATTGGTGACTGATGGGTGAACAGAATGGTATAACAGCCACACACTTGGGCAACCTCTGGACTCACAAAGAGTCATCCTTCAGCACTCAGGAGAGGAAAAACCCCCACGTGGAGGAAACCTCTGGGGAACCATGGCTTCAGGATCGACCTTCCCTCTGGGCACTAAGAGGTGTACTAATAGGTACAGGGAGGGGTTCAATACTTACCAATACTTACCAAAGATCAGCAGCCTTTGTGTAGACCAAGGGGAGAAAAATGAAAATACGTTGTTAATGGATGAAGAAGCAGAGTGAAAAAATAAACATTGGTGGGGTTGTGAGCAGGGAAAAATCTCTCTATATAGGTTTTTCAACTATTGAGGACATTGAAAATTCCTAAAATAAGAGCAAATGACCCAAAGGGCCTATTTTATTCCCCCTAATGTGTAGATTATATAAATAAGTTTTCATTCTTATAGTAACAAGTGGGTGCCTTCTGGAAAGAAATTTGGGCAGTAAATAAAAGCTTACAGTGAATCGCTAATATTTGTGTTAAATGTACTGGTGCAATTGTGTGAGATAAGGAACAGGATTCTGGGAAAGGGGCTATTTCACACCTAACAATTACATAGGCAAAGATAGAAAAATATTCACTTGTCGTAGCTCTATTGCACACATTTTAGCCTATACTAGATTGTCCCTTTTCGTCAGTTGGATGTACAGTACTTTGTTCATTTAGCCAACTCCGCAGGTCCAGGTGTTTCCCACATGTCCCTTTTAATGCCCATCAGACCCCCTACATGCCCCCGATCTGTATGTCCTATGTTTTGCCCCCCTAACCTGTATGTCCAATATTGTGCCACCAGATCTGTATTATTCTTCCCCAATCTGTATAGCCTGCATTGCTCTTTCTCCACCTTACCTATTTGATCTGTATTATGCTCTATATTCCCACCCCCAAACAATGTGTGTCCTGTATTGTGCCCTTCCCCTGTCCTCATATGTATGTCCTGTAGTGTACATTCCTCCATTTCTATGTTTTTGTATTGTGCCATGGCTCCCTCCAGTCGTCTGCAGTCCTCACTATGCCACTGCTCCAGAAGCGTGTGATGGCCTACATGTGAGGAAATGACACAATGCAGATCCTGCCTTCCTGTCCTACGTGGCTCCCTCCAGCCATCTACAGTCCTGACTACGCCACTGCTCCAAAAGCATCTGATGGTCTACATGACAGAAATGATACATCACAGATCCAACCTTCCTCCGCTCCATGGCTCCCTCCCGTCATTTGCAGTCCTCACTATGTCACTGCACCAGAAAAATCTGAAGGCCTAACATTTGGGAAAAGACACACTGCAGATCCTGCCATCCTCCACTATACGGCTCCCTCCCATCATCTGCAGTCCTGACTACACCACTGCACCAGAAAAATCTGATGGCCTACATTTGGGAAAAGACACACTGCAGATCCTGCCTTCCGCTGCTCTACAGCTCCCTCCAATCATCTGCAGTACTGACAACACCACTGCTCCAGAATAATCTGATGGCCTACATTTGGGAAAAGACACACTGCAGATCCTGCCTTCCTCCGCTCTACGGCTCCCTCCATTCAACTGCAGTCCAAACTACGCCACTGCACCAGAAGTGTCTGACGGCATACATTTGAGAAATGACACACCATAGCTCTTGTCTTCCTCCACTCCACAGCTCCCACGCGTTGCCTGCAGTCCTCACTACACCACTGCTCCAGAAGCTTCTGATGGCCTATATGTGAGAAATGACACAATGCAGATCCTGCCTTCCTCTGCTCTGTGGCTCACTCCCATCATCTGCAGTCCTCATTATATCACTACTCCAGAAGTATCTGATGGTCTATATGTGAGAAATATTGACCAAGAAATGAGTGAAGCTAATTTGCGCAAAAAAACAATCCTGCAGCTGTAGACAACACAAAATAGAAGTAATGCCAAACTACCAAAGTAGAATTTTTACAAGAAAGGAGTGTGTCTTGTAGCGCTTATTGTTAAAAACCTTTTAAAATGGGATAATAGATAGATTACCCAGAGTGTGCAAAGCAATCTCATTTATTACAAACTTAAAACAAACAAAATTAAAAATATGTACATCACATGCAATGACAATTTATATATCCAATACTGGGATATAGGAGTGGGATTCCAGAAACAGCCTCTCACCAGAATAGGGTGCTGCGGTGGGCAAGTGCTAATTAACAGCAAAGGGTCCCGGGCCTCAATAGCTCTGCACCACCGCAGGGAGCTTTAACAATCCAAGGATGGCTGGATTCCCAAACAAAAGTTCATCCTTGTTCCACAAAACACCTCCTGCTGGAGGTGCCAGTTCTCTTTGCCAGAACCTGTCAAATGATGATCTAAACAATCAGAATTTCTTGATTTACTATTTCGCAAAGGTATAGTTTGTTTATAATTAGGAAACTGGACTGGACTGTTTGATATTCAATGCTTACTCAAGGAATTGCAGAATGGGTGTGTTAGTAAGTTAATTTCATGATTTTTATATTATTACAATGTTCATGCTTGTATAGACACAACAGGTTTTGTTTATATTAATACATTTTAAAATATCACTTTTTTTACATGAACAACTGGACACTTTTAAAGGTAATTAGCATAAATTAAGTTCAGTACCATAACTAGGGTGGTGTGGCCGGTGCCCTAGCGCAGAGCACAGGCTGTCTTGGGGGCAGAACCAGCCGCTGCCGCAATGTCCATTTGCAGGCCTGGCACATTCACTGGACTGTCGAAGCTTCAGGAGAGGAGAGAAAGTAGAGGGAGTGAGAGAGACGTCTGAGCATGGGGGCGGGGCTACACGGACTGAGCAGCAGCTGTCAGACTCACAGGGAGGAGCTGCAGCCAGAAAGACTCACTGTTTTCTGAAGTAAGTGTGTGTGTGATAGCTGTGGTAAAATTAGGGCAAGTGTGTGTGTGATTGCTGGGGTAGAATTAGGGAAGTGTGTGTGTGATTGCTGGGTTAGAATTAGGGGAAGTGTGTGTGTGATTGCTGGGGTAGAATTAGGGGAAGTGTGTGTGTGATTGCTGGGGTAGAATTAGGGCAAGTGTGTGTGTGATTGCTGGGGTAGAATTAGGGCAAGTGTGTGTGCTTGCTGGGGTAGAATTAGGGCAAGTGTGTGTGTGATTGCTGGGGTAGAATTAAGATCAAATGAATGGGTTGGCCATGCTTAATATTAATTGTGACGTGGCACGAAAGTTGGATTTTTCCAAATTTATTGCTACATTTGCAAAAACACAGATAGAATAGCACTTCTAATTTGATATCTCCAATAATCCAGTACATCAGTTATGTATAAAGGGCCTCATTTACTAACTAGTTTTATCACCAAAATGAGTGATAAATTGCACTGTGTATGATAAATAGTGCTCCAGCCAATCAGCTCCCAACTGTCAACTGTTAGAAAAATGACAGTTGGGAGCTGATTGGCTGGAGCACTATTTATCATACACAGTGAAATTTATCACTCATTTTGGTGATAAAACTCATTAGTAAATGGGGGCCATAGTATTGTATTTGTAAATTTTAACAAAGGTAAGCATTCAAATTAATTTCTAATACATTTTAAATGCATTTTTTATGGGGGGGTTAAGAAAGAGGGGATGGAGGGCCCTCCTTATTTGGGTTTTCCCAGCCTGTCCACATTACACAGGTTACAATCATGATGATAAACCTAACTTTCCTTTATGTTAGAGATGAGTAGTTTGGATAAATGTGGGTCATATGTGACAATAGGGAGTGTAGTTGGGGACATATATGATAAGGGGTGGGGGCATGTCTCTTGCTCACATGCATGTGGTGATAAAAAAAAATCAGCTTAATCATTGCAATTGGTGCTTAGTTGATTAATATGCCCTTAAGCTTCTATATGTACAGTCATTGTTATCACATGCTAAGCACATTTACCTCACACTAATACATATGGAATTATCTGTCCCGTCTGTCTCTCACTCCATCATACCTGTCCCTCTTCACAGCCCATTGTATTACTAATGATCTAGGCAATGGCGTACCTACCTGGGCGGGCTTGTAGTGCCAGCAAAACAGGGGGCGTGGACTCACTGGTGGGGACATGGCCTTGAGACAGGAACCCCCTTTTTGTCACTCATGGAGATGCGGAGTGTTCCCGGGGACCACTCTGTTTGTAGTACCAGCTCCTTTACTGGTCAGGACGGAGCCAAGTGCTGCACTTAATGCTACAGTGCAGCACCCGGCTTCTGTCACTGAGGAGTCGGCACTTTGGTGTTACCCCTCGGGCGGGTGACATCCGGGTGCGGTCCTCACTCCCCTCTCCCCCCTTGTGACACCACTGAATCCAATGGATGTGCAGTCAGGTTAGGCAGAAGAGGCAGAGCCTCCCCTGTCATTCTCCCTGTCATGCTCCAGTTTTGAAATAAAAACTGTGTTTTTATACATGTGTGCCTCCCCAGCCATTGACCTCACTGCACGTCACTGTAATGATCTCTCTGCCAGCCCTCCTCACTCTGCACTGTCCTCTGTTACTTTCTCATGTGGACAGTTCTCCTGTCTTTTCCTCTTCCATGGCCTTAGTCGCTGTTCTTCCAGCCACTGTATATGTAATTTCTCTAATACTACATTATGAATTTTTATGCCTAAGATAGTCATTCCTCCCTGTACATCTCCTAATTATGTGTTCTTATACATACGTATATTCCCTGTCCTATCTTGTCCTGCCTTTCACCCTAATATACTGCACTCTGCTTTCCTTACCCGCCTCCATCATAATCTGCTATGTAGGACTTACCTTCCTCCTTTCTGGCTGGTAACTGGAAAGTGCAACAACTGTAGATAGAATGTTACAGAATGAAGCACTGTGATGTCACAGGATAAGTGTATGATGTTACTGCAACCACAGCAATGCTGCTGAGGTACATCTATCATACATATACATTTTATACATCAATTATATCTGGATTTACATTAACTTGCAGTAAAAATACATAATAGTGTAGAAAATGAAATATCAGGCAATGTTGTAGAAAGTGCCCCAAGGGAAATCTTAGTGAAATTAATATCTAGATTATATGTTATATCACCATTATATTTTGGAAGGAAATGTTCCTACAGTATTAATAACCTCAATAACATTTATTTCCAGTCATTTCCAATCAATTTTGACCACCTCACAATATTATTTTTTTCATCTAGTTAAGGCCAAAAGGTTGCATCCAGCTAGCTGGCTGACTAAGCTAAGTGACACAGTGGGCGGCACTAACATATGGCAGTTCAGCTTCCAATTTCCAACACAGATACAGTGTGTTATACAGGGTGGGTTGGATACACCAAGTGTGCACTTACTGTGACAGCAGTATCGGCATAGCGGGATTGCTAACGATGTCCTCAGTACATGGAATGGCAGTGCTGCGGTGCTGGTGCCAGCAGTGTCTTCAGTGCAGGTTTGCTGGCTCTGTCAGCAGTGCAGGGGTTGCTGACGGTGTCCTCAGTACATGGAATGGCAATGCTGCGGTGCTGGCAGTGTCCTCAGTGAAGGGTACCGGCGATGTCGGCAGTGCCAGTGGTGTCTTTAGTTCAGGTTTTCTGGCTGTGTCAGCAGTGTGGGGGTTGTTGATGGTGTCCTCAGTACATGGAATGACAGTGCTGCGGTGCTGGCAATGTCCTTAGTGAAGGGTACCGGCGATGTCGGCAGTGCCAGAGGTGTCTTTAGTGCATGTGTGCTGACAGTGTCAGCAGTGTAGGAGTGCTGGTGGTGTCCTCAGTGTGGGAGTGCCGGCAGTGTCGGCAGTGTGGGGGTTGCTGTCGGTGTCCTCAGCACGTGGGGTAGCAGTGCAGGGGTGCCGGCAGTGTTGGCAGTGGTGATGCCAGCAGCAGAGGATGCTGCCAGTGGGGATGCTGGCAGTGTCGGCAGTGGGGGGTGCTGGTGGTGTCAGGCAGTGGGGGATGGTGGTCGCCATCTTCGTTTTCTTCCTGTGTGCAACTGTGAATATTAAATGGGCTTAATGCTGATTGGCTGAGAACCGTGACAGACGGCTCTCTCAGCCAATCAGCGTTAAGCCCGCTCAATAGAAAACCTCGTGACCCGACAGCGGGATTGCAAGATTTTGCCTCGGGTGAGGGATCCGGGGCAGGTAGGGATATCCGAGCTTGGCTTGGATCGCCCCGGATCCCCAAAATTCAGGTGGGTTCGGATCTCTGAGATCCGAACCCACTCATCTCTAGTTTTTAGGTTTTGGTTTTGGATCTGTATTTTTTCCAAAAAATTATATAAACAGCACAAAACCACATAATTTGGGCCTGTTTTTGTAACTACAGTATTATTAACCTTAATAACATTAATTTTCAGGCATTTCCAGGCATTATTAACCACCTCACAGCTCACGATATTGATTTCACTATTTTTCACCAATACTGTATAGGCCAAAGGCTGCAGCGAGCTGGCTGGCTAAAGTAAGCAACAGAGCTGGTGCACAAATGCAAAATATTGGACATCTATGAAACATTGCCACACAGCAGTGGCAAACAGGATGGCAGTTTAATAAACTATAATAATATCAGTCGGCAATGCCCCAAATTATGCAAAATGTAAAGAAAAGAGGTGCAAGATGGATTTGCCCCTCCCACCAAACTCTCATGTGGGATATTAAAAAGGACATGCACAATTTAACAAACCAAGCACTTTAGCGACTAGGACTGACACTTTCTTGGCTGAACTCCTTGGTTTGTATGGGCCCCCACAAAACATTTTTTGGAAGGACTACCTTCAATTATTAAGAAGGATGCCTTCAATTATTAAGGAGGAGGTTGATGATGAGGGTGTTGGTGGTGGAGATTGCATGTGCTGGTCCAAACTGCTGGTAGCTGATACTGGACTGCTTGTTATTAATTTACAAATTATTGTAATTTTGTTAAACAAATTGCATGAACTCGCTGCAAATGACGTAACAGGGAGGAGGTGCCTAGATGGTTAACATCCCTTCCTCTGCTAACTTTGGCTTTACAAATGGAACAGATGCCTTCACAACTGTTGTCAGAATTTAGATTAAAATAATTCCACACCCAAGACGTGGCTTTTCTGGCTTTCTTTTTACCATGAGCAAGAACTGCTGCTACTGGTGGCTGATTAACGCAAACAACATCCTCATCATCAACATCCTCATTAGCGTCAGATAGGACACAAATTCCCCCTCATCCTCCTTTTGCACTTCCTCCACACTATCATCCTCATTTTCAATTATTTCACCATCTAATACTAGCACAGCCGTCATGGCATCAGTGATCCGCTGTGAAACTGGGTGACAGCTGTTATACTTACTTCCTCTGTCAAAGGACTGTTTAATAGTCAATTGCTTTTTTAAATCACTACTAGTAGTAGTCTTCATGGCCCCTTTCTGGGATAAAGATCCACTCCCAGCAGCAGCAACAGGCATAGCACTCAAGGATCCTTCTGAGGAATCATGGATAGGAGAGGAGTAAGTGATGCTTATGAAATTGGATGCAGGACTACTTCCAATCATGAATGAAGATGTTGATGATGATGCAGGTGTTGGTGGTGGAGATTGCAGGCGCTTGCATCCAGATTGAAGGGAACAGCTAGGTGACACTGGACTGATTGTTGTTTGGTTTTTTGTCCCCAAAGTTTTAGAATTTGAAATACCCTTTCCAATTTGATGAATGCGCTGCAAGTGACATAACATGGATGAGGTTCTAAGATGGTTAAGGTCCTTACCTCTACTCACTGTTTCTTGGCAATGGTTCAAATGGCTTGGCAAATGTTGTCCGGATTTGGGTGGAAATAATTCCACACAATGGAAGTGGATTTTTTGGTCCTTTGCCCAGGCATGGCAACAATGGGATTTTTCCCACCATGGGCAACAACTGTTGTCTGATTTACAGTTTTTACACAAACATCCTTGCCATCAACATCCTAATCATCTTTGTTGTTATCGCCAACTACATAAATATCCTCCTCATCCTCCTCATGCAATTCCACAGAAGCATCCTTGATATCTACATCAGAAGAAGGCACACAAATGGTGGAAGGAGGATCCTCTTCAAGTACAGTATTACTAGAAAGGTTAGGCTCACACATGGCAACAGCGAACGCACTTGGACTCTCCTCAGGGCTTTGTGATTTTTGAGAGCACACAGTTGGTTCCGGTGTATTACTCATCTTAACAATTTTTTTTTTTTGTACCTCTCCTACAAGCAGAGAGGCTTAAATCATCACTAGAACCACCAGTCATAAATAATAATATCCTTTCCTTGCCACTTCATGTAGTGAATGGCATATTGCCAATAAGCTTTAAAAAATTTTGTTTTAACAGGCTAAACATTGATTTTTTTTAGCCTGACTTTTTGGCCTGATTTAAGTCCTGGTATATCAGCTTTCATAGATGACGTTGACGGCCTTGCATCATCATAATGACTGCTGCCGGCAGCTACAAGACTGGTATGTCGATCCTGCGCTCCGGTCATGTGACTGTCCTCCATACTCACTCACTACGCACACAACCACACATTTGTTTTTGGAACACATGGGGGTTAACCCCTAAAAGAGGCAGCAGCCCCTTGACAGACAGCAGCAAATCACCACTGAGCAGATATGCCAATGACAGGTGTGGCTAACATGCACACAAATAATTTTTTTATATTATTTTTGGGCCAGCAGCCCCTTGGCAGACAGCAGCACAGCACCCCTGCGCAGCTACACTGATGACAAGTGTGGCTAACATGCACACAAAAAAAAATTGTTTATTTATTTTTCTGTAGCAGCCCTTTGACAGGCAGGAGCACAGCACCCCTGCGCACCTACGCTGATGACAGGTGTGGCTAACACGCCACACAAAATTTTTTTTATATATATATTTTTTTAACACTGGGGTGAACCCCTGAAAGAGGCAGTAGCCACTTAACAGACAGCAGCAAAAGCCCCCCCGACACTTATGACAGGTGTGGCGAACACTAATTTTTTTTTTTTTTCACACTGGGGGTGGATGAAGAGCACCCCTGAAGGACAGAGCACCTCCTGGACAAAACATCACTATAGCCAGTCTGCCCCTATGGACAGGTCCAATAGCCAGCCCCTATGGACAGGACAATGACAGCCAGCCAGCCCCTCTATAGACAACAGCCAGCCTTTATGGACAGGACAACAGCCAGCCCCTATATGGACAACAGTAGCCAGCCGCTATGCACAGCATCAGTGTATAATTAACAACAGCACAGCACAGGTCCCATCTCCCTCCCTCTTCACTCTCCACAGCTGGAATGAAAAATGGCGGCGATAGCGGGACCTTTATAGAATCTAAAACTTGTGAGAATCCGACAGCAGGATGATGATGTTTTGCCTCATTTTCAGATCCGTCAGGCGGGAAAACCGGAGCCGACTCGGATTTGCCTCGGATCCCTGTAGTTCAGATGGGTTCGTTTCCATGAGAACCGAACCCGCTCAGCTCTAGATCAAGCTGACCAAAATAGGTTAATTCAATGTATAAATGCTTGCAAATGTATTTATTGCCACTAAAGAGCAACCCACCATATTTTATCCTTGGTATAAATTGTGATTTCAGTCAGATACATATATCTTTACTTCTGTAACTATTGCAGCTCTCACATGATGTAACTGTCATCTTGATACACAGGTTAAATTGCAGCAACAAATAGTCAATGAATGGTGAACCAAGGCAGGGGTCACTGCAGCAATTTACTATTTGTGTATGGATGAACTTTATAAAGTGTCTGTGTCCTTTAGCTGCACGATTTGTGGTGAAGGTATGCTGTGGCTTTTCTCTTGCTTCCCCAGTTTAAGCTCATCTCTCGGCCTTTGATATGACAGAAAGCTCCCTCTGTCAGTCTTGCTTCACGGATGACATATTGCTCCTATTGCTGCTTAGTTAGCATGAAGCTCTATCTGCCTGGTAAAGAACCTGTATGCCTGCTGTTGGCTTCTATATACCAGCTCTTTTCCCTCTTGCATATTTCTTGTGCATACTGAGATACAGTATGCAGTCCCAAACCTTTGTCATTTTTCTCAAATCAACATTTGAAAACGATTGACAGTATTATATTTAGTTATTGACTTTTTGGGACAAATTCCCATGAACAGGTTATTTGCAGTAAAATATAGATTTAGCCTCTAGGCTACATACAGTATAAGTACATTTTACAATATTCTGCATGCACTAACAAACACAGAAGTATTCATACAGGTTTGCTAAGTAACATTTTTATAGTGGGGTGCAAAGGTTAGGTATTGTGAATGTCAGCCATGACACTATAATATATCAAATTGCTTTACATAACTTCACCTGACAACCCATTTCCAAATAGTGCAAAGTAGGAGCTGGCGGACAGTCCTTTCCTGGCCATATTTATTATACATTTCCGGATGCGCATTAATGTAGGACCAATATTTATCAGCATTGTTGAGGAATGGCCAGTTCCTCCATTTCACAAGGTTGGCCACCTCTCCCTCTGAAAAATGTACTTCTCTCCCCACCATCTTAGTCGCATATAATATGACGCAACGTCAATGTCATCAAGGAGCCGGGCCTATACAGACTTATGGCTTAAGAATAGTAACGTTGTGTGTCAAATTGTGTAACTTTTATTAATTTATCAAACATACTGTGTGGCACTGGCGATGACACTGACACACATTATGCAACCGTGTAACGAAAGCCCTTATTGGTGTGGTCGCATCTGACATGACTTCCACATCTACACTTTCAGTCATGTGTGTCTACAGTGCTATTGTGTATCCACAATGCAACTAATTCATAATGATCTTCTCATTAAGCATTGTGTGACAGTCTCCATGTCAGTAAGCACTGTGTATCTGTAAGAGTTGTGCGTCAGCCTGTGACAGTAAGTTTTTTCTGTAACAGTCTCCATATCAGTATGCTTCAGAATTGTTGTGAGTAGTTTCATACAGATTGGTAAAATGTGTTGCAGTACCAAAGACATGGATGCAGATTGTGCAACAGTGTCAGAGGGAAATCCCTGTTTGGTCACAGCTGACCAAACAGGGATTTCAAGGCCGTCAATGTGTATCTGCAGTACTACTGTATATCCACAATGCGGCCAATTCATAATGGCCCTGCTATTAAGCATTGTGTGACAGTTTCCATGTCAGTAAGCAGTCTAGATGGCACTGTAGATGGGAATTACAGTATACATTTGTCTCACTCATAGTCCACATTTTATTGTTGAACACTGTTTGTAAGTATTGTAGCAGCACTGCAACACTGTAGCAGAAAGCTTTTTCTTTTTTGTGGGTGGGCCTAGATGTCAATTGTTTAACAATAACTATTTAACGCAAATGTAGTACAGTTTCGGAAATGAGCCATCTGCTGTTTGAACACTGGTATTACACTGTGTAGCAATTTAATACGTCATATCGCTTTGGCACATATATGCCACGCATCACGCACTATGCGGTGGAAAAACAATAGGTAAATGAGGATACATTTGTAAGTGCGTAAACATTAGCACCACGATATTGGGGGAAATTAATTTAGCTATTAGAGGGACAGCTTAGATATGTGGCTTGTTAGTGTTATTTGTATTACTCTGTTGGTACACAATATAATAAAATAATGAAGTGCCATATACATAAATGAGAATAGTGTCTGGACAGTGTGATTAATAAACATGGAAACAGGATTTCTGGAATTAAAGTGGTAGTGAGGGAGCAGTTAATACAAAATGCAAATCACATGCTAACATCTATTGTTTTCTCCTTCAAAAATGAAATGGGAGTTTACTTTCCTTAAAAAATCCAAATGGAAATTTCAAATAAGTAATGGAAATAGACAACCATAAATACATATAATATAGCAGCTACACTAATACATTAAGTACAGACACAATCAGCCAATCAGAAGCAGTTAGCTAGTGCTGCCAATCGATATCATCATTAATGCATCTCATTGCATCGCCCTACCGCACCAGTAGACTGTTCCTAACATAAATGTAATTTACACACACGCACTCACACACACACACACACACAATACACAGAACTTGCAAACTTACTGTTGAAGACAAATCTATTTTATGTTAATAATTCAAAGGCCACATATGCTACTAGATCTATTGATCTAGATCTCAATCATCAGACATAAAACATCTGTATAATATAGGACTTTATGCAGCTACATAAATTGTTCTATTTTCCTTATACTGTCAAGCTCACGATCTAATTATTGTAAAAAAAAAAAAAACTTTTAATTTTTCACTACAGGATATTATTGAAAGGGCAAACAGATGCATAGGAATACAATAAAAGCCAGCCCTGCAAAAAAACTATATAATATTATAGTAATCCTAAATAATGGGAATCTATTATTTAAAATGTAACTAGCTATGCCACAAACCTATGCTTAGACGTAATACATACATTGTGCTATTAAACAAAGTACTAATACAATCATTAAAATGGTGCTTTGACTCTTGTGGCCAAACAGTTTAAAAGTCAGCTACTTAATTGTCAGATAGGTAATGAGAAATGTATTCCTTTACTAAAGATAATTCTACTAGGCTTTAAAGATCGTATTAATTTATGCAGCTACTGTACTTAGTATTTGTATTATGGATACATAATTTAGTCATCTTTGATTAAACAGCTAGGGGCTGATACAAAAGTTAAGGCAACTCAACCTAATACAGTATCTACTAGTGAATAAAGTGGTGTAAGTAATAGGTAACAGGCTTTGCGTATAAAGGATAAGTTTAGCGAGGCTTAATGTGGAATTATGGTTTATGGTGGTTTTTATAGAGTTGTGCGTAAGCATAAAAATGGCCGTTTTAAGATGGATATTTTGGACCAGGGATAGGGCTGGTGCAAATGTGCAGCGTTTTTATATTGATGGCTATGAATCCAAGCATTCGCATAGGGATGGTCCTGTCTCAGAGATTCATATAACGCTGTATACGTTCCATTATTCTCCTTTATTTCCATGCACGCTTCATCATCTTACAAAAGTTTAACTAGCTAAATTCTTTACATCAGCTGATTTTTTTTTTTAACCAACCTGGTTAATCAGGCAATTAATAGTCAGATTTTATTATATTATATTGGCAAATTAGCTGCTTCAATAGGAATCCATTTCAAAATATGTTTTTCATCAAACTAGGCAGCCTGCTAGGTCTACCATGCGAATGTCAAATGTTTTCTTTTATGTCTTAGTGGTTTCACAGCTAGAATACCGTACTGCATACTATACCTCTTCATTTATTTATACAAAGAATACGTTACAATATAGAAGGTGGCAGAGGCCACTAGAACTAAATGGAGTGACAAGTGGAAACATCAGCTAATATTTTGATAATGACACAATTACAGGACTAGTCTTCCTTCCTCGTCTTCTGCCGTTTATAATGTTTATCTGCTTATATATTCAGGACAGAAGCAGTTAAATCACCAAAAAAGTGTGTTTACTAAGCCATCAAGGGTTGATGGCTCACATGGCCTAGCTTCTTTCTCTATATTTGTGGATCACAGTGAATTGATGGAATGACCTGGGCTTGATCTTTAGGGCAATGTGCCTGATGGTACCGCTAGATTGATAAATTGATTCAAAACTATTACTATGGTGGAAAAGCAATAGGGTCATAAAAATTGCATCAGGCGGCTAAGTAAATCCTGGCATTTCATGACAAGTAATGCAGAAGAATCGCAATAGGATCTGGGCATGAGTCTGAATGAGAGAGGGAGAAATTACTTTGAAGAGCTTATCATCTCCGATCTATTCTTCCTGCTAGCAATTCATGTCCGCGCATAGTACTACTTCATTACAGGGAAATAACTGTACACTTCTAGCATATTCCTGGCCTCCCCGTCAACCCCAGGAGAACCCTTAGCTGGTTAATACCTCATCACATCTTCATTGAACACTTTAATCTGCACTTGTGTGATCAATAGAATCCTAGTGTAAATTAAAAAGACAGTTCCGTGTAATCAAGCCTCTTAATGCTGATTTTGAAAACCCTTATTTGTGGAAGGCATTTAGGAGAAAATTACAAAGTGACAAGCTGATGCACTGGGAGATTATTAGGGAAGAGGCCTTTTTGTGACTGTGTATATATAAGTGGATGGGAGGGGGGAGGTCATCAGACTATCTAGCAGAAAAAGAGGGGTGTGAAGAGCAGCCCAGCAGGAATATTTGTCTGCTTGCTTTCGTGTAAGGAAGAAAATGAAATTTTCCAGCGTTCTATTTCTGTGGCAAATTCAATTACTGTGGGGACTTGTTCAAAGCGCTGTAACTTCCAAGAGGCAGAAATTGAAAACCTGGCAGCTAATGAAACGGCAAATAACTAGTAAGTTCAGACAGGGACCGTCAGTCAGATCAAACAGCAGAGGAGAAATAGCAATTGGCCCATATTTTTCAAAAGTATTACCTCCTTTGTCACTGGTTTGGACAGGTGAGTTTAAAAGAACCTGATTTCAACATTTCTTTATATGACATATGCCTTTTTGTGCTTCCAGCACAGATTGGCAAATAAGGCACATCCATGATGCCTAGGTTTTTGTACTCTGTAGTCACAGATCCTTTGATGCCAAACATTAGCCACCCCGTTTAGCAAACTTTGGGGCATATTTATCACAGGATGAAATTAAAGTCCAAATGCTGAAGAATACAAGAGTTTTCAACAACAATAGAGCTTTGTTTTATATATAAATGGGTCACGGTAGCCCCTGCTGGCAATAACATGCACCTTGCAGAGATAAGCCTATTTACCAGGCATTATAGCAATACATGTATTACAGCAATACTTGTCCTGTTATTGCCACCACAAGAAAATTAATGAAAACATTCTCTGTTTTTTCAAATATCAATATATGTTTTCTTTTTTTTACATATTTTATTTTTATTAATAATTATTGTAATTTAATTTTTTTTCTTTTTGCTAAGTGCTCCTGAAATCCCAATTCTGACCTGGTGGAGCGGTAAGTTAACCCTTAATGCTCTGGGCCAACATTTCTGAGGCAGCTTCACTGGGTGATCTTTCAATGGTAAATTGTTGCAATAATAGGTGGTTTTTCACATTAAGGGGCCTATTTATTAAGTTTAGATTCCATAAAATGATGTAGAAACTGCAGTTTGAACTAACAAATGCTACAGATTTAACAGAAATCTCCTGCAAAAGACTAATTAGGTCTGCAGTCAATGAAGGCTACAGTCTGACCCCTACATACCAAAGTTTGGCTTTCTGTCTATGCAGGGGTGTCTTAAGAGATGAGGGGGTCCGTGTGCACTCCCCGTGCAGGGCCCCCTCCTCTCTCCCCGGTGGCCGACAGCCGACTGATGCGGCTCGCCGGTCACCGAAGCCTTAGTAGACTCCGGAATCTACTGCGCATGGGCAGAACATCAGAAAAATGGCTGCTGCGGCCATTTTCTGGTGTTCTGAGCAGCGCTGACACCCAACGTGGGACCACGGACAGGTAAGTCTAAAATAATATGGGTGCAGTGTGTGCGGTGCGGGGCCCCCCTGGACCCAGGGGCCCGTGTGCCCCGCACACACTGCACCCATTATAGATACGCCACTGTGTCTATGGAGGTATTCTCATAGGAGAGGGATTCTCACACTGGTGCATGTGCAATGTCAGACTTCTCCAATGAGCCCAGGATGTAACTCACAGGGAGAGAGGTTCTCTAGCAACCATTGTCTCTGCAAGTTACATTTAGTACATAGTGGGGATACTTTAATTAAAAATTAAAAAGTCTGTCATTAAATAGACTGAAAATAATAGCGGCACTACCATGATTATTAATATGTAGGCCTCCAAATATTTCAGCAAAATCAAAAGACGTTACTCATGCCCAAATACAGTGGTTCTCAACTCTAAAGCTGGGTACAGACTTTACGATATATTGTACAGTCATATGACCTGCGACAAATTTCCACGACCATCGTATAGTGTGTACACTCAATTTATACTAGGGGTGTGCACCGGCCACTTTTCGTGTTTTGTGTTTTGGTTTTGGATCTGGATCTTTCTTCGTGTTTTGGATCTGGATTGGTTTTGCCAAAACCACCCTTCCGTGTTTTGGGTTCTGGGTTTTGTGTATTGGATCTGTATTTTTTTTTTAAAAAAGCATAAAAACAGCTAAAATCACAGAATTTGTGGGTTTTTCTGCTCCTATGCTATTATTAACCTCAATAACCTTAATTTCCACTCATTTCCAGTCTATTCTGAACACCTCACACCTCACAATAGTGTTTTTATTAGGGGTGTGCACCGGCCACTTTTCGTGTTTTGTGTTTTGGTTTTGGATCTGGATCTTTCTTCGTGTTTTGGATCTGGATTGGTTTTGCCAAAACCACCCTTCCGTGTTTTGGGTTCTGGGTTTTGTGTTTTGGATCTGTATTTTTTTTTTAAAAAGCATAAAAACAGCTAAAATCACAGAATTTGTTGGTTTCTCTGCTCCTATGCTATTATTAACCTCAATAACCTTAATTTCCACTCATTTCCAGTCTATTCTGAACACCTCACACCTCACAATAGTGTTTTCATGTCCAAAAGGTTGCACCGAGGTAGCTGGATGACTATGCTAAGCGACACGAGTGGGCGGCACAAACACGTGACCCATCTAGGAGTGACACTGCAGTGGCAGACAGGATGGCAGTTAGAAAAACTAGGCCCCAAACTGTACATAATGCAAAGAAAAAAAAGAAGTGCAAGATGGAATTGTCCTTGGGCCCTCCCACCCACCCTTATGTTGTATAAACAGGACATGCACACTTTAACAAATCAATAATTTCAGCGCCAGGGTCTGCCACACAACTGTGGCTGAAATGATTGGTTCGTTTGGGCCCCCACAAAACAAGCTGGCAATTAATGTGTCCCTGCACAAACTGGCTCTACGGAGGCAAGATGTCATCCTCATCCTCCTCATCCACCGATTCCTCACCCTCTTCAGTGTGTACATCCTCATCCTCACAAAGTATTAACTCGTCCCCACTTGAATCCACCACCACAGGTCCCTCTGTACCTTCTGGAGGCTGGTCTCCCTGGAAGAGCTGATAATTCATTTTGATGAACATCATCTTCTCCACATTCTGTGGAAGCAACCTCCTACGCCTTTCGCTGACAAGGTTCCCGGCTGCACTAAACACTCTTTCGGAGTACACACTGGAGGGGGGGCAACTCAGGTAAAATAGAGCCAGCTTGTACAGGGGCCTCCAAATTGCCTCTTTTTCCAGCCAGTACAGGTATGGACTGTCTGACATGCCTACTTGGATGCTGTCACCGATGTAATCCTCCACCATTCTGTCAATGGTGACAGTATCATATGCAGTGACAGTAGACATGTCAGAAATTGTTGCCAGGTCCTTCAGTCCGGACCAGATGTCCAAACTTGGTCCTGCCTGCCCTGCATCACCGCCAGCGGGTTGCTTAGGATACCTAAGTTTTTTCCTGGCAGCCCCAGTTGCGGGAGAAAATGAAGAAGGAGCCGTTGACGTGTCACGTTCCGCTTCAGCTGACAGTGTGTTCACCAGCAGGTCTTTGCACCTCTGCAGGCTTGTGTCGGCCGGAAAGAGAGACACCACATAGGCTTTAAACCTAGGATCAAGCACGGTGGCCAAAATGTAGTGGTCTGATTTCAACAGATTGACCACCCTGGAATCCTGGCAAAGCGAATGAAGGGCTTCATCCACAAGTCCCACATGCCGAGCGGAATCGCTCCATCTTAGCTCCTCCTTCACTTTCTCCAGCTGCTTCTGCAAAAGCCTGATGAGGGGAATGACCTGACTCAAGCTGGCTGTGTCTGAACTGACTTCACGTGTGGCAAGTTCGAAGGGCTGGAGAACCTTGCACAACACGGAAATCATTCTTCACTGCGCTTGAGTCAGGTGCATACCCCCTCCTTTGCCTATGTCATAGGTGGATGTATAGGCTTGTATGGCCTTTTGCTGCTCCTCCATCCTCTGAAGCATATAGAGGGTTGAGTTCCACCGCGTCACAACCTCTTGCTTCAGGTGATGGCGGGGCAGGTTCAAGAGTGTTTGCTGGCGCTCCAGTCTTCGGCACGCAGTCGCTGAATGGCGAAAGTGGCCAGAAATTTTTCGGGCCACCCAAAGCGTCTCCTGCACGCCCCTGTCGCTTTTCAGAAAATTCTGCACCACCAAGTTTATTGTGTGAGCAAAACATGGGACGTGCTGGAATTTGCCCAGATGTAATGCCCGCACAATATTGGTGGCATTGTCAGATATCACAAATCCCCAGGAGAGTCTAAGTGGGGTAAGCCACTGGGCGATGATTTCCCTCAGTTTCTCTAAGAGGTTGTCGGCGGTGTGCCTCTTACTGAAACCGGTGATACACAGCGTAGCCTGCCTTGGAACGAGCTGGCGTTTCTGAGATGCTGCTACTGGTGACGCTGCTGCTGTTGCTGCGTAAGGTGATACATCTACCCAGTGGGCTGTCACAGTCATATAGTCCTTAGTCTGCCCTGTTCCACTTGTCCACATGTCCGTGGTTAAGTGGACATTGTGTACAACGGCATTTTTCAGGACACTGAGGACACTTTTTCTGACGTTTCTGTACAGTCTCGGTATCGCCTGCCTAGTGAAGTGGAATCTAGACGGGATTTGGAACCGGGGACACACTACCTCCATCAATTGTCTAAATCCCACTGCACTAATGGCGGATACCGGACGCACGTCTAACACCAACATAGCAGTCAAGGCCTCAGTTATACGTTTTGCTTCAGGATGACTGCTGTCGTACTTCATCCTCCTCGCTAAGGACTGTTGGAGGGTCAATTGTTTAGTAAAAGTAGTGGTGTTCCTACTTCCTCTCTGGGATGATGAACGACTCCCAGCAGCAGCAACAGCAGCAGCGGCAGCAGTAGGCGTAGCAATGCAGGATCCTCCAGAGGAATCCCGGATAGGAGAGTCAGTCATGCCAGTGACATGGCCTGCAGGACTACTTCCGATCCTGACTAAGGAGGAAATTGACGAGGAGGGAGTTGACGGTGTGGTTTGCAGGCGCTTGGATACAACAGGACAACGGGATTTAGGTGTCCCTGGACTGCTTACGGTCTTAGCCAAAGTTTCTGAACTTGACAGTAACTTTTTATGAACGCGCTGCAGGTGCCGTATAAGGGAGGATGTTCCTAGGTGGTTGACGTCCCTACCCCTACTTATTTCACCTTTACATATGGTACATATGGCAAGACAGTTGTTGTCCGGATTTGGATAGAAATATTGCCAGACCAAAGAGGTGGAATGTTTGGTCTTCTGCCCAGGCATGACCGTGATGGGCTTTTTCATCCCACGGACAACAACTGTCTCCCCCGGAGCCTGATTTAAACAAACCACATCACCATCAGAATCCTCCTCGCCAACTTCCTCCTCAGCGCCAGCTACACCAGTATCCTCATCCTGTTGTACTTCAACAGTGACATCTTCAATTTGCATATCAGCAAGTGGACTGTGGGTGCTCCTTTCAGCACTTGCAGGGGGCGTGCAAATGGTGGAAAGAGCCACCTCTTCCCGTCCAGTGCTGGGAAGGTCAGGCATCGCAACCACCACCACACTTGGACTCTCCTTGGGGATTTGTGATATCTTCTTAGAAAGCACAGTTCTTCGCTGTGCTTTTGCCAGCTTAACTCTTTTGATTTTTTTAGTGGGAGGAGGGCTTCCATCGTCATGTGAAGCTGAACCACTAGTCATGAACATACTAGGGATCGACCTTAGCCGTTCCTTGCCACTCCGTGTCGTAAATGGCATATTGGCAAGTTTACGTTTCTCTTCAGCTGATTTAAATGTCTTTTTCAAGGTCATTTTCCTGAACTTTGCCATTTGGGATTGTATGTGCCCTCTACTATGACATTGGGCATCGGCCTTGGCAGACGACGTTGATGGCATGTTATCGTCTATGTCATGACTAGTGGCAGCAGCTTCAGCACTAGGAGGAAGTGGTTCTTGATCTTTCTCTATTTTATTTTTATCAGAGAAAGTTTGGTCCTCCATTTATGTTATATCGATTTGATATATACGTGCGGCTAAACACAGAAAATAATTTTTTTTTTGGTTTGGACTGGAGTGTACTTTGTGGGTTACAGCACCCTTTAACGGTCAAGCCAGCCGGCCCTTTACTTATGACACAGGCGCACTCTTGGCACTACTTTGTTGATGCACGTGCGGCTACTGCGCACACAATTCACAAACACAGAAAATAATTTTTTTTTGGTTTGGACTGGAGTGTACTTTGGGGGTTACAGCACCCTTTAACGGTCAAGCCAGCCGGCCCTTTACTTATGACACAGGCGCACGCTTGGCACTACTTTGTTGATGCACGTGCGGCTACTGCGCACACAATTCACAAACACAGAAAATAATTTTGTTGGGGTTTGGACTGGAGTGTACTTTCGGGGGTTACAGCACCCTTTAACGGTCAAGCCAGCCGGCCCTTTACTTATGACACAGGCGCACGCTTGGCACTACTTTGTTGATGCACGTGCGGCTACTGCGCACACAATTCACAAACACAGAAAATAATTTTTTTTTGGTTTGGACTGGAGTGTACTTTCGGGGGTTACAGCACCCTTTAACGGTCAAGCCAGCCGGCCCTTTACTTATGACACAGGCGCACGCTTGGCACTACTTTGTTGATGCACGTGCGGCTACTGCGCACACAATTCACAAACACAGAAAATAATTTTTTTTTTGTTTGGACTGGAGTGTACTTTGGGGGTTACAGCACCCTTTAACGGTCAAGCCAGCCGGCCCTTTACTTATGACACAGGCGCACGCTTGGCACTACTTTGTTGATGCACGTGCGGCTACTGCGCACACAATTCACAAACACAGAAAATAATTTTTTTTGGGTTTGGACTGGAGTGTACTTTCGGGGGTTACAGCACCCTTTAACGGTCAAGCCAGCCGGCCCTTTACTTATGACACAGGCGCACGCTTGGCACTACTTTGTTGATGCACGTGCGGCTACTGCGCACACAATTCACAAACACAGAAAATAATGTTTTTTTGGTTTGGACTGGAGTGTACTTTCGGGGGTTACAGCACCCTTTAACGGTCAAGCCAGCCGGCCCTTTACTTATGACACAGGCGCACGCTTGGCACTACTTTGTTGATGCACGTGCGGCTACTGCGCACACAATTCACAAACACAGAAAATAATTTTTTTTTTGGTTTGGACTGGAGTGTACTTTGGGGGTTACAGCACCCTTTAACGGTCAAGCCAGCCGGCCCTTTACTTATGACACAGGCGCACGCTTGGCACTACTTTGTTGATGCACGTGCGGCTACTGCGCACACAATTCACAAACACAGAAAATAATTTTTTTTTTGGTTTGGACTGGAGTGTACTTTGGGGGTTACAGCACCCTTTAACGGTCAAGCCAGCCGGCCCTTTACTTATGACACAGGCGCACGCTTGGCACTACTTTGTTGATGCACGTGCGGCTACTGCGCACACAATTCACAAACACAGAAAATAATTTTTTTTTTGGTTTGGACTGGAGTGTACTTTGGGGGTTACAGCACCCTTTAACGGTCAAGCCAGCTGGCCCTTTACTTATGACACAGGCGCACGCTTGGCACTACTTTGTTGATGCACGTGCGGCTACTGCGCACACAATTCACAAACACAGAAAATAATTTTTTTTTGGTTTGGACTGGAGTGTACTTTCGGGGGTTACAGCACCCTTTAACGGTCAAGCCAGCCGGCCCTTTACTTATGACACAGGCGCACGCTTGGCACTACTTTGTTGATGCACGTGCGGCTACTGCGCACACAATTCACAAACACAGAAAATAATTTTTTTTTTGGTTTGGACTGGAGTGTACTTTGGGGGTTACAGCACCCTTTAACGGTCAAGCCAGCCGGCCCTTTACTTATGACACAGGCGCACGCTTGGCACTACTTTGTTGATGCACGTGCGGCTACTGCGCACACAATTCACAAACACAGAAAATAATTTTTTTTTTGGTTTGGACTGGAGTGTACTTTGGGGGTTACAGCACCCTTTAACGGTCAAGCCAGCCGGCCCTTTACTTATGACACAGGCGCACGCTTGGCACTACTTTGTTGATGCACGTGCGGCTACTGCGCACACAATTCACAAACACAGAAAATAATTTTTTTTTGGTTTGGACTGGAGTGTACTTTCGGGGGTTACAGCACCCTTTAACGGTCAAGCCAGCCGGCCCTTTACTTATGACACAGGCGCACGCTTGGCACTACTTTGTTGATGCACGTGCGGCTACTGCGCACACAATTCACAAACACAGAAAATAATTTTTTTTTTGGTTTGGACTGGAGTGTACTTTGGGGGTTACAGCACCCTTTAACGGTCAAGCCAGCCGGCCCTTTACTTATGACAGAGGCGCACGCTTGGCACTACTTTGTTGATGCACATGAGGCTACTGCGCACACAATTCACAAACACAGAAAATATATTATTTTTTTAGCACTTGGGGGGAGCACCCCTGATGGACAGAGCACCCCCTGGACAACACTACAGCACTCCTTTAGGACTGGGACACTGCACAGGACTTTGGAGTGGACACAGCCCCTATGGAGAACTGACTGCACAACACAGTCCAGCCAGCCCCTATGGACTTTGAAGTAGTGGACACAGCCCCTATTAACAACAGCAGCACAGCACAACACAGCCAGCCCCTATGGACTTTGAAGTAGTGGACAACAGCAGCACTACACTACACTACACTACACAGCCCTAACTCCCACCCTCCCTCTTCACTGTCCACAGCCGAGTGAGAAAATGGCGCCGACGCGGGTACCTTATATAGGATCCAAAACCCGCGAGACTCGGAAGGCGGGATGATGACGTTTTGCCTCGATTTCAGATCCGAGTCAGGCGGGAAAAGTCGAGCCTGACTCGGATCGGACTCGGATCGGGGGGGCTCGGGGGGGTTCGGATTTCAGAAATCCGAACCCGCTCACCCCTAGTTTTTATGTCCAAAAGGTTGCACCGAGGTAGCTGGATGACTATGCTAAGCGATACGAGTGGGCGGCACAAACACGTGGTCCATCTAGGAGTGGCACTGCAGTGGCAGACAGGATGGCAGTTTGAAAAACTAGTCCCAAACTGTACATAATGCAAATGCAAAGAAAAAAAAAGAGGTGCAAGATGGAATTGTCCTTGGTATATGTTGTATAAACAGGACATGCACACTTTAACAAACCAATCATTTCAGCGCCAGGGTCTGCCACACGACTGTGGCTGAAATGATTGGTTCGTTTGGGCCCCCACAAAACAAGCTGGCAATTAATCTGTCCCTGCACAAACTGGCTCTACGGAGGCAAGATGTCGTCCTCATCCTCCTCATCCACCAATTCCTCACCCTCTTCAGTGTTCGATACATCCTCATCCTCACAGAGAATTAACTCGTTCCTGCTGGAATCCACCACCACAGGTCTCTCTGTACGTTCTGGAGGCTGGTCTCCCTGGAAGAGTTGATAATTAATTTTTATGAACATCATCTTCTCCACATTTTGTGGAAGCAACCTACTTTCGCTGACAAGGTTCCCGGCTGCACTAAATACTCTTTCGGAGTACACACTGGAGGGGGGGCAACTCAGGTAATATAGAGCCACTTTGTACAGAGGCCTCCAAATTGCCTCTTTTTACTGCCAGTAAAGGTACGGACTGTCTGACATGCCTACTTGGATGCTGTCACCGATGTAATCCTCCACCATTCTGTCAATGGTGACAGTATCATATGCAGTGACAGTAGACATGTCAGAAATTGTTGCCAGGTCCTTCAGTCCGGACCAGATGTCCAAACTTGGTCCTGCCTGCCCTGCATCACCGCCAGCGGGTTGCTTAGGATACCTAAGTTTTTTCCTGGCAGCCCCAATTGCGGGAGAAAATGAAGAAGGAGCTGTTGACGTGTCACGTTCCGCTTCAGCTGACAGTGTTTTCACCAGTAGGTCTTTGCACCTCTGCAGGCTTGTGTCGGCCGGAAAGAGAGACACCACATAGGCTTTAAATCTAGGATCGAGCACGGTGGCCAAAATGTAGTGGTCTGATTTCAACAGATTGACCACCCTGGAATCCTGGCAAAGCGAATGAAGGGCTTCATCCACAAGTCCCACATGCCGAGCGGAATCGCTCCGTCTTAGCTCCTCCTTCACTTTCTCCAGCTGCTTCTGCAAAAGCCTGATGAGGGGAATGACCTGACTCAAGCTGGCAGTGTCTGAACTGACTTCACGTGTGGCAAGTTCGAAGGGCTGGAGAACCTTGCACAACACGGAAATCATTCTCCACTGCGCTTGAGTCAGGTGCATACCCCCTCCTTTGCCTATGTCATAGGTGGATGTATAGGCTTGAATGGCCTTTTGCTGCTCCTCCATCCTCTGAAGCATATAGAGGGTTGAGTTCCACCGCGTCATAACCTCTTGCTTCAGGTGATGGCAGGGCAGGTTCAAGAGTGTTTGCTGGCGCTCCAGTCTTCGGCACGCAGTCGCTGAATGGCGAAAGGGGCCAGAAATTTTTCGGGCCACCCAAAGCGTCTCCTGACGCTTTTCAGAAAATTCTGCACCACCAAGTTTATTGTGTGAGCAAAACATGGGACGTGCTGGAATTTGCCCAGATGTAATGCCCGCACAATATTGGTGGCGTTGTCAGATATCACAAATCCCCAGGAGAGTCTAAGTGGGGTAAGCTACTGGGCGATGATTTCCCTCAGTTTCTCTAAGAGGTTGTCGGCGGTGTGCCTCTTACTGAAACCGGTGATACACAGCGTAGCCTGCCTTGGAACGAGCTGGCGTTTCTGAGATGCTGCTACGGGTGACGCTGCTGCTGTTGCTGCGTAAGGTGATACATCTACCCAGTGGGCTGTCACAGTCATATAGTCCTTAGTCTGCCCTGTTCCACTTGTCCACATGTCCGTGGTTAAGTGGACATTGGGTACAACCGCATTTTTCAGGACACTGAGGACACTTTTTCTGACGTTTCTGTACAGTCTCGGTATCGCCTGCCTAGTGAAGTGGAATCTAGACGGGATTTGGAACCGGGGACACACTACCTCCATCAATTGTCTAAATCCCACTGCACTAATGGCAGATACCGGACGCATGTCTAACACCAACATAGCAGTCAAGGCCTCAGTTATATGTTTTGCTTCAGGATGACTGCTGTCTTACTTCATCCTACTCACTAAGGACTGTTGGAGGGTCAATTGTTTAGTAAAAGTAATGGTGTTCCTACTTCCTCTCTGGGATGATGAACGACTCCCAGCAACAGCAGCAGTGGCAGCAGGAGGCGTAGCAATGCAGGATCCTCCGGAGGAATCCCGGATAGGAGAGTCAGTCATGCCAGTGACAAGGCCTGCAGGACTACTTCCGATCCTGACTAAGGAGGAAATTGACGAGGAGGGAGTTGACGGTGTGGTTTGCAGGTGCTTGGATACAACAGGACGACGGGATTTAGGTGTCCCTGGACTGCTTACGGTCTTAGCCAAAGTTTCTGAACTTGACAGTAACTTTTTATGAACGCGCTGCAGGTGCTGTATAAGGGAGGATGTTCCTAGGTGGTTAACGTCCTTACCCCTACTTATTTCACCTTTACATATGGTACATATGGCAAGACAGTTGTTGTCCGGATTTGGATAGAAATATTGCCAGATCAAAGAGGTGGAATGTTTGGTCTTCTGCCCAGGCATGACCGTGATGGGCTTTTTCATCCCACGGACAACAACTGTCTCCCCCGGAGCCTGATTTAAACAAACCACATCACCATCAGAATCCTCCTCGCCAACTTCCTCCTTAGCGCCAGCTACACCAGTATCCTCATCCTGTTGTACTTCAACAGTGACATCTTCAATTTGCATATCAGCAAGTGGACTGTGGGTGCTCCTTTCAGCACTTGCAGGGGGCGTGCAAACGATGGAAAGAGCCACCTCTTCCCGTCCTGTGCTGGGAAGGTCAGGCATCGCAACCACCACCACACTTGGACTCTCCTTGGGGATTTGTGATATCTTCTTATAATGCACAGTTCTTCACTGTGCTTTTGCCAGCTTAACTCGTTTGATTTTTTTAGTGGGAGGAGGGATTCCATCGTCATGTGAAGCTGAACCACTAGTCATGAACATAGGGAAAGACCTTAGCCATTCCTTGCCACTCCGTGTCGTAAATGGCATATTGGCAAGTTTACGTTTCTCTTCAGATGATTTAAATGTTTTTTTCAAGGTCATTTTCCTGAACTTTGTCATTTGGGATTGTATGTGCCCTCTACTATGACATTGGGCATCGGCCTTGGCAGACGACGTTGATGGCATGTTATCGTCTATGTCATGACTAGTGGCAGCAGCTTCAGCAATAGGAGGAAGTGGTTCTTGATCTTTCCTTATTTTATTTTTATCGGAGAAAGTTTGGTCCTCCATTTATGTTATATTGATATATACGTGTGGCTA
Organism: Taudactylus pleione; assembly: GCA_031769625.1. Taxonomy (NCBI): domain Eukaryota; kingdom Metazoa; phylum Chordata; class Amphibia; order Anura; family Myobatrachidae; genus Taudactylus; species Taudactylus pleione. The sequence continues at coordinate 1,551,416 of JAUIMM010000374.1, read as the reverse complement.
AGGCGCACACAAACACAGAAAATAATTTTTTATTTTTGTTGGAGACTAGTGCACTTTGTGGGTTACACCACCCTTTAAGAAATGAGCCAGCCGGCCCTTTACTTATGGGACACAGGCGCACGCTTGGCGCTGCTCCTTTGTTGATGCACGTGCAGCTACAGCCCACACAATTCACAAACAGAAAATATTTTTTTATTTTGTTTGTAGCGCCCTTTGGGGGTTACAGCACCCTTTAGCGGTCAATCCAGCCGGCCCTTTATTTATGGGACACAGGCGCACGCTTGGCACTACTTTGTTGATGCACGTGCGGCAACTGTGCACACAATTCACAAACACAAAAAATATATTTTTTTATTTTGTTTGGAGTGCCCTTTGGGGGTTACAGCACCCTTTAGCGGTCAATCCAGCCGGCCCTTTACTTATGGGACACATGCGCACGCTTGGCGCTGCTACTTTGTTGATGCACGTGCAGCCACAGTGCACACAATTCACAAACACAGAAAAAATATTTTTTTTTTTTGCACTTGGGGGGAGCACCCCTGACGGACAGAGCACCCCCTGTACAACACTACAGCACCCCTTTAGGACTGGGACACTGCACAGGACTTTCGAGTGGACACAGCCCCTATGGACAACTGACTGCACAACACAGTCCAGCCAGCCCCTATGGACTTTGAAGTAGTGGACACAGCCCCTATGGACAACAGCAGCACAGCACAACACTACACTGCACTACACTACACAGCCCAGCCAGCCCTAATTCCCACCCTCCCTCTTCACTGTCCACAGCTGAGTGAGAAAATGGCGCCGACGCGGGTACCTTATATAGGATCCAAAACCCGCGAGACCCGGAAGGCGGGATGATGACATTTTGCCTTGATTTGTCATTCGATTAATAGTATATGTTCATCCAACACGATATATCAGGCCATTATCCAAAGATTACATAGGGGCTAATTCAGCAGTGCACGCGAGTTCACTGGCAGATTCCTGATTATCAGGAATCTGCGCATGCGCATGATCCATTCTGCGAGTGTGCAGAATGAGTCCTGCTAACATGTGTCGAAGCCGGATAATTGGCTGAGACAGAGGCCCTCATTCATAGGCAGTCGGACGATGCAAGCGGTCGCTCAGAAACTGGGCGGCCGCTTGCATCCTGACCGGCCGCCTCAGTTTCGGTCGTTAGGCTGTGGGTTTACACCCACAGCTCTAACGACCACTAGGGTGATGGTCGCGATGGTCATAAACCATCGCGACCATCGGGGCTTACGACGAGACCCTAGGGTAGGGTCTCACTTGTTGTAAGCCCCGGAGAGCTTCTGGCTCTGTCAGAGCTGGAAGCTCTCCACTGACATCACTAGTGATGTCAGTGGGGCTTCCCCCAAACGGCAGGCGATCCCATGGGAAAGCCTCCGTTTGGGCTGCCACCCCCCCGGCCCGCCTTCCAAACGGGGCGAGCTGTCAATCAACATCGACAGCTCGCCCCCTTTGGAAAGAGACCCGCTACGAGCGGCGCTGTCGGTTGTAGCGGGTCTAACGCATGCGCACGAAGGAGCCGGCTCCCTCATGCGAATGGCCGCCCAACGCCATTTTAGCGAATCTCACACAATATCAGTACATACGGCGATGTTATTACATAGCGTTGTGCGATTCCCATGCAATAGAACAATGTTAAAAGTCCTCATTATATAACTACATACATTTACTAAAACATATAATATGAACAATCCTGCAAAACACGTACCACAGTGTACTTCACAAACACGTAGATGCACAACGCTAACTAGCGTCTTTTCATAATATCCCTACACTTACACATTGCACACTTACATAGAAAGGTTCCCTAGCATTAAGGTTAATATTCAAGGTTTTATTCATTATTAAGTATGTAATGAAGTGACTGTATTTAAGATCTCAGGTTTAGTACATGATAAGCAGACCGTGTTTGGTGCTATTCTAAACCACTGTTTATTTGCAGATCTCCGGTTCCATCGGCAGGGAGATCGCAACATGTGTCTACAAGTTATGGATCATAGAGAGTTAGGCAGTGAAATGTATTCTGTGATGTAATGTTTATTAGCCAGTTTAGGCTTGTTCTTCGGTGGGAAAATGGACACAAAGAGCTGTTGGAGGTGGGACTATTACAAAACGAACTGACCTATGAACTACATCGTAACAGAAGAACCAGGAAGAAGAACCAATGGGATTATGCCAACTAGTTCTATTGTATTGCCTATCTCTGTAAGAGTACATAACCAAGCGCTTTGAATCTGATAGTTAGTCATCTTTATTCTTTCTTTGACGGAGGCTTCACGTTTGATGCCAGGAATCTGGATCCAGAGCGCATGCGTATGTATTCGACTGTACCTTGTGATTGTATAATTTGTTTGCGCTAATTTTATTTAGATCACAGCATGTAACTATCTGATTTTTAGTGAATAATATCTTTCTGTGCTTTGGAACCACAATCCAAGACTGGAAAGCAATTATTTCTTGTGCGACTTATAACGCTAAATAGCGACATTTAAGGTGTATAGATCATTAGGTATTCACACATGCACGCTAGCCCTTGAATACCTCTGCCTGATTGACAGGCAGAGGCATTTAAGAGGTGGTTTTGGGGTGGGGGTTGGGCACCGTTCCCAGAAACGTCGCAGTGCTGGGATCGCAAATTCAGCAGGGGGAGTCATACACTCCTGCTGCATTTGCATTATTGCAAGGACGCAATTGAAAAGCTGCCTGCAAGCAGCTTTGCAATTGTGTTTCTTGCTGAAACAGGGCCATAGTGTGCACGCTAGAATTTGTGTGATCTGAGATTGTATGATTGTGATATTGGAATGACCGTCACATCATTTGTTACATTATTCAGGTGTGAGCCTAGATTTATCCTCAAGCACCGCCGGTCATATTTTGTGGATATCTATAATCATGCACAAGTGAGTTAATCTTCTTTGCTGGAACAGTAATTAACCCACCTTCTTCAACAGACAGAAATCCTCAAAACATGACTTATTAGGAAAACATGAGGTTGAGGTTGAGAACCACTGCCCTATTACATTCCCTCTATATAGTTGTGTTTTTATGTATGGAGCAGGTGCATATTAAGAGAATAGGGGGCCCGTGTTCACTCACTGTCCAGGGCCCCCTCCTCTCTCTCCAGAGGCAGCGGCGCACTGACAGGTTCAGTAGATTCTGGGCACTAGTCTGTGCCTGGAGTCTAATGCACATGTGCAGGACACAGGGAAAATGGCGCAGCAGCCATTTTCCCAGCAACTTCTCTAAAGCGCAGAACGCTGGGAGCTGGTTTATTATTTTTTTTTTAGCAATGGTTTTGCAATCTACACTGGTACTTTTTTGACGTTAGGCAAATATTGGTGTATGCAAAATACATTAAGTACAATTTAATATATCTGCATATAAATTCCCCAGGAGCCTTTCATAATGCCATACATTAACAGGGCAGTAATTCATGAAACATTATTATTATTTATAAACTTAAACTAAAAAAAATAAACCTTAATATATTGTACCTCCGTACTGATGATATAAATAATAATAATTTTTTCCATAAATAAAATGTCATAGTTTACCATTTACTTATAAGTTTATGGCAAACAGCCTTAAAACACTTTCAACCCTAAAAGATAGTTTCCCAAATGTTTTTGCAACTGTAAATGTTTGATAATTATGCATCACAAAAATTATCCCTGCTGTGAAAATGCTGCACCTTGTATAAGCGGTGAGCTTGGAGGTCATAGTAATGACTTTAGTGGCTCAGCAAGTAGCATTATCCCAGCATGGGAAACCCTTACCAACTGGGCTATACCGTACTCATTTAGAAGTGGAACTAATGGTAGATTCTCTTGTTATATATTTTTAGCTTTATTTTCAATTGGGAAGAGCAGCTTATAAAACAAATTTCCTCCACAGGGCTGGCTGGCAACTGTCAGCCTGGGTGGCAATACAAGCTAGGAAAGACAGCTTTATTTTTACACTGCAATTTAGATTTCAATTTAGACACACCCCTCCCAAATCTAATCTCTCTGCACATTTTAAATTTGCCCCACCTGAAGTTCAACATGGTTTTACCTACTCTATTGCCAAATCTGAATCAGACCCATAGTTCATTATTAAACTCCACCCCCCTCCCTACGAAAAAAAATAATAAAGCATTTGTACCCAAAATCTGCAAACCACTCTCTCATTTGTATACCCATTATTGTGCCCCCCTTCCTCATCTGTATATCCATTATTTCAACCACTTCCCATCTGTAAACCCATTATTGTGGCCAATACCCCATCTGTATACTATTTATTGTAGCCGCCTCCCTATATGTATACTCTATTGTGTCCCCATCTGGGCTGGGGGCAGGGTGCCAGATGACCCTGGGCCGGTACAATTTAGCTTCACTGAGGGCCACAGGAGCCAGGGACATGAAGTCTGGGTAGACAGGGGAGGCAGTCTCCCCATTCATACTCCCTCCCCTATCATACTCCCTGTCATGCGCCAGAGTTTTGATATGAAAACTGTGTTTTTATACATGTGTGCCTCCCCAGCCATTGACTTCACCGCACATCACTGGCAGGAGCTACAGTATGACTGATGGCTGGGTAACTGCACTGGCTACTGTCAGAGTCCTCTGGATGGCTGCCTGCTCAGTGTGGATGCCCCTGTTATCCCTCCCTGCCTGAGACCACAAGTCTCCACCCCCTCCTATCCTCTACCCTGTCACTACCCTGACTGTATTTTTCTACTGAATTTCCTGTCCCTGACCAAGGCTCTGTCCTGTCACCTTGAGTCTCCATCCCCTCCTATGCTATACCCTGTCTGTCACTACTCTGACTCTATTCTACTGGATCTACTCACCTCCTGTCCCTAGCTAAGACCCTGCCCCGAGTCCCCGTCTCCTCCTCTACTCTCTCTGACTATTCTACTCTGTCTGACTATTCTAATCTACTCACCTCTGTCCCTAGCTAAGACCCTGCCACTCACCCCGAGTCCCCGCCTCCTCATTCACTCTGTCTGACTATTATACTCTGTCTGACTATTCTAATCTACTCCCTCCTGGCCAAGACCCCGCCCCCTCTCCCAAGTCTCCACCCTCTCATATACCATGTATGACTTTTCTAATCTACTCCATCCTGTCCTTTTTCAAGATGCCGCTCTCTACCCTGAGTCTCTGTCCCTTTCCCAGTCTATCCTGTCTCTGAATTACTTTCCTGTACCCTGTGGCTCTGCAGGGACCAGAGGCTTCCTCCTTATGGACAGGTAAGTGCTAGTGGAAGTGTTAAAATGTTTAAATGTTATCTAAGCTTGTGAGAGCTTACATTCTAAAGGGGAGGGGCAAATAGACACGGGTGACACAGATAAGGTAGACAGTGAGAAAGAAACATGGAGCAGTAGATTAGGATGAGAGATGGAAGGCTTTGAACAAATAGTGGGTCTTGAGAGCTTGTTTGAAGATTTCTAGAGAGGTGGAGAGCCTGATAGGGAGAGGGAGAGAGTTCCAGAGGTAGGGAGCAACATTGGCAAAATCATGGAGGCGGGAGTGGAAAGAAGTAATCAGTTGGCAAGAGAGGCGGCATGCATTTGTTGAGCAAAGTGGGCAGGAAGGAGTGGAAAGTGAGATGAGATCAGAGATGTAAGTGGGAGAGGATTGGGTGGGCAAGTGAGTGTAAGAACCTTGAATTGGGTTCTGAAGGGGAAAGGGAGCCAGTGTAGGGCTTGTAGGAGTAGGGAGGCAGATGTAGAATGTTTGGAGAGGAAGATGAGCTGAGCAGCAGCATTGGGGACAGATTGGAGTGGCGAGAGGTGGGAATCAGTGAGGCCAGATAAGAGGAGGTTGTAATAGTCCAATCTGGAGATGATCAGTGAGTGGATGATGGTCTTATTTACCTCCAGGGTGAGAAAGGGCCTAATCCTGGAAATATTCTTGAGGTGGAAGCAGCAGGACTGTGTGGTTTGAAGGAGAGGGAGGAGTCAAGGATAACTCCAAGACAGCACACTTGGGAGCTAGAGGAGGTACTTGTGTCATTAATACTGTAGATAATTAAATTGTTGGCAGTGAGGTTATGCAGAAGGGTGAGAGAAGATGATCAGCTCAGTATAAGATATATTAAGCTTAAGAAAGCGCTGGGACATCCAGGAAGAGACAGCATAAAGGCAGTTGGATATACAAGTTAGGAGAGAGGGGGAGAGGTCAGGAAGGGAAAGGTAGATCTGAGTATCATCAGCATAGAGATGATATTGTAGGCCAAAAGAGCTGATGAGTTCACCTAAAGATGCTGTATAGAGGGATAATTGGAGAGGTCCAAAAACAGAACTTGGGGAACACCTACCATTAGTGGAAATGGGGGGGGAGACATTAGAGGAGACAGAGAAGAACCGGTCAAAGAGGTAAGAGGACAGCCAGGAGAGGACAGTATCATGTAGACCAAGGGAGTGAATAATCTACATGAGGAGAGGGTGTCAAAAGCAGCAGAGGGGTCAAGGAGAATGAGCAGAGTGTACTGGCCCTTAGATTTGGCAGCAAGAAGGTCATTGCTGACTTTTGTAAGGGCAGTTTACGTGGAGTGGAGAGAATGGAAGCCTGGATGAAATGAGTCAAGCAGGGAGTGGGAAGAAAGAAAGGTGTTAAGGCGGTTGTAGACAACACGCTCAAGGAGTTTGGTGTCAAAAGGGAGAAGAGAGATGGGTCGGTAGTCGGAGAGAGTGTTAGGATCAAAGGTAGGTTTTTTAAGAATGGGGAGACAAGGGCATGTTTGAATGCAGAAGGGACAGTGCCAGATGAAAGAGAGAGATTGAGGAGGTGGGCAAGAAGAGAACAGGCAAGGGGATAAAGGTAGCGGAGGAGGCAGGAAGGGATAGGGTCAAAGGGGAGGTGGACAGGGCCGGATTAACAATGGGGCGGGTGGAGCTGCAGCTCCAGGCCCACCCATGAAAATAGGCCCACACTATCAAGGAGAATCTGCTGGAGACAGGAACAACTTTTTTTCCTGTCAGATCTAATGGCCGTCCGAACTCCTGCCCTTTTGGAACTGCACTCCCAAGAGCAACTTCCTGTCCACACCCCCCTCCCCCTCCTGCCCACCCTGGAGAACCTCCTGGCCACCTTACCTAAATAAACTGAAAGAGCGGCGCAGTGGAAGGCTTCGCTTCACAAGCCCTCCCTGCGCCGCATAGTGTGCCTTAGCTCCTCCTCTATGCCATGTGACATCACGCCACGTGATGTAACATAGCCGCCGCTGCGCCGGGGCTCTTATAGTGGCTGCCGCCATTGACATAATTGTGGACTAAGGAGGAGACGCACCTGATACCAACAGCACCTGACCTGATCTTCCTATCAGTTCCAGTGGGGAGAAGATCCATGGAAGATGTACGCCTGGAGGAGGAGCCGAGGCAGAAGAACAGACAAGAGAGAAGAAGGTAAGTGAATTATAGGGGAATGGGGGGGTGGAGAGAGGGGTGAAGGGGAAGAACACCATAATGGATACAGAGAGGGGGCATAATAAAGTACACAGAATGGGATGGCATATACTAATGGACACGGGGGGGAGGACAAAATAATGCACACAGATGGGGCGACAATAATGGACACGGGGGGGGAGGACAAAATAATGCACACAGATGGGGCGATAATAATGGACACAGGGGGGGACATAATTATGGACACAGGGGGATGGCATTTACTAATGGACACAGAGGGGGCATAATAATGGAGACAGGGAGGGGAGACACAATAATGGACACAGAGGGGGAGACATAATAATGGACACAGGGGGCATAATAATGGACACAGGGGAGACATACTAAGGGACAGATATGGGGTAGGACATAATAATAGACACAGATGAATGGACATAATAATAGACACAGAGGGGGGGGCATAAAAATAGATACAGAAGGGGGATGGCACCTTCTAATAGACACAGAGTGGGGGCATAATAAAGAACACAGAGGGAGGAGGGAATAATAATGGACACAGGGTTGGGAACATAATAATGGACACAGTGGGGGGGGCACAATAATGGTCACAGAGGGGGACATAATAATGGACACAAAGAGGGGGACATAATAATAGACACAGAGGAGGGGGAGAGAACATAATAATGGACACACAGGAGGGGAAGGGGTATGCGATGCAGAACAAACAGATGAGGGGGTAGCACAACACAGGACATACAGATGAGGGGGATAGCACAACACAGGACGTATAGATGAGGGGGGTAGCACAACACAGAACATACAGATGAGGGAGGTAGCACAACACAGAACATACAGGTGAGGGGGTAGCACAACACAGGACATACAGATGAGGGGGATAGCACAACACTGGGCGTATGGGTGAGGGGGTAGCACAACACAGAACATACAGATGAGGGGGTAGCACAACACAGAACATACAGATGAGGGGGTAGCACAGCACAGAACATACAGATGAGGGGGTAGCACAGCACAGAACATACAGATGAGGGGGTAGCACAGCACAGAACATACAGATGAGGGGGTAGCACAACACAGAACATACAGATGAGGGGGTAGCACAACACAGAACATACAGATGAGGGGGGTAGCACAACACCGGACATACAGATGAGGGGGGTAGCACAACAAAGGACATACAGATGAGGGGGGTAGCACTACACAGGACATACAGATGAGGGGGGTAGCACTACACAGGACATACAGATGAGGGGGGTAGCACAACACAGAACATACAGATGAGGGGAGTAGCACAACACAGAACATACAGATGAGGGGGGTAGCACAACACAGAACATACAGATGAGGGGGGTAGCACAACACAGAACATACAGATGAGGGGGTAGCACAACACAGGACATACAGATGAGGGGGTAGCACAACACAGGACATACAGATGAAGGGGGCAAACAACACAGAACATACAGATGAGGGGGGCAAACAATACAGGACATACAGACCTAGAGTGGTACAATCAGACATATCAAAGGATGGAGGACAACGCAAAGAAAAAAATGTAAGATGGATAGAATAATCTAAATATAATGTATATTTTGACTGCAATAGTAATATTAGAATAAAGGCTAATATATTTAGATAGGTAGCCTTTACACTAACATTATTATTATTACAATCATAATATATATTCTGTTTACCTGTGTATATACAGTATGTATATACTGTATTTGTGCCATTTTTTCCTTTGCATTTTGTGTACCCCCTCTAAAACGGGCTACCCCTGTGTCCCAGGCCAGTGATAGAAAGACAGCAACAGAGAAGCTTCTGCGTAATGCATCCAGCAGGAGTAGAAGCGAATAACAACGGGCCCATGGAGAGGTAGACAATTTCATTTAAGAAATTAAAAATGTTATGACCTTTTCTATTGGTGTTTTTCTTTTTATGTCAGATTTTGAAAACTATATTTGTTTGTCTATGTGGTCAGGCCATGATGTGAGTGAGGGGTATTTGTGTGTCTGTTATGTGGTCAGGCCATGATGTGAGTGAGGGGTATTTGTGTGTCTATGTGGTCAGGCCATGATGAGTGAGGGGTATTTGTGTGTCTGTAATATGGTCAGGGCATGATGTGAGTGAGAGGTATTTGTGCATCTATTTTGTGGTCAGGGAATGATGTGAGTGAGGGGTATTTGTATGCCTGTAATGTGGTCAGGGCATTATGTGATTGAGAGGTATTTGTGTGTCTGTAATGTGGTCAGGGCATGATGTGAGTGAGAGGTATTTGTGCATCTATTATGTGGTCAGGGCATGATGTGAGTGAGAGGTATTTGTGTGCCTGTAATGTGGTTAGGGTATGATGTGATTGAGAGGTATTTGTGCATCTATTATGTGGTCAGGGCATGATGAGAGTGAGAGGTATTTGTGTGTCTGTAATGTGGTCAGGGTATGATGTGATTGAGAGGTATTTGTGTGTCTGTAATGTGGTCAGGGCATGATGTGAGTGAGAGGTATTTGTGCATCTATTATGTGGTCACGGCATGATGTGAGTGAGAGGTATTTGTTTGTCTGTAATGTGGTCAGGGTATGAGTTGAGTGAGAGGTATTTGTGTGTCTGTAATGTGGTCAGGGCATGATGGTGAGTGAGGGGTATTTGTGTGTCTGTTACGTGGTCAGGGCATGATGTGAGTGAGGGGTATTTGTGCATCTATTATGTGGTCAGGGCATGATGGTGAGTGAGGGGTATTTGTGTGTCTGTTACGTGGTCAGGGCATGATGTGAGTGAGGGGTATTTGTGTGTCTGTTATGTGGTCAGGGCATGATGTGAGTGAGGGGTATTTGTGCATCTATTATGTGGTCAGGGCATGATGGTGAGTGAGGGGTATTTGAGTGTCTGTAATATCGTCAGGGCATGATGTGAGTGAGAGGTATTTGTGCATCTATTTTGTGGTCAGGGAATGATGTGAGTGAGGGGTATTTGTGTGTCTGTAATGTGGTCAGGGCATGATGTGATTGAGAGGTATTTGTGTGTCTGTAATGTGGTCAGGGCATGATGTGAGTGAGAGGTATTTGTGCATCTATTATGTGGTCAGGGCATGATGTGAGTGAGAGGTATTTGTGTGCCTGTAATGTGGTCAGGGTATGATGTGATTGAGAGGTATTTGTGCATCTATTATGTGGTCAGGGCATGATGTGAGTGAGAGGTATTTGTGTGTCTGTAATGTGGTCAGGGTATGATGTGATTGAGAGGTATTTGTGTGTCTGTAATGTGGTCAGGGCAGGATGTGAGTGAGAGGTATTTGTGCATCTATTATGTGGTCACGGCATGATGTGAGTGAGAGGTATTTGTTTGTCTGTAATGTGGTCAGGGTATGAGTTGAGTGAGAGGTATTTGTGTGTCTGTAATGTGGTCAGGGCATGATGGTGAGTGAGGGGTATTTGTGTGTCTGTTACGTGGTCAGGGCATGATGTGAGTGAGGGGTATTTGTGCATCTATTATGTGGTCAGGGCATGATGGTGAGTGAGGAGTATTTGTGTGTGTTACGTGGTCAGGGCATGATGTGAGTGAGGGGTATTTGTGTGTCTGTTATGTGGTCAGGGCATGATGTGAGTGAGGGGTATTTGTGCATCTATTATGTGGTCAGGGCATGATGGTGAGTGAGGGGTATTTGTGTGTCTGTTATGTGGTCAGGGCATGATGTGAGTGAGGGGTATTTGTGCATCTATTATGTGGTCAGGGCATGATGGTGAGTGAGGGGTATTTGTGTGTCTATTATGTGGTCAGGGCATGATGTGAGTGAGAGGTATTTGTGTGCCTGTAATGTGGTCAGGGCATGATGTGAGTGAGGGGTATTTGTGTGTCTGTAATGTGGTCAGGGCATGATGTGAGTGAGGGGTATTTGTGTGTCTGTAATGTGGTCAGGGCATGATGTGAGTGAGGGGTATTTGTGTGTCTGTAATGTGGTCAGGGCATGATGTGAGTGAGAGGTAATTGTGCATCTATTATGTGGTCAGGGCATGATGTGAGTGAGGGGTATTTGTGTGTCTGTAATGTGGTCAGGGCATGATGTGAGTGAGGGGTATTTGTGTGTCTGTAATGTGGTCAGGGCATGATGTGAGTGAGGGGTATTTGTGTGTCTGTAATGTGGTCAGGGTATGATGTGATTGAGAGGTATTTGTGTGTCTGTAATGTGGTCAGGGCATGATGTGAGTGAGAGGTAATTGTGCATCTATTATGTGGTCACGGCATGATGTGAGTGAGGTATTTGTTTGTCTGTTATGTGGTCAGGGCATGATGTGAGTGAGGGGTATTTGTGTGTCTATTATGTGGTCTGGGCATGATGTGAGTGAGAGGTATTTATTTGTCTGTAATGTAGTCAGGGCATGATGGTGAGTGAGGGGTATTTGTGTGTCTGTTATGTGGTCCGGTCATGATGTGAGTGAGGGGTATTTGTGCATTTATTATGTGGTCAGGGCATGATGTGAGTGAGAGGTATTTGTTTGTCTGTAATGTAGTCAGGGCATGATGGTGAGTGAGGGGTATTTGTGTGTCTGTTATGTGGTCAGGGCATGATGTGAGTGAGGGGTATTTGTGCATCTATTATGTGGTCAGGGCATTATGTGAGTGAGAGGTATTTGTGTGTCTGTAATGTGGTCAGGGCATGATTTGAGTGAGTGGCATTTGTGCATCTATTATGTGGTCACGGCATGTTGTGAGTGAGAGGCATTTGTGTGTCTGTAATGTGGTCAGGGCATGATGAAAGTGAGGGGTATTTGTGTGTCTGTAATGTGGTCAGGGCATGATGTGAGTGAGAGGTATTTGTGCATCTATTATGCGGTCAGGGCATGATGTGAGTGAGGGGTATTTGTGTGTCTGTAATGTGGTCAGGGCATGCAGGGCCGCCATCAGGGGGGGACTGCCGGGACTAGAGTCCCGGGCCCGGACAGAAAGGGGGCCCGGCCGGCTGCAGAGCAGACAAGCTCCGAGGGCATTTTGAAAGCTGTGCCGGCCGCAAGCCAGTGATAGCTTGCGGACCGGCAGCCAATTAGGAGTGGCCACAGCAGTGGCTCCTGATTGGTTGCCGGTTCGCACACTCCGATTAACTTGCAACTGGCACTAAATTTAAAATGCACCTGCCTTCCGGCCCCCGGGCCCTGTCTCTGTCCGGGTATGATCGTGAGCGGCAGCCAGTCCGGCAAACGCCAGCCAGCGGGGAGAAGCTGGGCCGGGAGCAGAGCAGCCGGGGGAGAGGAAGGGACAGCAGCAGCAGCGGGGGAGGGAGCAGAAGTGGCAAGGGGGAGAAGCTACCTGCTACAGCCGCTGTGAAGAGGAATAAGTGCTCAGATGGGCAGGAGAGACTGCGGGGGATCCCACTTCCCATCCAGGTACAGAGACTCCTGCTCTCCCTCCCTGACCCTGCTCTCCCACCCTGACCCTGCTTTCCCTCCCTCACCCTGCTCTCCCACCCTGACCCTGCTTTCCCTCCCTCACCCTGCTCTCCCACCCTGACCCTGCTCTCCCTCCCTGACCCTGCTCTCCCACCCTGACCCTGCTTTCCCTCCCTCACCCTGCTCTCCCACCCTGACCCTGCTTTCCCTCCCTCACCCTGCTCTCCCACCCTGACCCTGCTCTCCCTCATTGACCCTGCTCTCCCTCATTGACCCTGCTCTCCCTCATTGACCCTGCTCTCCCTTTCTGACCCTGCTCTCCCACCCTGACCCTGCTCTCCCTCATTGACCCTGCTCTCCCTCATTGACCCTGCTCTCCCTCATTGACCCTGCTCTCCCTCCCTCACCCTGCTCTCCCACCATGACCCTGCTCTCCCTCCCTCACCCTGCTCTCCCTCCCTGACCCTGCTCTCCCTCCCTGACCCTGCTCTCCCACCCTGACCCTGCTCTCCCACCCTGACCCTGTTCTCCCACTTTTACCTTGCCTTCCCACCCTCATCTTGCTCTCCCACTTTTACCTTACCCCTCCACGCTCTCTCACCCTCCCCCTGCTCTCTCCCCCTCCATGCTTTCTCACCCTCCCCATGCTCTCCCACCCTGACCTTGCTCTCACACACTCATCCCGCTGTCACACCCTCACCTCTATATTATAGATTAACATGTTATAATACCCACCCCCACAGCCCAAACTTTGATATTTTTTTTTTTAAATGGTTTATGTACCAATTAATGCCACACCTTTGCTATAGCTCCACCCACATTCACAGCAATGCCCACCTCTGACAAACTGCCCCCCATCCCAAGGGGAGGGGCCCCACAATCTCTGATGGAAGCCCTGAGGGCATGATGTGTGAGGGGTATTTGTGTGTCTGTTATGTGGTCAGGGCATGATGTGAGTGAGAGGTATTTGTGTGTCTGTTATGTGTTCAGGGCATGATGTGAGTGAGAGGTATTTGTGCATCTATTATGTGGTCATGGCATGATGGTGAGTGAGGGGTATTTGTGTGTCTGTTATGTGGTCAGGGCATGATGTGAGTGAGGGGTATTTGTGCATCTATTATGTGGTCAGGGCATGATGTGAGTGAGGGGTATTTGTGTATCTGTTATGTGGTCATGGCATGATGTGAGTGAGGGGTATTTGTGTCTGTTATGTGGTCAGGGTATGATGTGAGTGAGGGGTATTTGTGTGTCTGTAATGTGGTCAGAGCATGATGTGAGTGAGGGGTATTTGTGTGTCTGTAATGTGGTCAGGGCATGATGTGAGTGAGAGGTATTTGTGTGTCTGTTATGTGGTTAGGGCATGATGTGAGTGAGAGGTATTTGTGCATCTATTATGTGGTCATGGCATGATGGTGAGTGAGGGGTATTTGTGTGTCTGTTATGTGGTCAGGGCATGATGTGAGTGAGGGGTATTTGTGTGTCTGTAATGTGGTCAGGGCATGATGTGAGTGAGGGGTATTTGTGTGTCTGTAATGTGGTCAGGGCATGATGTGAGTGAGGGGTATTTGTGTATCTGTTATGTGGTCATGGCATGATGTGAGTGAGGGGTATTTGTGTATCTGTTATGTGGTCATGGCATGATGTGAGTGAGGGGTATTTGTGTGTCTGTTATGTGGTCATGGCATGATGTGAGTGAGGGGTATTTGTGTCTGTTATGTGGTATGGGTATGATGTGAGTGAGGGGTATTTGTGCATCTATTATGTGGTCAGGGCATTATGGTGAGTGAGGGGTATATCAGTGTTTCAGCATTAGGGTCAGGGAGTGGTGGCGAGAGGAATTAAAGTTGGTGAAATATGGGGTCAGTGAGTGATAGTGAATGACAGGTATTTCAGTGTTCGAGGGATGGTCTCTATGAGTGGTAGTGGGTAAAAGTTTCTGTATACAGCATTGATTGATGGGTGAAAGATATTTCAGTGGGTGGTGGGTAAGGTAGTGTAGTACAAGCAGCAATACTTACACCTGTGCCTTAAAGGAGGTTGTGCGATAGGTGACTACTATCAGCCTACCAAAATATGTGTGTGTGTGGGGGGTACACACTAATATATATGTGAAGAGGGGAGGGTTATTGGGGTGGTTGAAGGTAGGCGCTAGCTATGCCCAACATGGTGCTAGCCACATCCCCTGTACAGACCATCCCCAACACACTGGTTACACCCCCACATCATCAGTCACACCCCTGCGGCCGCATACAATAGGCCCTTCATAAATTTCAGCTCCAGGCCCATTTGGGCCTTAATCTGGCACTGGAGGTGGAAGGGGGGCAGGATCGAATGAGGACCATGACTTCCTCTCCAGATACAGGGGAGAAGGATGTCAGAGTCGGTAAGATGGATGGAAAGGCGTAGTAAAGAGATTGTGAACTCACATTTGTTGATCCCACTTTGTCCAAATATAGTTTAGGTTGTTGAAAGAGTGTAGTTAGATTGTTTTCCTTCTGTTTCACTTCAGTTTAACGCCAGTATAAAGACAAAATTACATTTAAAATGTAAAGTGCACTTTTGAGCGATATTAGGCTTACAGCCTAATGATGAACCTTACATAGGAGACCTGGCATGTGAATCCACTGATTATGGATAGCAATAAATTAACTTAAAAAACAAACAAGCCATACCACTAAGCTAACATCTGGGTCTATACATCTATAAGCTAACTAAAATAAAAAGGAAATATTAGAGATAGATAATATGCAGTGAAATGCAATTTAACATTACTTATAAGGTAAGTACTGAGAGGTGTAATCATTTACCTAAACAAGTTTTTAAGGCTGGGCAATAGAAATGCAATGCAGCAAGATGCTGAGAGCTGTCATCATTTACCTGTAGGTGACAGCAGAGAAGATGACATGGAATGGCCCTAAAGGGCTTATTAGTGAGGATTTGAGGTACAGTAAATGTAAACGGTAAAGCATTTATTAGAAATGTCACTGTATTATACGGGATGCAATCGGGACACCGGCTGACATGAGCCAGCTTCCTGACTGCTTTATCCCGGCGTGGGTTAAATGACAGGCGTCTATATCTAGACACCTGTCATTTTCCCGACGCCGGGAGACATGCGGCCGGTGGTATTTCTTACCGATTCCGTATTATACTAGTTATCCATTTAGCTATTTAGCTACGCTATTTACGGTAATATAATTATTATGAGCTCTAGCATATATTTTCTTATTATATTACCATGTTGACATTAACTTTTATGAGTGTTATTACTGCATGGATCCAGGTCTAGCATTTTCCTTTGAAGAGTTATTTGGTAATATAAATATCTTATCTCTAGAAACTTAGCTGTACTCTACTGACCAGTTCTAGTAGAGAAGTGATTTGCTAACCTAAATTTTTTACTTGATGGATTACTGACAACATCCTGATGAAGCTTGGGTGGAGGCACCTAATTTTGTACCTCCTGCCATGGTAAGAATAATTATTCTTTTGTTCGTTTACCCACTTTCGAAGAGAAACAGGGTTATACAGACACTAGGCATACACTCAGCTTATATGTAGTTACTACATGGTTACCCAGAGCTGTTTCTCACTCTAAGGCTGGGTACACACGTAAAGATTTTCTGTTCAACCATCCAACTAGTTGATTGGTTGGAATGAAAATCTGGTAACTATGGGAGTAACTGATGATCAACAATTTGCTCCTAAATGCCAGAAAACAGATGAAAATGGTCGTCAGACTAGTTTGTTAAATGTTTCATCTAAACAATTTTTGTAAATTTTCCGGTTTTTGGGAGCAAATTGTTGATTGTCATTTGCTTTCATACCTTACCAGATTTTCATTCCAACCAATCAACTAGTTGGATGGTTGGACAGAAAATCTTTACGTGTGTGGCCAGCTTAACTCTGCAACTCTCCTCATAGGACTTTATATAAGTCTGACATTTATTTATCACAACTCAGCATCTCTTTACAATATAACTGCTCTGCATTTCATTACTACTGTATATCACCACTCGGCTCCTCTGTATCACAGCTCTGCATCTCTTCATTTATCAAAGCTGTGAAGGGAATGGGATTGAAATGCCGGCGCCTATCATAAATCCCTAGCTGGCAATCCGCTGTCGGGATTGTGACCGGTGGCTGCTCTGAAGCATTCCCCATTCATAATGTGGTACTCTTACTCCTTCTCTCCATAAATGGGTACACCAGGAACTCTTCTCCTCTTCTAGAGGCCCTGGCTGAGATGTCACAACTTTTCTCAATGACGGAAATCCCCACAGCTATCTGTCTCACTCTGCCCCTCTTTCTCTGAAAGGACAAATCACAAAAATACTGTATCACTCTGCCTCTCTCTTTAACAACAAATCACACACTCAGGGCAATGTACCACTCCACCTACTGTCCCAGAGTGGTGTTACATATACATCAGATAATGACGGTGATCAGCAGCATTAGCTGCCTGCTTCTGATTGGCTGATTGTGCCTTGACCCCTCCCACTAATAACTGATGGAGTCTGGGAAGTCTATTAGCTCATCTTACTGTAAATGATGTTTCCATTTTGACAGCTGTAACCCAGCTGTAACCCTGTCACATTTACTCCAGATGTCTGCAGGAGTAGTGGATGGAGGCGCATGTGCTAGGCTTGCCAAGTTGGCCTCATTTTGCATTTACTATCAGCTCAGTAAGCCTAGCAAAATATGCATTTTGCAGTTGCGTATTAGAAGCAATTTCCGGCCAACTTAATATGAGCAACAGTGTAAGGGTCTTACCTGTTCACCAACTTCTAAAGGTGCGTACACACTAGATGATTTGCTCCATGAGCCACATCATCTAGTGTGTCCCCGGCAGAGGTGGGCAGGGGTGTGCTCAGTGTCGTTAACGACACTGAGTACAAGCACTGAACGATATCATGTACGATATCATTCAGTACCGGGCTCCCTCTCTCATTCCCGAACATGCAACAACCTGACAATATCGCCAGGTTGGCCTGCATGTGCGGACGATGAACGACAAAGACCAACGACCAGCGGCAGCGCGCAACGCTGGTCCATGGTCATTATCGTTGATTGTTTTTGCGCAAAAACTGAACGATATTTTGGACGACTGAACGATAACGATATCGTTATCATTGCATCGTCCAAAATATTGCCCAGTTTTAGACACACACACGTGTACTTTATTTAAGTGCTGCCTATTTGCTATGGCACTTGTGTATTTTTGCACTTATATTAATAAAGCAGCTCCAATGACTCCCTCTATTTGGAGCACCAACCAATTAAATACTTAGGATATTGCATTTGTTCCCACTAATTCCCAGGTATCTCACTAGGGCTGATTTTCAGAATTGCAGATGAGAGGTCACTTTCTGTGTGGCCATTTCTTAGGTTTATATTGTTATTACAGAATGACCAACATTTATGTATTGGTCTAATTAAAAATTATTTTTGGGGTATTCTAATTAATATATATTCATAAAAATAATTCTGTCAATCAAAATAATGTAACTTTAAATTCCCATTCAGTCATGAGTTAAAAAATATATATTTATAATCCATATTTTCTTGATTCTTTTAATCCTTGTTCTTCTTCCACATAAACACTGCTAGTAATCAGCAATCACTTACAAGACACATTAAAAGCCAGTGGAATTATATTGAGAGTTGTACATCTTAGTTTCTGAATGAGAGATTGGTTGTAGTATAATTAGATTATTATGAAGATTATGCAACGTCTTATGCAATGTCTTGAAGTACTGTTTTCTCATATATATCATGCTTGATATTTTTTCTGAAAATGCTTAATTTTTGTATATTTTTTAATATATTTTTTCATATTCTTAATGTTCTTAGCACACATTCAATATGGATCGCTATTGCGATCGCAACTGCAATTACGCATGCAGTCTCACTGCGACAATATGCTAATGATTGCAATTGTAATGCCGTCGCAGCCAAACATAAGGATGCGCACTTTACCCTACACACATCCGTAATACTTTGCAAGTCGGCGAAACCATCGGTAACATCGAGTACCATCAGAGCCTCACGCACACTTGCACAAGGTCAGGCCTTACTCAAAAATTACTAACCTCATCGCACGCAGTGAAAGCCCAAGCTGCGTATGGAACCATAGTGGTAATTTATGCAAGCCCCTGTAACGGTGTTCAAACTCACTGGCACGTCTGTGTTTCGCGGGACACCCTCATCACCCCCTCCCAAGCTGTCACTTCCTGTCAATCAGTCTGCCATGGGTCTGTTATCGCAGTGAAGTATTCACGCACGTGCACTGTGATGCATACCCATGCACAGAATGCAACAAACTATTGCATGCTAAATAGCAGTTGCGATGAGTAATGAATCAGACCTGCAGTCATGTGTTTGATGTGAATCAGACCTGCAGTCATGTGTTTGATGTGTTAAAATAGTAGTTTTTATCAGGGTGACAGAAAGACCATTAAACATGTACTGTTTAAAAAAGAGATGTTCATTTGTTACTACTCCTTGAAGAAGTAATAACACAAACGTGTATTTTTTTGTTTGTTTATTAATTTTACCATTTTCAGAATTATTATTGAATAAGTTCAAATGTGTTTTTTATTAAGTTCAGAGCATCTACTGCAAGTTCATGTGCAGAGCCTGCGATTGGTGAGCTAGAGATGGGCCCACCCCTTTATACCTAAATGATTCTTCCCAACCTGTTTGCTGACTCGCTGGTAGCTGACAGCTGGCAGTCCTATTCTCCATATGACTTTCTGTCAAGAGACAATGGGCCTGATTCAGACCAGCTCGCAAGCGCTTGAGCGCTCGCGAGCAGGTTGATGGTGTGCTCTGCACACGCGCAGCGGCCGCACTGCGCCTGCCCAAGCCCCGGAGCGAGAGAGAAATTCTCTCGTTCCGTGGCTCACTACAAAAGGGACGGCTGTCGATATTAATTGACAGCTCGCCCCGTTTTGTAGGCGTTCCAGGGGGGTGGCTTCACAAACGGAGGCGTTCCCAAGCGAACGCCTGCCGTTTGTGGGCGGCCCCACTGACATCACCAGTGATGTCAGTGGGAGAGCTTCCGGCACTATTAGAGCCAGAAGCTCTCTGGAGCTTGCGGCCACGAGACCCTACCACAAGGGTCTCATCGCAAGCCCGATGGTCGCGATGGTCTTGACCATCGCGACCATCATCCTGGCCGCTCGCAATAGCTGTGGGTGGTCATCCACAGCTATGCGAGCGGCCAGGAGGTCGCACAAAATAAAAAAAAACGCCCTGCTTCAGAGCGAACGCTCTTTCAGAGCGTCCGTCTCTGAATCAGGCCCAATGTTTTCAGCAAATACCCTACACATGCATCTGCAGTGATCTCCAGTCCAATAATCTCATCAAGTCAAAGCAAGGTCCTTGTCAGTATAATCTGCACGAGGAGATCAATCTCTATAGTGGGTGTTATGATCAGTATGTAGGTGGCATTGTGGGCTGTGATATGTAGCTGCTTTTGGAACTTCTGAAACTGCACAAAGCACCATTTTAATCGAAAATCAGTCCTATGTGTCCTCAGTCAGATCATCAGACACAGTAAACTAGGAGTGTGCTAATTTTGTATGAAGCAGTGACCTGTCCATTACCTGTGTAAATAAAGCTCGCCACAAATGGCCAAATCACAATGGCCAATTTGGGCACATCCTTTCTGTTCGGCTGATGATGACTGCACACACAGGCTGATAACAGCTTTCAGATATATTTATGAAAATGGCAAAAAAAGACCAATAATAATGATCAAATGCAATATGGTTAATCATAACAATTGTTTTCAGGTTACGCATTGAAATTGGGCCAGTTGCAAGGATTACAATGTGTGTGCAGAGTCATGATGTGAGGAGGAAAATGGAGTCACAGGAGTCCCAGACTGAGGAGAGAACTCTATGAATGTTATTTGGTCAAAGTTTGGGGCACGTTATAAGACACCAAATTTATTAAAAACATAATTGACAAAGTTAATATCAAACAAGGCTTTTTCCCGTCACAGCACTAGGGGTTTGCTGATTCAGGTGCTAGCTGTATGTACTAAGCTGGAGCGTGAGTGAAGCCGGATAGCTTAATAACGCTACTCCTAATGCAGTCCACTAGTAGTAGCAGAAGACTGATGCTGCATAATGGATATTACAGATATTGAGAACAGGTGCAAGCTATCAGGATAGCCCGTGGCTGTAGCAGTATGTAGGATATCTTGGAGTAGACTGCTATACACTTCAGCTGTGTGCCAGAAGAACAATTGAGGCAGACTGCAGGAAACACTGGAACTGAGTGCTAGAGCTTGACTAAAGCAGGTTGCAAGAATACACTGGAACTGGGTGCCAGAAGCACAACTGGAGCATACTGCAAGAAACACTGGAACTTAGTGCTGGAAAGCAATACTGGAGCAAGGTTGCTGGAAGCAATACTGGAGCAAAATGCTGTGAAGCAAATACTGGAGCAGGTATGCTGGAACACACTGCTGAATGCTGTGAAGCAAATACTGAAGCAGGCTTTCTGGAACACACTGAGGCAGAATGCTGTAAAGATAAACTGGAGCAGGTACTGAATCAGAAGCCAGGGTACTGATCCTCTGAGAAAGATGGTGCTGGCCATGTGCTGTCAGCAGTTCCTGGTTTAAACGGGGGCGCTCTGTGCACTGATAGGAATGAATGAAGTTGCTGGAAGATGACAGCGCCAATGGTTCAAAATGGTGGAAACTGCTGGGAGGAGAACTTCAGCTACAATAACAGATAAGTGCCTATACACTTTGGGGGTGCTGCAGGTGGGCAGTGGGGACACGGAGGGCCGCAAAGTAACAGGGTCGACCTATTAACGGTGTCCCGGACTCTGGTATGTGACACGTCCGAGGTATACATCCGTGCATCAGAAAGTGCAAGGACTGAGATACCCAGTGTCAGGTCCACAGATGCTGAAATACCGCTTGGCGCATCTTTAGATGCACCATCGTTTGCACCATTGAAACTTGCAGTTGTGGTTTCTCCATCTGAGTATGTCCTCCCATATTCAGCATCTTTGTATGCAACTGCTTTCAGCAACACGCCTGTAACACTCCCTTTTTTCAGCCACCCCCCAGCCACCCCCTTACATTTCTGATACCTTGTGTCTAAATCTGTACTGCGACTCTGCATGTACAAAATCGGGACACATGCACAGTGCTCATAACCTCATGTTCCCCATAAGCCTTATACTTCCCTTTAGGCATATATGTCACCATATAGCCAATTATGCTGCTGTAATACCTGATTTACTACAACCTACTGTAGCTCCTGCACAGGACAGTTCCAAATCTCCTCCATGATGTTCCTCAGTAGTGTTTTATACCAGTACATATTTTAATATAAAAGTTGAAATAATGTAATTTCAAGCTTACAAAGACTGTTATTTCACAAAAGCCTACCTTGCATCATTATTGTTAAATACTGTATATAAGGTAATTTTAAATAACCTTGACATGTTATATGCCTACCATTAAATATTACTGTAACAATAAGGCCCCTTTTTCTGCACTGTGGGGATTTTCTTTAATAATATAACAGTAAATATTAAGAGCTCTTCAGTTTCCGTATCAGATTCCATTTACTGGCTGCTTATAAATAAGAATTAAAACTCACAGAATCTATTAGGCCACTGCCATCAAATTATTGATGAGACCATTAGATATGTCCTTTGGAGTGACCCACTACACTCAATATCCCGTCTAATAACACTGTGCAGGGTGTACTGTAGCTTAAATTTAAAGAAACAGGGAGAAAGCATACAAAAATCACATTTAGAGGAGTTTTACTTCAAATTCATGGGCATACCGTATGCACTGGCAATATTTTATCTTCTGTGAGAAGACCCTATAAAGATATTGTATATAAAACGCATTTCAAGCTGTCTGTCAATGTCATCTGTCAGCCTTACGCTCTCATCATGGTGACAGCCAGCACAAATATGTGTTCCTTTCTGACATGCTGTCTAGAGGGAAAAAGGATTTTTTTATAGAGTTTATGGTGTCCATATTATCATGAATGAAAGCAAGCACGTGGCAAACGTATGAATACATGTCACCCTTTGATTTGTGAGGGGTAAATCACACCAGCATGTCATCTACTGTAAGACTTACTCTCATTTATAGCCAATTTTAAAGGACACTTGCGCAAAATGTATCACATCATATTGCACGATATAGTCTTAAAATATCCTTTCTACTAGCTAGGATGTTATTTATAAAGCTCTCAAAGAGCACCTGCTAAAACACCTGCTTAATCTTGTTACCTACTTAACCCAGATTGAACCTCTAGAGTTCCTGCTGCTGAGAGACAGACCTATAATATTTTTAACAGTAGGTTTCAGTTCATGCCATAATGTTGAGAAGCTTATACAATACATTACACTGGCATTGGTCAAAAGTTTGTTTGTTTTTTCACGATAACGTGTTTATTCAAAGTGTCGTACAGTATATATTTAGTGCATTGCAATTCAACGTGAATTCTAGGAGGGAGGCATCTTATAAGAGGAGATGACCAGTGTGCAAATCTTTCTCAGTGATTTCTCTATTGCGCATGAGCATATCTACGGTAAAATGGTATCAGCATTATTTTCAGGCGGCCGCAAGGTAGAATTATTCAATGGGTGCAGGGTGTGCTTTGTGGGCCCCCCTGGACCCAATGGCACCCTGCACCATTATAGATACACCAGTGTGTAGGGATGTATTACATTTGCATTACAAAGATAAAAAATTGGGCACTAATGTGTATTAAGACACCAAGAATACATATCAGGCGGCCGGTACACATTAGACGATCCGGTGCCCGACCGCCAGATATGTCGGCCCCTGTCTCATCCCACTGTAGGGGGTCATCAGTAGCATTGTCAGTTTGAGCTGCATGTAGGGCCGACCTGATGATGCAGCTGACGATCTCACGGGAGTGCGCACCGCCCAACATAGTGGGTACACACTAGATGATTTTGAAGATTTGTCATTCTGATCCTATGGAATCGGGGAAATCGCTCAAAAATCGTCCAGTGTGTACCCAGCTTTAGGTAATTCGGGTGTGAGCTGCAGCCGCTACGGGAATTCATGCAAGTGTTCCCGTACTTTTAATGCGGCAATCTTTTAAAGGCAAAACCAATTGCCACTTTAAAAATATGGGAACATTCACATGAATTCCCGCAGCGGCCCAGCTCGCACCTTATTACATAAGCCTATTGGAGTCTTGAACAAATATAATATAAATACAATAAGAATAGGCGCTGCTATGGAGTTGCTGTTTGAACAATATATATGCATATTTATACATTTATACATGGTACAGAACCATAAAAAATAATAAAAACAATTTGCACACAGTCTCCTAAACAGACAGACACGCCTGTGTTTTTATGACATCTCCCCCGTCACCACCCCCAAACGCTGACAGTCTGTCACTCACTTTACGATAGATTCCTCTGTGCATCTGTAATCACACTACAATTGCTGCACATGTACAGTGTGACTTATACACATGTGCAATGATAAGCAAATGCTCGATCTGCGTCCAAAATCGCCATTGCGTACGCTGCTGAATCAGGGCCAGAGTCACCAAAGGCACAGTTTTTGTTAGTTTGTTGCACTGAAGTGATTAGAAATACATCATAGTAGCTATTTATGAAATTGAAAAGGTCTTTTTTTAGCCTGTGTATTATGTTACCTCATTTGGGGGGCCTATTCATGATGTTAGTTATCGGACCCCTATATTTAACATTCTAATTCGCAGTGGATGCCGAAACAATTCATCATTGTTCCGGCGTGGAGACAGCTGATCCCAAAATCAGCTGTCCCCACGAGTGGCTTTCTGAGCAGTGACACTAGTGCGCATGTGTGACCTACAGGTCACACATGCGCACAAGAGCACCGACGTCCGGCGGAAGGAGCCGGACAGGGGCGGATGGATCCGAAAGAATCCCTTTTTGCATCCCGGGACTGATGGCAAATGCTCCCTCAATGAAGCTCCGAAAATATAGTATTTTCAGAGTTTGATGAATTCTGTCATCATACTAGTGTATGGGGACAGCGGGCCATTCCACAAGAGGAAGGTAAGTAGGAGATATCTGTGATACTAGTGTATGGGGACAGCGGGCCATTCCACAAGAGGAAGGTAAGTAGGAGATATCTGTGATACTAGTGTATGGGGACAGCGGGCCATTCTGGGAGAGAAAGGTAAGCAGGAGATATCTGTGATACTAGTGTATGGGGACAGCGGGCCATTCCACAAGAGGAAGGTAAGTAGGAGATATCTGTGATACTAGTGTATGGGGACAGCGGGCCATTCCACAAGAGGAAGGTAAGTAGGAGATATCTGTGATACTAGTGTATGGGGACAGCGGGCCATTCCACAAGAGGAAGGTAAGTAGGAGATATCTGTGATACTAGTGTATGGGGACAGTGGGCCATTCTGGGAGAGAAAGGTAAGCAGGAGATATCTGTGATATCTCCTGTTTTACCTTCTTGATGAATGGCCCGATACCTTAATTTCCACAATTGCAGATAAAAATGTTCATTTTCACCTGCTTTTGTAGAAATTAAGTGATGATGAATAGGCCCCTTGAGGTTATAATTATGTTTCCCAGTGTCACCACACCACTTACGTATATCCGGTAATGTTGCAGTCTGTCACCACAGCACAAGTAATGTTGTAGTCTCTAGAGCAAGGTATCAGAGGCTTATTAGTAAGTAGTGTATTTATATTTAGTGGCTCACAGCAGGGATGATTTATGATGACTACATGATACAATTATTTGGCCAATCCACCTGATGTTGACAGATTGGCCAGATAATTGCACAGTGTACGTGGGTGACCAACCTGAAAATATAATTCGGCCAGGCATGCCGGATCGTCCAGCATGCCCGTCTGGTCCGATAATTTCAAAGTAAAAATCGGCTGCATTTGGGCAGTGTATGCCCAGCCATGGCCAACCAACAGACATTTTGCCTGTTCCTATCCCTGGGGAGAACAGCAGAAATCAGGGACAATACACTATGAGATATTTCACAGTGTATGCCCGTGATACAGTATCTGCAAGGTGTCAGACTGACAGATGAAATGTTTGCCTGTCTGATAGGCATTTTATCTGGCAGTGTATGCCCAGCATTAGATATACTGTAATTCTTACCACCTGCCACTTTAGATGTATTCACAGCGCCCAGTTTCCTAATGTTCACCCGATCTTTAGCTGTACCGATGCTTTATGGTCAAATGGCCGCTCGCTGATAACTCCTAGTACCTTGCCATTGACAGCCTAGTGTTGCGTTCTGCTCCTGTGGAAGCTGCAGTGCCTGCTCTCTGAATCTGATGGCTATACTTCCGGCCTGCTTTCCACCATGTGTCTCACAACTCTGGTCACCTGATGTGGAGCACCCTGCACCCATTATAGATACGCTAGTGTGTAGGGAAGTATCAAATTTGCATTGGTCCACAGCAACCCAATAAGCTTATTGGTAGCTACAGTATGGTTTAGGGAAAAATCTGCACCTAAATGCAATGTCCAATTGTAAAGCACAACAGGATATGCTAGAGCTATGGGGGTCATTCAGACCCGCTCGCGAGCGCAGGACGCTCGCAAGCGGGTTGATGTTGCCCCACTGCACATGCGCACGACGGAGGGAGCTCCGTCGTGCGCATGCGCAAGACCCGGATAGCGAGCATCCATGATGATGGTCGCGATACCATCGGGCTTGCGACGGAGACCCTGCGGTAGGGTCTCCCTGCTGCAAGCCCTGGAGTGATTTTGGCTCTATCAGAACCAAAATCACTCCCACTGACATCACTAGTGATGTCAGTGGGGCCGGCTTCAGATGGTATTCGTTCCCATGGGAACGCCTCCGTCTGGCAGCCACGCCCCCGGCACGCCCACCAAAGGGGGCGTGCTGTCAATCAACATCGACAGCACGCCCCCTTTGGTGGGCGTGCCGGGGGCGTGGCAGCCAGACGGAGGCGTTCCCATGGGAACGCCTACCGTCTGAAGCCGGCCCCACTGGGCGTGCTGTCGATGTTGATTGACAGCACGCCCCCTTTGGTGGGCGTGCCTGCCAGACGGAGGCGTTCCCGTTGGAACGCCTACCGTCTGAAGCCGGCCCCACTGACATCACTAGTGATGTCAGTGGGAGTGATTTTTGCTCTGATAGAGCCAAAATCACTCCAGGGCTTGCAGCAGGGAGACCCTACCGCAGGGTCTCCGTCGCAAGCCCGATGGTCGCGATGGTCTTGACCATATGTACAAGCCCCCGGCCACCCTATTATCAGTGCGGAGGGTAACGCCAGAAAAACCTGCCATTACCCTATAGAAGCCTATGGGCTTCTTACCGCACCCGACTCTTCGCTACCGCCTTGCCGCCCTGCTGTCGCCCACAAATGGCCCCCACTCACCTGACTCTCCATGGTTGTCGGCCGTGCTCCTCCTGGGTCTTCCACCTCCTCCTAATCTTCTTCCGGGTGCAGGGAGGAGGAGGTTGAGCCTGGGCCTTTCTGCACAGGTCACCAGCAGGAAGTTCCTGGGGCTCGGAGGGGGCGGGATCCCATGGAGACCCCGTCACCCAGTGCCGGCTGCTTCGCAAAGGGCAGCTCTTATCGCAAGAGCTGTCCATTGTGATACTAATCGCATATGTTAGTACATATGCGATTAGTAAGGTTGCGGTGACTGGTGGAATGGTCACCGCAACCTTAGTATATCCCGCCCTATAAGAGGAAAATAAAATGGTGTATATTTCTCAGAAAAAGAGACAATATAGGGCCCCATTTAACATGAAACATAATACATTTAGCACTTACTATAAAGGTTATGGTCTCCTTTCAGTATTTAACAAACAGCGTTTAACTAAGCTTACTGATGTTTATCACAGTATTGCTTGCTCCATCTATACCTGGCAATAGTGATGCGGTCCCCATAGCAGGCATTGAGGACCCAGCAACAGCCTTTCCAGCTTCTGTGAAGCCTTGCAGGCTTTTTTGTGCCCCTGGCAGGTGAAAGTGTAATGTGCATGTGCAGACTGACCGTCACACATTACACAACAGCCCCTCACTGTCAGTCAAGTATGTGTGTGCGGGGGTTGGAGGGCAGCAATCTGCAGTCCACGTGTGTGTGTGGGGGGGCTGTCTGCAGTTGAACTGTGTTCGTGTGTGTGTGTGTGTGTGTGTGTGTGTAGGAGGGTAGCATTCTGCAGTCCAAGTGTGTGTGTGTATCTGTATGTGTGTGTGTGGGGGGGGATGCCTACAGTCCATGTGTGTATGTGTGTGGGGTGGGGGCTGTAGGGTAGCAGTCTGTAGCCCAAGTGTGTGTGACACACTTGGGCTACAGACTGTACACTCACAGTCCAATTGTGAGTGTGGGGTAGCTGTCTGCAGTCCAAGTGTATGTGGACCTGCCAGGCAGATTGCAGGTCCAAGTATATACCCACATTAAGTGGAACTCACTGCAAAGTAGAAACACAAGCAGCAAGGTGATATATACATCACATATGCAGAACCCCCATTTCCTTCCTTCTCCTCACAAAACTTGCGTGTGCCCCTTGAGTGTCATGAGAGGACTAACTCCAGCACATGCCATCGTTCAGTGTCTTGCTGTCGCCATGTGTTGGTGCAGCTTTGGACCCCACCCTCCCATGGGGCTCTGAGTTAATGGGGAACACCCTGGGTCAGGGGCGGATTGGGATGGAAAACCAGCGTGGGAAATTTCTGGAAGCAGCCCTAATGGGGGCGGGTCTGTTGAGGGGACGGGGTCTGTGGAGGAGGGCAGGATTTTCCCTCTTAGGGCCTGGAGGGGCTTTTGCAAACCACTGGGGAAAGCAGGGTCAGCAACATAAATCTTGGTGAAAGTTACACTCTTTTTGGGGTTTCCCGACCCTCTGCACTAGGTACAGGCCAGTCAGTTTGAAAGTTTTTTCTTACTTATATGGTGGTTTCTCTGCAACAGGGATCTTCTGAAGAATTAGAGCCTCACTGGGCAGCATCTTCAGTCGGTATTCACTATTCATGTAAGAGATCACATTGTCTAGAAGATGCCTGTTTATGAATAAATATAACCAATGTCATCGTCATAACCAGATAATGTACAGTAGCAGAAGTTTTTGAACAGGGCAAAATGTGAATTTCCCTTATCAAACAGTTTCTGTGTCTCTCCAGGCCCCCGTGTTCCTCCATATCCCCTTATGTCTACATCCCCATGCCCCCCTGTGGTACTCCAGGCCCCCATGTGGTTCTCCAGGCTCCCTGTGTCTCTTCATCTCCAGGCCTAAATGTCTTTCTTCAGGACCCTCTGCGTTTCTCCATCCCCAGGACCAACTGCACCCCATTTGCCTTTCTAGGCCTCCGTGTCTCTCCATCCCCAGCCCCAGTAGTGTTCACTCTAGCTTAAGCGGCAGGCAGGGCGCCGGAGCTAGAGAGGGCAACTTTGTGCACGTCCGAAAAGGGGGCGTGACCATAAAAGGGGGCATGTCTATAAGACGCGTCCCCTTTTTCGTCATACCTGGGGGCGTGCCCGGCACTTACGGACACGCCGGGCAGCCTCCAAGCGCTGCAGACAGGGACACTGCGTCCCACGGGTGAAGACAGCACCCGCAGGCTGCGAGGGCAGGGCGCTTTTTGCCCTCCTTTTGGAGGGCAGGGTGCTTTTTGCCCTCCAGATGGAGGGCAGGGCGCCGCGCCCCGCTAAAACAGCATAGCGGGAACGCTACCCCAGTGTGTCTCAGGCTCACTCCCCTAGACCCAGTGTGCATTTCTCAGCCCCACTCCACCAGACCCAGTGTGCGTCTCTCAGCCTCACTCCCCCAGATCCAGTGTATATCTCTCAGACCCATTCTTCCAGACCCAGTGTGCGTCTCTCAGACCCATTCTTCCAGACCCAGTGTGCGTCTCAGTCCCAGAACATCTCTCAGCCACATTCCCCAGCACCAGAGTCTCAGCCTCATTCTACAACCCCTGTGTCACCCCAGCCCTGTGTGGTCAGCTCCAGCCTCCCCCCCAGCCCTGTGTGCTCAGCTCTAACCTCCCCCCAGCCCTGTGTGCTCAGCCCCAACCTCCCCCCCAGCCCTGTGTGCTCAGCTCCAACCTCCGCCCCCAGCCCTGTGTGCTCAGCTCCAACCTCCGCCCCCAGCCCTATGTGCTCAGCTTCAACCTCCTCCCCAGCCCTATGTGCTCAGCTCCAACCCCCTCCAGCCCTGTGTGCTCAGCTCCAGCCGCCCCCCCCGCCCCACCCTGTGTACTCAGCTCCAACCTTCCCGGATCCCGCTCCCCCTGCAGCCGCTGTCAATACTTACCTGCTGCTCGCTCCTCTGTTTGGCTGACTGCAGCAGGCCCGGCGTCACAGTACAGGCTGCCTGTTGTTGAACCACAGCCAGGGAGATTGTCCTGGCGACAGGGCCGAGCCGCGGAGGGGCTGGACGAGGTGGAGCCATCAGTGGAGACTGACAGGCTCTGCAAAGGCTTGTGGGAGCCAGAGAGGTTTTTTTTACCTTTTACATTAAGCTTCTGCGCATGCACACTGCATAGAAGCTGTAGATTAGAGCTGCCCGAGCTCCGATCGCGGCATGGGAGAGTGGAGGGCGGCCGCTGGCCACTGAAGGGACTGGTCCAGTGGGAACCGGCCCGGGGGGCAGTTGGCACCATGCCCCCCGGCCTAGCCTGCCACACTCTTGTTAAAACTCATGAGCCAAAGTATCATCAACCTCCACGTTCCCCATGCACGTACGTGATACAGTACCTAAGGGTTCTATAACGGATCTACAGAATGGTAAAACCGTGCCAATATGTTACTAAATAGTACCCTGTCTATAAAGTTATTTAAATATATACTTCACACAGAATAACTTATCTTAAATTGTCTTTAATAAACCATACAGTATTTAGTTAATTTAATCATGATAGGTCCCCGGCATGTAAAGAAAAATTATTAATTGTGTCATGTACGTTGGAAAGTAAAATGAATAATCTGATCCTCACATATAAGTATATTTATTCTTAGCAATGCCTTGAATATCACTCTAATTCAAAGTTAGGCAGGAAGCTCATTTCAAAATTGGAGGACTCAACTGACAGCAATAGGCCCTTTCCTATTCAGTTTTCTAAGTGGCTTAGTAATGAGAAGGCAGCATCAGTTGAGAAAAAGCCTTACAATGAGCTGTCAATACAATGACAGCCTGAAATTCATTGTTACTCATCTTAAACAGAGTAATTGCAGAAGGGGGAGCCTGGAAAGAAAGGGAAATGAATGCAAGCTGCCTGATACAAAGCATCATTTAACCTCAAAAGCCTAATCATTGATATCATTTCTTGTAGACACTTCCACAGATACCAATGTCAAAACAGCTTCTCATTTGCAATGGATGACAATTTCCTCCCATCTGAAAAGACACTGCCACAACTCAATAGACTATAAATTGCACTTGGAAATAGGATCATCTTAACTAAAACCTGCCTGCCTGCTCATCCCTGGAGGCCAATGGATTACAGGCTCCCTCACTTGCTTTCTTTTAAATAATTTGTATGTTTAGATGTCGATTTACTCTACACGTGTAATGTCTTATATCCGAGACCATCAATCAGATGTGGTGTGACAAAACGATCTTGCTGCAGTATTACAGGTTATTATAAAAGTGATAGGGAAGAGCTGCATGCTTCAACTAGACCCTTTTTTCATTTCAAGCAAGCTGCCAAAGACATAATCAAGCGATTCATCTTTTCTCTCTTATCAACAGGTAGCAGCATAGTGAAGACTTGATGAGCTTCTCACAGACATTTTACATTTCATTCTTTCTCAACCTGCAGAGTAAAATGAATAGTTGGTAACGGTACTCTTACTGTACATAGATAAAATATAATTCAGGAGACGTGACTATAATCATACAAAATAGTCAAAAGTTGTATAGACAGTTGTATATAGACAGTTGTGTAAAATGTCTTATATAATTGTGTTACCTACTGAACACTAATTGCTGCTACAGTACTGTACTACACATTTGTGTTTCCTATACTGATGGTTGCTACAGTACTGTACTACACATTTGTGTTTCCTATACTGATGGTTGCTACAGTACTGTACTACACATTTGTGTTTCCTATACCGATGGCTGCTACAGTACTCTACTACACATTTGTGTTTCCTATACTGATGGTTGCTACAGTACTGTACTACACATTTGTGTTTCCTATACTGATGGCTGCTACAGTACTGTACTACACATTTGTGTTTCCTATACTGATGGCTGCTACAGTACTGTACTACACATTTGTGTTACCTATACTGATGACTGTTACAGTATTGTAATATACAGTACATTTGTGTTACCTATACTGATGGCTGCTACAGTACTGTAATATACAGTACATTTGTGTTACCTGCACTAGCTGCTACAGTGCTTTAATATGCATTTGTGTTACCTACCTTGATACCTGCTATAGTGCTGTACTATACATTTGTGTTATCTATACTAATGGCTGCTACAGTA
Organism: Taudactylus pleione; assembly: GCA_031769625.1. Classification (NCBI taxonomy): domain Eukaryota; kingdom Metazoa; phylum Chordata; class Amphibia; order Anura; family Myobatrachidae; genus Taudactylus; species Taudactylus pleione. Next base: position 1,519,110 of record JAUIMM010000374.1, on the reverse strand, counting down.
CTGTACTGCACATTTGTGTTACCTATACTGATGGCAGTACTGTAATATACAGTACATTTGTGTTACCTGCGCTGGCTGTTACAGTGCTCTAATATGCATTTATGTTATTGATACCTGCTACTGTACATTTGTGTTACCTACACTGATGGCTGCTACAGCACTGTGATTTACATTTGTGTTGCCTACATTGATGGCTGTGAGTGTACTGTACTATACATTTGTGTTACCTATACTGATGGCTGTGACAGCATTATAATATACAGTGCATTTGTCATACCTGCGCTGGTTCCTACAGTGCTCTAATATGCATTTGTGTTACCTACATTGATACCTGCTGTAGTGCTGTACTATACACTTATGTTACCTACACTGATGGCTGCTACAGCACTGTGATATACATTTGTGCTACCTTCACTAATGGCTGCTAGTGTACTGTACTATACACAGGGTTGTCTTTACAGCAGTGTGGGCCCTGGGCAAATCAATGCACTGGGGCCCCTACCTGCCCATTCACGGGAAAAAAATTTAAATGGTCAATAAAATTAAACCCTCCTGCATGCCCATCCGACCTCGAACACATGCTGAGAGACGCTGTCTGACTGATCTGAAACCAGCGGATGAAGTGAAACTGGGACTGAGGTTAGTACTCGTGGCTGTAGGGGGGTGGGTTGGTGGGCCCCCACAAGCTTCGGGTCCTTGGGCAACTGCCCAATGAGCCCAATGGAAGAGATGGCCCTGACTATACATTTGTGTTACCTACACTGATGGCTGCTACAGTACTGTAATACACATTTGTGTTACCTATACCGATGGCTGTTACAGTGCTGTAATATACAGTGCATTTGTGTTACCTGCACTGGCTGCTACAGTGCTCTAATATGCATTTCTGTTACCTACATTGACACCTTCTATAGTGCTGTACTATACACTTATGTTACCTACACTGATGGCTGCTACAGCACTGTGATATACATTTGTGCTACCTTCACTGATGGCTGCTAGCGTACTGTACTATACATTTGTGTTACCTACATTGACACCTTCTATAGTGCTGTACTATACACTTATGTTATCTACACTGATGGCTGCTACAACACTGTGATATACATTTGTGCTACCTTCACTGATGGCTGCTAGTGTACTGTACTATACATTTGTGTTACCTACACTGATGGCTGCTACAGTACTGTAATACACATTTGTGTTACCTATACCGATGGCTGTTACAGTGCTGTAATATACAGTGCATTTGTGTTACCTGGGCTGGCTGCTACAGTGCTCTAATATGCATTTCTGTTACCTACATTGACACCTTCTATAGTGCTGTACTATACACTTATGTTACCTACACTGATGGCTGCTACAGCACTGTGATATACATTTGTGCTACCTTCACTGATGGCTGCTAGTGTACTGTACTATACATTTGTGTTACCTACACTGATGGCTGCTACAGTACTGTAATACACATTTGTGTTACCTATACCGATGGCTGTTACAGTGCTGTAATACACAGTGCATTTGTGTTACCTGGGCTGGCTGCTACAGTGCTCTAATATGCATTTGTGTTACCTACATTGACACCTTCTATAGTGCTGTACTATACACTTATGTTATCTAAACTGATGGCTGCTACAGCACTGTGATATACATTTGTGCTACCTTCACTGATGGCTGCTAGTGTACTGTACTATACATTTGTGTTACCTACACTGATGGCTGCTACAGTACTGTAATACACATTTGTGTTACCTATACCGATGGCTGTTACAGTACTGTAATATACAGTGCATTTGTGTTACCTGGGCTGGCTGCTACAGTGCTCTATTATGCATTTGTGTTACCTACATTGACACCTTCTATAGTGCTGTACTATACACTTATGTTATCTACACTGATGGCTGCTACAGCACTGTGATATACATTTGTGCTACCTTCACTGATGGCTGCTAGTGTACTGTACTATACATTTATGTTACATACATCAATGCCTGCTACTATGGGCATAACTACCATAGGTGCAAGGGGTGCCGCTGCTATGGGGCCCAGAGCTGAGGGGAGCAATCTTCCTTGTCAAAGTTACATGTGTTATATACAATTTTCACCATTGGGTGGTACATAAAGACCCTTACAAACTTTTTCTATGGGGCCTTCATATATCTAGTTACACCCCTGCCTGCTACAGTGCTGTAGTACAGATTAAAATGATACACACCATTTCATTCTTTATTAAAACAATGCTTACCCATACATTTCATATCCCAGCTTACTCATTGTTATATTTGTTTATTGATCTCACTTAAGTCTCATTAATTTTCACTCTTATTAGCTGCAGTGCAGTGATGTCAGGTGCAGGACCTGTAGTATGGGTCTCTGTTATGGGATCTGGTGTCTGGTGCACTGTCTCCGACCTTCCTATCTACCCTGGCACTTGCTTCTCTTCCTCTTCTGCTCTTGACCCTCTCTGTACGGTTTCAGGTGCGCAGCTCCCCACTAGATGAAGAGCTTAGCAGATAGTTAAGTATAAGCATAGTGTAATATACAAAATGTGTGGAGGATAGTAGTAGCATAATCAAAGCTTTCATAAAACTGCACATAAACAGCTCCTGATACAGATCATAGAAACAAATGGGCCATTGGATAGATGACTCAATAGTGGGAGTGGGCCTGTGGGCATGCATGAATTCTATATCTGCCCAGGGAAGATAGGGGACACCGTGATTTTATTTTTTGGATGGGAGGGTGTCGCACAGTGATGATGTCACCACACACACACTTTCAGGCTATCAGTGACTGAGAGCAACTGCATCATGGGACTTCATCTGTTCATTGGGCAGCTGGGAGAATAGAAGAGGATCGGATAATCTGACCAGAACCAAGAGGGTAAGAATGTTCCCACTGTCCCCCAGCCCAATCCGCAATGTGTTTTGAGTCCCATAATACCCAGAATTTAATAATTAATATCCTGTGTACTTTGGGGACTCAAAAACTTTGGGAATCCCAGGACTGGAATCCCTAGTGCTGACACATTACAGCTGCAGTAACAGGCCAGGAGTAATCCAGAAAAAACAAAAAGCCAGATCTCATATGAATGGCCACCAAAATCAGTCAATTGAAGAATGATCCTCTTTCTTGACTCTCGGGTTGAGCAGCAAGTTAGGTACAGTACATGTGCAGTCATTATTATCCAATGGTTTAGACTACAAAGGGCAAAATTCAATTAGGTGCGAAAAGTCGCGTTTGGCAAAAAGCGATTGCATGGCAAAGTTATCACCGCATTCGCCAGTTTTGATGCAATCTTTTCACGTACTTTCTCAATGCACGCTCCCGCTTTTTGCCCTATCCAATTGCAAAACACGCAAAAACGCATATGTGCGATAATTGCGTATGGCGAAACTAGCGAAAAGTTCAGCACATTTTGGGGAAATCTGTCTGTACCCCATAAAAAGCCTAACTGACAATTGAAATCATTATAGAAGTGTATTAATATAACTAATAAAAGTATTATGGGATCTTAATTGAGTCAAATGGCTGTTATGCAAATATGCATATAAGTGTGGAAAAACAATATAAAGCAAATTATTTTGGAAAAAAAATAATTGCTGTAGTTAAATTGGGGGTACATTAAAATGGTTGCTAGTATATTTGTGTGTCTATAAAGTGCAGTTTTAAAAAATGTTAAAAATACACCTGCTGCAGCCACCTGCAATCCTAAAATCACCTGTCCCATCCATATAGCCCCCAAAATACCTGACCCAGTACTTTAAACCCATTTTCCAACACTTTTTAAATTTTCTCCCCAAAAATCACATGTCATTATTAGAGGGATTTAAGCTAATTTTTTTTTGTCTAATTAGTCATTAGGAGGTTGTTAAGGGTTCTGAAACAAGGCTCTGATTCAGACCCGCTCACTGCCGCATGGGCATGCAGGAGGTTTTTTTTTTTTTTTTTCACCAGGCCGCTCGAAACCTGTGGGTGTCCACCCACAGCTTGTGCGAGCGGGCTGGAGAATGTCACGATTATCGCGACCATCGGGCTTGCGATGAGACCCTTTGGTAGGGTCTCAGCTGCCGCAAGCCCGAGTGGACTCCCTGCTCTAATAGAGCAGGAAGTCCACTGATGTCAGTAGGTCCTCCCACAAACGCCAGGCGTTCCTAAGGGAACGCCTGCGTTTGTGCAGCCACCCCACCCTACCCGCCTACAAACGGGGTGAGCTGTCACTCATCATCAACAGCAACCCCGTCTTGTAGCGAGCCTCGCAGTGACTGAAGCTCAGTCGCTCAGCGGGGCTCGTGCATGCCATACGTGGCTCGTGCTCAGTAGAGAACCATCCAACCGCTTGCGAGCGGCTCTGAATTATGCCCCAAGTCTCCACATTTTTAGCCAAAAAAATAGATTTTGCACATTTTATCCCCATGCTCTGAGATGGTAAAAACTTTTTGCTTGCTTCAGTATATGGAGTTTTTGCACATGCGAAAACTCCAGCAATTGAATAGCGTGCGTATGTGCAAAAAGTTCGTATCAGTGAACACTTTTTGCACCTAATTGAATCCAGCCCATAGTCTACACGGGTTGGGTACGGGATGTCAGCACTCGGGATCCCAGCAGTCAGAATCACGATGCCGACATCCCGACAGGGTTAGTATAACGACACCTGTCGTTCAGTATCCTAACCATCCCCCTCTCCCTACTCTAACCCTAACCCTCCCTTCCCTGCGGCTGAACCTAACCCCCCCTAGTGCCTAAACCTAACCTCCCCCTCCCCGCACCCTAAACCTAACCTTCCCACCTACCCTCCCCTAGTACCCAACCCTGTCCCCTAATGCTAACCCTTCCCCTAACCCCGCTACTTACCTTCGGGATTCCGGCGGTCGGGATGCTGGCTCAGGGATTCTGACAGGTGTCAGGATTCCGGCACCGGCATCCTGAGCGCTGGAATCTCCGAGGTCGGGATTATGACCATATCCAGTCTACAGCTATTCTATTTTTTTTTAAATTATCATATGAATGTATGATAGCTGGGTTTCAATACAACAATCTGCTTACAGTATTTAACCGTTTGCTTTTCATCCACAACTCCTAATGTTATTATACATTAATATTATCATAAATATTTTCTATATTGTTTGTTCCCTACTTAAGACAACCAATATCTTATACAGTTGCCTCTGTAATCCCTTAGATTTGGATACTGTTTATAAACAGATTGGGTTGGTATAAAAGAGATAAATGTCCCAATGTTTACAATGAAATGAGAAGGACAGGTTGAAACATTTTTTATTTTAATGGTACTGCAACAAGGTATAATAGGAACCATGTAATAAACACTCTGAGCAAAAGGTGCGCAGTTGCCATTTTTCATGTTTTACAAGGTGTCTTTTTGGTTTATATTTTCAAAGACTTCTTTGCTTCAATGTGCATAGTTTAGTGGATTTACATGTTACGATCAAACATCTCTATGGAGTGTGTAGAAAAATCTGTGATTTTGGTGGTTGCAAGGTGCCAGAGAAACAGCGCTAACTGTATTGTCCCCTTAGAGTTGATTGCAAACACTCATGGTCTCATTCAGACCCACTCGCAAACGCTGATGCGCTCGCAAGTTGTTCGATGTAGAGGCCCTGCGCTCGCGCAGCGGGCACACTGCGCGTGGGCAAGCCCCGGAGTGAGAGACTTTACTTACTACAGCTTACTACAAAAGGGACGGCTGTCAATGGTGATCGACAGCTCGCACCGTTTTGTAGGCAGGGCGGGGGGGTGGCTTGCCAAATGGAGGCGTTCCTAACGGAACGCCTGCCGTTTGGGGGCGGCCCTAACGGAACGCCTGCCGTTTGGGGGCGGCCCCACTGACATCACTCTAATAGAGCCGAAAGCTCACTGAGGCTTGCAGCAGATGAGACCCTACCACAAGGGTATCGTCGCAAGCACCGATGGTCGCGATGGTCTTGACCATCGTGACCATCAACCTGGCCACTCGCTAAAGCTGTGGGTGGTCACCCACAGCTTAGCGAGCATTTTAGAGATGCGGCCGCCCTCCTTCAGAGCAAGTGCTCGCAATTTGCGAGCGGCTCTGAATGAGGTCCTCAGAGTGTTGTGAAATTCCATATTGGAATCTCAATAGTCAAATAATAGTTTGCCAGCGATCCTGTGTAAGTGGCAAAAAAGGTAGAGGGAATCAAGGGTCTTTTCATGAGGAAAAGGTGAGAGCTACTGTAGATGTGAGAGCAGGGGAAAAAAGAAAGCAACGCTCTAGCACATAGGAAAATAAAGAGTCCAGACACATAGGGGTCTATGGGCCTGATTCAGAGCTGAACGCTCTGACCAGAGCGCTCGCTCTGAATCAGGGCCCTCCTCCATGAAAATGGAGCGGCCCCCACAGCACATGCGAGCGGCCAAAAAGATGGTCGCGATGGTCTTGACCATCGCGACCATCAGACTTGCGATGGAGACCCTGCTGTAGGGTCTCCCTGCCACAAGCCCTGGAGTGATTTTGGCTCTATCAGAGCCAAAATCACTCCCACTGACATCAATAGTGATGTCAGTGGGGCCGGCTTCAGACGGTAGGCGTTCCCATGGGAACGCCTCCATCTGGCAGGCACGCCCCCGGCACGCCCACCAAAGGGGGCGTGCTGTCAATCAACATCGACAGCATGCCCCCTTTGGTGCGAGACCCGGAGCGATGGAAAGCCCGTCGCTCCCCGGGTCTCGCGCATGCGCACAACGGAGCTCCCTCCGTCGTGCGCATGCGCAGTGGGGAACATCTACCTGCTTGCGAGCGTACTGCCGCTCGCGAGCGGGTCTAAATGACCCCATATGTACTAAGCCTTGGAGAGAGATAAAGTGGATGGAGATAAAGTCAGTGGCAAACGCAGGATTTCTAGAGGGGGGGTTTCCAAATGCTTGATTTTAGAGCAAGTGTGGCCAGGCCATGAAGAGGACATAATTAGCACTTATCCAGCTTTAATATGTTACATACAAAGTATATTGTGTGTCATAATTCCAGCATATACAGGACCAGCGATCACAATAAGCCATTAGATGTGGCAGTAGGTCCATTCTGTCTGAGAAGAATGTTTTTATTTCAGATGTGGGCACCATTCCAGAGCATTGGGGCAAGTTTGGGAGTCTGAGGGAGCAGCAGAAGAACCTAGCCCTGCCCTGGACATATATGTACATATTGGTCTCCTTATGTACTGGATAGTGTATTATTATACAGTATTACTAATTAACCCTATTGATGGTCTATAGCAGTGCACCCCTAACAGTACATGTTTTCCACATCTCCTGCACAGGTATATTTATTACTGGCTGACATATTTTAAAAGGTCCACAGGTGGTGCTAATCATTTCATTGTGATACTGAGTAGAACATGCAGCACTAGTAACATTGTATTATATTACTATTTCTATTGTGGTCATGGTGTGTGCTGTGGAGGGGGGTTTCCAAGCAGACGGAAACCCCCCCCTGCGTTTGCCTATGAAAGTACCCACCAATCAACTTCTGTAATTTGTCAAACACAGTGACAGTAAGGAACTGACTGGTTTGTACTTTATTTCTGTACACTTTATCTCTCTCCAAGCATTAGTACATAGACCTCATAAAGAGATTCAGGGAGGTTTCAGAAATCATGCTATGGGGGGGATTCAATCAGCCGTGGTAACTTACCGCGGGATAATTAGCCCTGAAGCAGGAGTCATCAGGGATTTTTTTTCACCTGCCTCAGCCTGACGGAAAAAAATCCCTATTAACTAGAGGGTTAACGGGTGCCGTCACCCTTTTAATGCACAAATCTGTGAACTTTTCTGGGAATCTGTGTGTTAACGCCCGTTAACACGGTACTTTCAACGGCGTTACTAAGTGAATACTGGATGCTAATTGAATAGCCCCAGGAGTTAAAGTCCAAGACTACCTCCTGTTATTACAGGTGGTAATTTACCATGGGTAATTGAAGCCCCCTATCTATTTATTAGATAACACTAGCATGTGGTTGGAAAAGATGTTAAAATAGTAAAATAATATTTTTTTTGTATATGTAGTTTGTATGTTCAAATATGTATCTACTAATAGTTTTAATTTACTATGTACATACACATTAGTTGATTGTTAATAATTTATTATTTTGTCACTGATTTTTAATTACACCACAATTGGCCAATATTTTTTCTAGCAATTTATTATTATTATTATTATTATTATTATTATTATTAATACTATTATTATTAATGAGTTACTTGTCAGCTTGTTAATTATCTGACTATTGGCAACTGAGTGTATTTTCTCAAAGATTTAATAGAAGATTTGTGTTTATTGATAGTCTAGGGATGTCATGCCATTAATTGTTTGGGAAGGTATCCGCTTGCATACATCAACCACTTAGTCACACACCTATTACTTGCAATGCTTAATTTTTCCATTGTCACTGAAATTATAGTTCTATAAAAAAATATCTTTCCTAAAACTTTTCAGTGAAAGATGTGTGAGTCCCCTATGCAGAAGTCATTTGTCTAAGTTTTTCTTTAGCAACCAAAGATAAACCATCTCCAGAACCTTAGAGCTGTTGCAGCTTCACAACACAAATGTAACTAAAACCAGATTAAGACCTTATGGAGCCCTAGGTAAGATGTTGGTTTTGAACCTCCTCTCCTCGATCCATTTTCATCAGTAATAGAGCTTTTTGCTCTTTGATAAATTGTCCATTAGTGCAGGAATCCCTGACTGGTTTTGAATTTGATGAAAAGGCATAAGGGATGGTATGGGCGGACTTCTTGGGCGCATTAAATGTCCTGTTACTTTGAGAGGACAATTCTTCCATTCCACATGGTATGCGGATCCAGAATGGACCTCAAAAGATAGACAAGGGATAAGGAAGGTCCCTGCTTGACTAGTGGGAACACCTTGCATTAAGAGGTATCCCTCAATGGCACTTTTGGCCCCAGATCCTAACTTTCAACATTGGGTAATTGCACACTAGATGGAAACTGTAACCTTACACTGGAGTATGAGGCCAACTGGCCGGATGGAAAGGGGACAGAAGGGAAGACAAACACACACACAAAGTTCTCACCGCAATTATCCTTGTGATCTTGACTCATTGATGCTCACAGCGCTCTGCAAGAAAACAGGAAACACAAAGCCAAGAGGTTTTCACTACCCTAAATATGTGCCACATAAATCTATCTAACTGAACAAACAGAACCCTAAACTCACACTCCTAAAGATTATGACACAAACATACAACACTCCTAACTTACAGGTGTAGGGTACTATCTAGATTAGAACCTGAACTGTATTTTTCTTTTTTTTTCTCCCTTGCACAGAGATACAAAGGCAAATATACTACTACATAATCACATTAATAGTAGGAGTGAGCGGGTTCGGATTTCTGAAATCCGAACCCCCCCGAGCCCCCCCGATCCGAGGCCAATCCGAGTCAGGCTCGACTTTTCCCGCCTGACTCGGATCTGAAATCGAGGCAAAACGTCATCATCCCGCCTTCCGGGTCTCGCGGGTTTTGGATCCTATATAAGGTACCCGCGTCGGCGCCATTTTCTCACTCGGCAGTGGACAGTGAAGAGGGAGGGTGGGAGTTAGGGCTGGCTGGGCTGTGTAGTGTAGTGTAGTGTAGTGCAGAGTAGTGTTGTGCTGTGCTGTGCTGTGCTGCGCTGTGCTGCTGTTGTCCATAGGGGCTGTGTCCACTACTTCAAAGTCCATAGGGGCTGGCTGTGTTGTGCTGTGCTGCTGTTAATAGGGGCTGTGTCCACTAATTCAAAGTCCATAGGGGCTGGCTGGACTGTGTTGTGCAGTCAGTTCTCCATAGGGGTTGTGTCCACTCCAAAGTCTTGTGCAGTGTCCCAGTCCTAAAGGGGTGCTGTAGTGTTGTCCAGGGGGTGCTCTGTCAATCAGGGGTGCTCCCCCCCAAGTGCTAAAAAAATAATATTTTTTCTCTGTTTGTGAATTGTGCACGCAGTAGCCGCACGTCCATCAACAAAGTAGTGTCAAGCGTGCGCCTGTGTCATAAGTAAAGGGCCGGCTGGCTTGACCGTTAAAGGGTGCTGTAACCCCCAAAGTACACTACAAACCAACTAACAAAATATTTTTTCCGTGTTTGTGAATTGTGTGCGCAGTAGCAGCACGGCATCAACAAAGTAGTGCCAAGCGTGCGCCTGTGTCATAAGTAAAGGGCTGGCTGGCTTGACCGTTAAAGGGTGCTGTAACCCCCAAAGTACACTCCAAACCAAAAAAATATATATTTTTTCTGTTTGTGAATTGTGTGCGCAGTAGCCGCACGTGCATCAACAAAGTAGTGCCAAGCGTGCGCCTGTGTAATAAGTAAAGGGCCGGCTGGCTTGACCGTTAAAGGGTGCTGTAACCCCCAAAGTACACTCCAAACCAAAAAAATATATATTTTCTGTGTTTGTGAATTGTGTGCGCAGTAGCCGCACGTGCATCAACAAAGTAGTGCCAAGCGTGCGCCTGTGTCATAAGTAAAGGGCCAGCTGGCTTGACAGTTAAAGGGTGCTGTAACCCCCAAAGTACACTCCAGACCAAAAAAATATATATTTTCTGTGTTTGTGAATTGTGTGCGCAGTAGCCGCACGTGCATCAACAAAGTAGTGCCAAGCGTGCGCCTGAGTCATAAGTAAAGGGCCGGCTGGCTTGACCGTTAAAGGGTGCTGTAACCCCCAAAGTACACTCCAAACCAACTAACAAAATATTTTTTCTGTGTTTGTGAATTGTGTGCGCAGTAGCCGCACGTGCATCAACAAAGTAGTGCCAAGCGTGCGCCTGTGTCATAAGTAAAGGGCCGGCTGGCTTGACCGTTAAAGGGTGCTGTAACCCCCAAAGTACACTCCAAACCAAAAAAATATATATTTTCTGTGTTTGTGAATTGTGTGCGCAGTAGCCGCACGTGCATCAACAAAGTAGTGCCAAGCGTGCGCCTGTGTCATAAGTAAAGGGCCGGCTGGCTTGACCGTTAAAGGGTGCTGTAACCCCCAAAGTACACTCCAAACCAAAAAAAAAAAATATTTTCTGTGTTTGTGAATTGTGTTCGCAGTAGCCGCACGTGCATCAACAAAGTAGTGGCAAGCGTGCGCCTGTGTCATAAGTAAAGGGCCGGCTGGCTTGACCGTTAAAGGGTGCTGTAACCCCCAAAGTACACTCCAGTCCATACCAAAAAAAAAATATTTTTTCAGTGTTTGTGAATTGTGTGCGCAGTAGCCGCACATGCATCAACAAAGTAGTGCCAAGCGTGCGCCTGAGTCATAAGTAAAGGGCTGGCTGGCTTGACCGTTAAAGGGTGCTGTAACCCCCAAAGTACACTCCAAACCAAAAAAATATATATTTTCTGTGTTAGTGAATTGTGTGCGCAGTAGCCGCACGTGCATCAACAAAGTAGTGCCAAGCGTGCGCTTGTGTCATAAGTAAAGGGCCGGCTGGCTTGACCGTTAAAGGGTGCTGTAACCCCCAAAGTACACTCCAAACCAAAAAAAAATATATTTTCTGTGTTTGTGAATTGTGTGCGCAGTAGCCGCACGTGCATCAACAAAGTAGTGCCAAGCGTGCGCCTGTGTCATAAGTAAAGGGCCGGCTGGCTTGACCATTAAAGGGTGCTGTAACCCCCAAAGTACACTCCAGTCCAAACCAAAAAAAAAAATTTTCTGTGTTTGAGAACTGTGTGCGCAGTAGCCGCACGTGCATCAACAAAGTAGTGCCAAGCGTGCGCCGGTGTCATAAGTAAAGGGCCGGCTGGCTTCACCGTTAAAGGGTGCTGTAACCCCCAAAGTACACTCCAGACCAAAAAAATATATATCTTCTGTGTTTGTGAATTGTGTGCGCAGTAGCCGCACGTGCATCAACAAAGTAGTGCCAAGCGTGCGCCTGAGTCATAAGTAAAGGGCCGGCTGGCTTGACCGTTAAAGGGTGCTGTAACCCCCAAAGTACACTCCAAACCAACTAACAAAATATTTTTTCTGTGTTTGTGAATTGTGTGCGCAGTAGCCGCACGTGCATCAACAAAGTAGTGCCAAGCGTGCGCCTGTGTCATAAGTAAAGGGCCGGCTGGCTTGACCGTTAAAGGGTGCTGTAACCCCCAAAGTACACTCCAAACCAAAAAAATATATATTTTCTGTGTTTGTGAATTGTGTGCGCAGTAGCCGCACGTGCATCAACAAAGTAGTGCCAAGCGTGCGCCTGTGTCATAAGTAAAGGGCCGGCTGGCTTGACCGTTAAAGGGTGCTGTAACCCCCAAAGTACACTCCAAACCCAAAAAAAAAAATATTTTCTGTGTTTGTGAATTGTGTTCGCAGTAGCCGCACGTGCATCAACAAAGTAGTGGCAAGCGTGCGCCTGTGTCATAAGTAAAGGGCCGGCTGGCTTGACCGTTAAAGGGTGCTGTAACCCCCAAAGTACACTCCAGTCCATACCAAAAAAAAAATATTTTTTCAGTGTTTGTGAATTGTGTGCGCAGTAGCCGCACATGCATCAACAAAGTAGTGCCAAGCGTGCGCCTGTGTCATAAGTAAAGGGCTGGCTGGCTTGACCGTTAAAGGGTGCTGTAACCCCCAAAGTACACTCCAAACCAAAAAAATATATATTTTCTGTGTTAGTGAATTGTGTGCGCAGTAGCCGCACGTGCATCAACAAAGTAGTGCCAAGCGTGCGCCTGTGTCATAAGTAAAGGGCCGGCTGGCTTGACCGTTAAAGGGTGCTGTAACCCCCAAAGTACACTCCAAACCAAAAAAATATATATTTTCTGTGTTTCTGAATTGTGTGCGCAGTAGCCGCACGTGCATCAACAAAGTAGTGCCAAGCGTGCGCCTGTGTCATAAGTAAAGGGCCGGCTGGCTTGACCATTAAAGGGTGCTGTAACCCCCAAAGTACACTCCAGTCCAAACCAAAAAAAAAATTTTTTTCTGTGTTTGAGAACTGTGTGCGCAGTAGCCGCACGTGCATCAACAAAGTAGTGCCAAGCGTGCGCCTGTGTCATAAGTAAAGGGCCGGCTGGCTTCACCGTTAAAGGGTGCTGTAACCCCCAAAGTACACTCCAAACCAAAAAAATATATATCTTCTGTGTTTGTGAATTGTGTGCGCAGTAGCCGCACGTGCATCAACAAAGTAGTGCCAAGCATGCGCCTGTGTCATTAGTAAAGGGCCGGCTGGCTTGACCATTAAAGGGTGCTGTAACCCCCAAAGTACACTCCAGTCCAAACCAAAAAAAAAAATATTTTCTGTGTTTGTGAATTGTGTGCGCAGTAGCCGCACGTGCATCAACAAAGTAGTGCCAAGCGTGCGCCTGTGTCATAAGTAAAGGGCCGGCTGGCTTGACCGTTAAAGGGTGCTGTAACCCCCAAAGTACACTCCAAACCAAAAAAATATATATTTTCTGTGTTTGTGAATTGTGTGCGCAGTAGCCGCACGTGAATCAACAAAGTAGTGCCAAGCGTGCGCCTGTGTCATAAGTAAAGGGCCGGCTGGCTTGACCGTTAAAGGGTGCTGTAACCCCGAAAGTACACTACAAACCAAAAAAATATATATTTTCTGTGTTTGTGAATTGTGTGCACAGTAGCCGCACGTGCATCAACAAACTAGTGCCAAGCGTGAGCCTGTGTCATAAGTAAAGGGCCGGCAGGCTTGACCGTTAAAGGGTGCAACAAACCAACTAACAAAATATTAAGTAAAGGGCCGGCTCGCTTGACCGTTAAAGGGTGCTACAAACCAACTAACAAAATATTTTTTCTGTGTTTGTGAATTGTGTGCGCAGTAACCGCACGTGCATCAACAAAGTAGTGCCAAGCGTGCGCCTGTGTCATAAGTAAAGGGCCAGCTGGCTTGACCATTAAAGGGTGCTGTAACCCCCAAAGTACACTCAATACCAAAAAAATATATATTTTCTGTGTTTGTGAATTGTGTGCGCAGTAGCCGCACGTGCATCAACAAAGTAGTGCCAAGCGTGCGCCTGTGTCATAAGTAAAGGGCCGGCTGGCTTGACCGTTAAAGGGTGCTGTAACCCCCAAAGTACACTCCAGTCCAAACCAAAAAAAAAAATACTTTCTGTGTTTGTGAATTGTGTGCGCAGTAGCCGCACGTGCATCAACAAAGTAGTGCCAAGCGTGCGCCTGTGTCATAAGTAAAGGGCCGGCTGGCTTGACCGTTAAAGGGTGCTGTAACCCCCAAAGTACACTCCAAACCAAAAAATAAATATTTTCTGTGTTTGTGAATTGTGTGCGCAGTAGCCGCACGTGCATCAACAAAGTAGTGGCAAGCGTGCGCCTGTGTCATAAGTAAAGGGCCGGCTGGCTTGACCATTAAAGGGTGCTGTAACCCCCAAACTACACTCCAAACCAAAAAAAAAAATATTTTCTGTGTTTGTGAATTGTGTGCGCAGTAGCCGCACGTGCATCAACAAAGTAGTGCCAAGCGTGCGCCTGTGTCATAAGTAAAGGGCCGGCTGGCTTGACCGTTAAAGGGTGCTGTAACCCCCAAAGTACACTCCAAACCAAAAAATAAATATTTTCTGTGTTTGTGAATTGTGTGCGCAGTAGCCGCACGTGCATCAACAAAGTAGTGCCAAGCGTGCGCCTGTGTCATAAGTAAAGGGCCAGCTGGCTTGACCATTAAAGGGTGCTGTAACCCCCAAACTACACTCCAAACCAAAAAAAAAAATATTTTCTGTGTTTGTGAATTGTGTGCGCAGTAGCCGCACGTGCATCAACAAAGTCGTGCCAAGCGTGCGCCTGTGTCATAAGTAAAGGGCCTGCTGGCTTGACGGTTAAAGGGTGCTGTAACCCCCAAAGTACACTCCAAACCAAAAAAATATATATTTTCTGTGTTTGTGAATTGTGTGCGCAGTAGCCGCACATGCATCAACAAAGTAGTGCCAAGCGTGCGCCTGTGTCATAAGTAAAGGGCTGGCTGGCTTGACCGTTAAAGGGTGCTGTAACCCCCAAAGTACACTCCAAACCAAAAAAAAAAATATTTTCTGTGTTTGTGAATTGTGTGCGCAGTAGCCGCACGTGCATCAACAAAGTAGTGCCAAGCGTGCGCCTGTGTCATAAGTAAAGGGCCGGCTGGCTTGACCGTTAAAGGGTGCTGTAACCCCCAAAGTACACTCCAGTCCATACCAAAAAAAAAATATTTTTTCAGTGTTTGTGAATTGTGTGCGCAGTAGCCGCACATGCATCAACAAAGTAGTGCCAAGCGTGCGCCTGTGTCATAAGTAAAGGGCTGGCTGGCTTGACCGTTAAAGGGTGCTGTAACCCCCAAAGTACACTCCAAACCAAAAAAATATATATTTTCTGTGTTAGTGAATTGTGTGCGCAGTAGCCACACGTGCATCAACAAAGTAGTGCCAAGCGTGCGCCTGTGTCATAAGTAAAGGGCCGGCTGGCTTGACCGTTAAAGGGTGCTGTAACCCCCAAAGTACACTCCAAACCAAAAAAATATATATTTTCTGTGTTTGTGAATTGTGTGCGCAGTAGCCGCACGTGCATCAACAAAGTAGTGCCAAGCGTGCGCCTGTGTCATAAGTAAAGGGCCGGCTGGCTTGACCATTAAAGGGTGCTGTAACCCCCAAAGTACACTCCAGTCCAAACCAAAAAAAAAAAATTTTTCTGTGTTTGAGAACTGTGTGCGCAGTAGCCGCACGTGCATCAGCAAAGTAGTGCCAAGCATGCGCCTGTGTCATAAGTAAAGGGCTGGCTGGCTTCACCGTTAAAGGGTGCTGTAACCCCCAAAGTACACTCCAAACCAAAAAAATATATATCTTCTGTGTTTGTGAATTGTGTGCGCAGTAGCCGCACGTGCATCAACAAAGTAGTGCCAAGCATGCGCCTGTGTCATTAGTAAAGGGCCGGCTGGCTTGACCATTAAAGGGTGCTGTAACCCCCAAAGTACACTCCAGTCCAAACCAAAAAAAAAAATATTTTCTGTGTTTGTGAAATGTGTGCGCAGTAGCCGCACGTGCATCAACAAAGTAGTGCCAAGCGTGCGCCTGTTTCATAAGTAAAGGGCCGGCTGGCTTGACCGTTAAAGGGTGTTGTAACCCCCAAAGTACACTCCAAACCAAAAAAATATATATTTTCTGTGTTTGTGAATTGTGTGCGCAGTAGCCACACGTGAATCAACAAAGTAGTGCCAAGCGTGCGCCTGTGTCATAAGTAAAGGGCCGGCTGGCTTGACCGTTAAAGGGTGCTGTAACCCCGAAAGTACACTACAAACCAAAAAAATATATATTTTCTGTGTTTGTGAATTGTGTGCACAGTAGCCGCACGTGCATCAACAAACTAGTGCCAAGCGTGAGCCTGTGTCATAAGTAAAGGGCCGGCAGGCTTGACCGTTAAAGGGTGCAACAAACCAACTAACAAAATATTAAGTAAAGGGCCGGCTCGCTTGACCGTTAAAGGGTGCTACAAACCAACTAACAAAATTTTTTTTTCTGTGTTTGTGATTTGTGTGCGCAGTAACCGCACGTGCATCAGCAAAGTAGTGCCAAGCGTGCGCCTGTGTCATAAGTAAAGGGCCAGCTGGCTTGACCGTTAAAGGGTGCTGTAACCCCCAAAGTACACTCCATACCAAAAAAATATATATTTTCTGTGTTTGTGAATTGTGTGCGCAGTAGCCGCACGTGCATCAACAAAGTAGTGCCAAGCGTGCGCCTGTGTCATAAGTAAAGGGCCGGCTGGCTTGACCGTTAAAGGGTGCTGTAACCCCCAAAGTACACTCCAGTCCAAACCAAAAAAAAAAATACTTTCTGTGTTTGTGAATTGTGTGCGCAGTAGCCGCACGTGCATCAACAAAGTAGTGCCAAGCGTGCGCCTGTGTCATAAGTAAAGGGCCAGCTGGCTTGACCGTTAAAGGGTGCTGTAACCCCCAAAGTACACTCCAAACCAAAAAATAAATATTTTCTGTGTTTGTGAATTGTGTGCGCAGTAGCCGCACGTGCATCAACAAAGTAGTGCCAAGCGTGCGCCTGTGTCATAAGTAAAGGGCCGGCTGGCTTGACCATTAAAGGGTGCTGTAACCCCCAAACTACACTCCAAACCAAAAAAATATATATTTTCTGTGTTTGTGAATTGTGTGCGCAGTAGCCGCACGTGCATCAACAAAGTCGTGCCAAGCGTGCGCCTGTGTCATAAGTAAAGGGCCTGCTGGCTTGACGGTTAAAGGGTGCTGTAACCCCCAAAGTACACTCCAAACCAAAAAAATTTATATCTTCTGTGTTTGTGAATTGTGTGCGGAGTAGCCGCACGTGCATCAACAAAGTAGTGCCAAGCGTGCGTCTGTGTCATAAGTAAAGGGCCAGCTGGCTTGACCGTTAAAGGGTGCTGTAACCCCCAAAGTACACTCCAAACCAAAAAAAAAAATATTTTCTGTGTTTGTGAATTGTGTGCGCAGTAGCCGCACGTGCATCAACAAAGTAGTGCCAAGCGTGCGCCTGTGTCATAAGTAAAGGGCCGGCTGGCTTGACCATTAAAGGGTGCTGTAACCCCCAAAGTACACTCCATTCCAAACCAAAAAAATATATTTTTTTTCTGTTTGTGAATTGTGTGCGCAGTAGCCGCACGTGCATCAACAAAGTAGTGCCATCGTGCACCTGTGTAATAAGTAAAGGGACGGCTGGCTTGACCGTTAATGGGTGCTGTAACCCCCAAAGTACACTCCAAACCAAAAAAATATATATTTTCTGTGTTTGTGAATTGTGTGCGCAGTAGCCGCACGTGCATCAACAAAGTAGTGCCAAGCGTGCGCCTGTGTCATAAGTAAAGGGCCGGCTGGCTTGACCGTTAAAGGGTGCTGTAACCCCCAAAGTACACTCCAGACCAAAAAAATATATATTTTCTGTGTTTGTGAATTGTGTGCGCAGTAGCCTCACGTGCATCAACAAAGTAGTGCCAAGCGTGCGCCTGTGTCATAAGTAAAGGGCCGGCTGGCTTGACCATTAAAGGGTGCTGTAACCCCCAAAGTACACTCCAGTCCAAACCAAAAAAAATATATTTTCTGTGTTTGTGAATTGTGTGCGCAGTAGCCGCACGTGCATCAACAAAGTAGTGCCAAGCGTGCGCCTGTGTCATAAAAAAAGGGCCAGCTGGCTTGACCGTTAAAGGGTGCTTTAACCCCCAAAGTACACTCCAAACCAAAAAAAAAAATATTTTCTGTGTTTGTGAATTGTGTGCGCAGTAGCCGCACGTGCATCAACAAAGTAGTGCCAAGCGTGCGCCTGTGTCATAAGTAGAGGGCCGGCTGGCTTGACCGTTAAAGGGTGCTGTAACCCCCAAAGTACACTCCAAACCAACTAACAAAATATTTTTTCTGTGTTTGTGAATTGTGTGCGCAGTAGTCGCACGTGCATCAACAAAGTAGTGCCAAGCGTGCGCCTGTGTCATAAGTAAAGGGCCGGCTGGCTTGACCGTTAAAGGGTGCTGTAACCCCCAAAGTACACTCCAAACCAAAAAAATATATATTTTCTGTGTTTGTGAATTGTGTGCGCAGTAGCTGCACGTGCATCAACAAAGTAGTGCCAAGCATGCGCCTGTGTCATAAGTAAAGGGCCGGCTGGCTTGACCGTTAAAGGGTGCTGTAACCCCCAAAGTATACTCCAAACCAAAAAAAAAAATATTTTCTGTGTTTGTGAATTGTGTGCGCAGTAGCCGCACGTGCATCAACAAAGTAGTGCCAAGCGTGCGCCTGTGTCATAAGTAAAGGGCCAGCTGGCTTGACCGTTAAAGGGTGCTGTAACCCCCAAAGTACACTCCAGTCCATACCAAAAAAAAAATATTTTTTCAGTGTTTGTGAATTGTGTGCGCAGTAGCCGCACATGCATCAACAAAGTAGTGCCAAGCGTGCGCCTGTGTCATAAGTAAAGGGCTGGCTGGCTTGACCATTAAAGGGTGCTGTAACCCCCAAAGTACACTCCAAACCAGAAAAATATATATTTTCTGTGTTTGTGAATTGTGTGCGCAGTAGCCGCACGTGTATCAACAAAGTAGTGCCAAGCGTGCGCCTGTGTCATAAGTAAAGGGCCGGCTGGCTTGACCGTTAAAGGGTGCTGTAACCCCCAAAGTACACTCCAAACCAAAAAAAAAAATATTTTTTGTGTTTGTGAATTGTGTGCGCAGTAGCCGCACGTGCATCAACAAAGTAGTGCCAAGCGTGCGCCTGTGTCATTAGTAAAGGGCCGGCTGGCTTGACCATTAAAGGGTGCTGTAACCCCCAAAGTACACTCCAGTTCAAACCAAAAAAAAAAAAAATTTCTGTGTTTGTGAATTGTGTGCGCAGTAGCCGCACGTGCATCAACAAAGTAGTGCCAAGCGTGCGCCTGTGTCATAAGTAAAGGGCCGGCTGGCTTGACCGTTAAAGGGTGCTGTAACCCCCAAAGTACACTCCAAACCAAAAAAAAAAATATTTTCTGTGTTTGTGAATTGTGTGCGCATTAGCCGCACGTGCATCAACAAAGTAGTGCCAAGCATGCTCCTGTGTCATAAGTAAAGGGCCGGCTGGCTAGACCATTAAAGGGTGCTGTAACCCCCAAAGTACACTCCAGTCCAAACCAAAAAAAAAAAATTTTTCTGTGTTTGTGAACTGTGTGCGCAGTAGCCGCACGTGCATCAACAAAGTAGTGCCAAGCGTGCGTCTGTGTCATAAGTAAAGGGCCGGCTGGCTTCACCGTTAAAGGGTGCTGTAACCCCCAAAGTACACTCCAAACCAAAAAAATACATAACTTCTGTGTTTGTGAATTGTGTGCGCAGTAGCCGCACGTGCATCAACAAAGTAGTGCCAAGCGTGCGCCTGTGTCATTAGTAAAGGGCCGGCTGGCTTGACCATTAAAGGGTGCTGTAACCCCCAAAGTACACTCCAGTCCAAACCAAAAAAAAAAATATTTTCTGTGTTTGTGAATTGTGTGCGCAGTAGCCGCACGTGCATCAACAAAGTAGTGCCAAGCGTGCGCCTGTGTCATAAGTAAAGGGCCGGCTGGCTTGACCGTTAAAGGGTGCTGTAACCCCCAAAGTACACTCCAAACCAAAAAAATATATATTTTCTGTGTTTGTGAATTGTGTGCGCAGTAGCCGCACATGCATCAACAAAGTAGTGCCAAGCGTGCGCCTGTGTCATAAGTAAAGGGCCGGATGGCTTGACCGTTAAAGGGTGCTGTAACCCCCAAAGTAAACTCCAGTCCAAACCAAAAAAAAAAATATTTTCTGTGTTTGTGAATTGTGTGCGCAGTAGCCGCACGTGAATCAACAAAGTAGTGCCAAGCGTGCGCCTGTGTCATAAGTAAAGGGCCGGCTGGCTTGACCGTTAAAGGGTGCTGTAACCCCCAAAGTACACTACAAACCAAAAAAATATATATTTTCTGTGTTTGTGAATTGTGTGCGCAGTAGCCGCATGTGCATCAACAAACTAGTGCCAAGCGTGAGCCTGTGTCATAAGTAAAGGGCCGGCAGGCTTGACCGTTAAAGGGTGCAACAAACCAACTAACAAAATATTAAGTAAAGGGCTGGCTGGCTTGACCGTTAAAGGATGCTACAAACCAACTAACAAAATATTAAGTAAAGGGCCAGCTGGCTTGACCGTTAAAGGGTGCTACAAACCAACTAACAAAATATTTTTTCTGTGTTTGTGAATTGTGTGCGCAGTAGCCGCACGTGCATCAACAAAGTAGTGCCAAGCGTGCGCCTGTGTCATAAGTAAAGGGCCGGCTGGCTTGACCATTAAAGGGTGCTGTAACCCCCAAAGTACACTCCATACCAAAAAAATATATATTTTCTGTGTTTGTGAATTGTGTGCGCAGTAGCCGCACGTGCATCAACAAAGTAGTGCCAAGCGTGCGCCTGTGTCATAAGTAAAGGGCCGGCTGGCTTGACCGTTAAAGGGTGCTGTAACCCCCAAAGTACACTCCAGTCCAAACCAAAAAAAAAAATACTTTCTGTGTTTGTGAATTGTGTGCGCAGTAGCCGCACGTGCATCAACAATGTAGTGCCAAGCGTGCGCCTGTGTCATAAGTAAAGGGCCGGCTGGCTTGACCGTTAAAGGGTGCTGTAACCCCCAAAGTACACTCCAAACCAAAAAAATAAATATTTTCTGTGTTTGTGAATTGTGTGTGCAGTAGCCGCACGTGCATCAACAAAGTAGTGCCAAGCGTGCGCCTGTGTCATAAGTAAAGGGCCGGCTGGCTTGACCATTAAAGGGTGCTGTAACCCCCAAACTACACTCCAAACCAAAAAAAAAAATATTTTCTGTGTTTGTGAATTGTGTGCGCAGTAGCCGCACGTGCATCAACAAAGTCGTGCCAAGCGTGCGCCTGTGTCATAAGTAAAGGGCCTGCTGGCTTGACCGTTAAAGGGTGCTGTAACCCCCAAAGTACACTCCAAACCAAAAAAAAAATAGTTTCTGTGTTTGTGAATTGTGTGCGCAGTAGCCGCACGTGCATCAACAAAGTAGTGCCAAGCATGAGCCTGTGTCATAAGTAAAGGGCCGGCTGGCTTGACCGTTAAAGGGTGCTGTAACCCCCAAAGTACACTCCAAACCCAAAAAATATATATTTTCTGTGTTTGTGAATTGTGTGCGCAGTAGCCGCACGTGCATCAACAAAGTAGTGCCAAGCGTGCGCCTGTGTCATAAGTAAAGGCCCGGCTGGCTTGACCATTAAAGGGTGCTGTAACCCCCAAAGTACACTCCAAACCAAATAACAAAATATTTTTTCTGTGTTTGTGAATTGTGTGCGCAGTAGCAGCAAGTGCATCAACAAAGTAGTGCCAAGCGTGCGCCTGTGTCATAAGTAAAGGGCCGGCTGGCTTGACCGTTAAAGGGTGCTGTAACCCCCAAAGTACACTCCAAACCCAAAAAATATATATTTTCTGTGTTTGTGAATTGTGTGCGCAGTAGCCGCACGTGCATCAACAAAGTAGTGCCAAGCGTGCGCCTGTGTCATAAGTAAAGGCCCGGCTGGCTTGACCGTTAAAGGGTGCTGTAACCCCCAAAGTACACTCCAAACCACCAAATAACAAAATATTTTTTCTGTGTTTGTGAATTGTGTGCGCAGTAGCAGCACGTGCATCAACAAAGTAGTGCCAAGCGTGCGCCTGTGTAATAAGTAAAGGGCCGGCTGGCTTGACCGTTAAAGGGTGCTGTAACCCCCAAAGTACACTCCAAACGAAATAACAAAATATTTTTTCTGTGTTTGTGAATTGTGTACGCAGTAGCCGCACGTGCATCAACAAAGTAGTGCCAAGCGTGCGCCTGTGTCATAAGTAAAGGGCCGGCTTGCTTGACCGTTAAAGGGTGCTGTAACCCCCAAAGTACACTCCAAACCAAAAATATATATATCTTCTGTGTTTGTGAATTGTGTGCGCAGTAGCCGCACGTGCATCAACAAAGTCGTGCCAAGCGTGCGCCTGTGTCATAAGTAAAGGGCCTGCTGGCTTGACCGTTAAAGGGTGCTGTAACCCCCAAAGTACACTCCAAACCAAAAAAATAAATATTTTCTGTGTTTGTGAATTGTGTGCGCAGTAGCCGCACGTGCATCAACAAAGTAGTGCCAAGCGTGCGTCTGTGTCATAAGTAAAGGGCCAGCTGGCTTGACCATTAAAGGGTGCTGTAACCCCCAAACTACACTCCAAACCAAAAAAAAAAATATTTTCTGTGTTTGTGAATTGTGTGCGCAGTAGCCGCACGTGCATCAACAAAGTCGTGCCAAGCGTGCGCCTGTGTCATAAGTAAAGGGCCTGCTGGCTTGACCGTTAAAGGGTGCTGTAACCCCCAAAGTACACTCCAAACCAAAAAAAATATATTTTCTGTGTTTGTGAATTGTGTGCGCAGTAGCCGCACGTGCATCAACAAAGTAGTGCCAAGCATGAGCCTGTGTCATAAGTAAAGGGCCGGCTGGCTTGACCGTTAAAGGGTGCTGTAACCCCCAAAGTACACTCCAAACCAAAAAAATATATATTTTCTGTGTTTGTGAATTGTGTGCGCAGTAGCCGCACGTGCATCAACAAAGTAGTGCCAAGCATGCGCCTGTGTCATAAGTAAAGGCCCGGCTGGCTTGACCGTTAAAGGGTGCTGTAACCCCCAAAGTACACTCCAGTCCAAACCAAAAAAAAAAATATTTTCTGTGTTTGTGAATTGTGTGCGCAGTAGCCGCGCGTGCATCAACAAAGTAGTGCCAAGCGTGCGCCTGTGTCATAAGGAAAGGGCCGGCTGGCTTGACCGTTAAAGGGTGCTGTAACCCCCAAAGTACACTCCAAACCAAAAAAAAAAATATTTTCTGTGTTTGTGAATTGTGTGCGCAGTAGCCGCACGTGCATCAACAAAGTAGTGCCAAGCGTGCGCCTGTGTCATAAGTAAAGGGCCGGCTGGCTTGACAATTAAAGGGTGCTGTAACCCCCAAAGTACACTCCAAACCAAAAAAATATATATTTTCTGTGTTTGTGAATTGTGTGCGCAGTAGCCGCACGTGCATCAACAAAGTAGTGCCAAGCGTGCGCCTGTGTCATAAGTAAAGGGCCGGCTGGCTTGACCGTTAAAGGGTGCTGTAACCCCCAAAGTACAATCCAAATCAAATAACAAAATATTTTTTCTGTGTTTGTGAATTGTGTACGCAGTAGCCGCACGTGCATCAACAAAGTAGTGCCAAGCGTGCGCCTGTGTCATAAGTAAAGGGCCGGCTGGCTTGACCGTTAAAGGGTGCTGTAACCCCCAAAGTACACTCCAAACCAACTAATAAAATATTTTTTCTGTGTTTGTGAATTGTGTGCGCAGTAGCCGCACGTGCATCAACAAAGTAGTGCCAAGCGTGCGCCTGTGTCATAAGTAAAGGGCCGGCTGGCTTGACCGTTAAAGGTTGCTGTAACCCGCAAAGTACACTCCAAACCAACTAACAAAATATTTTTTCTGTGTTTGTAAATTGTGTGCGCAGTAGCCGCACGTGCATCAACAAAGTAGTGCCAAGCGTGCGCCTGTGTCATAAGTAAAGGGCCGGCTGGCTTGACCGATAAAGGGTGCTGTAACCCCCAAAGTACACTACAAACCCAAAAAATATATATTTTCTGTGTTTGTGAATTGTGTGCACAGTAGCCGCACGTGCATCAACAAAGTAGTGCCAAGCGTGAGCCTGTGTCATAAGTAAATGGCCGGCAGGCTTGACCGTTAAAGGGTGCTACAAAACAACTAACAAAATATTAAGTAAAGGGCCGGCTGGCTTGACCATTAAAGGGTGCTACAAACCAACTAACAAAATATTTTTTCTGTGTTTGTGAATTGTGTGCGCAGTAGCCGCACGTGCATCAACAAAGTAGTGCCAAGCGTGCGCCTGTGTCATAAGTAAAGGGCCGGCTGGCTTGACCGTTAAAGGGTGCTGTAACCCCCAAAGAACACTCCAGTCAAAACCAAAAAAAAAAATACTTTCTGTGTTTGTGAATTGTGTGCGCAGTAGCCGCACGTGCATCAACAAAGTAGTGCCAAGCGTGCGCCTGTGTCATAAGTAAAGGGCCGGCTGGCTTTACCGTTAAAGGGTGCTATAACCCCCAAAGTACATTCCAAACCAAAAAAAAAATATTTTCTGTGTTTGTGAATTGTGTGCGCAGTAGCCGCACGTGCATCAACTAAGTAGTGCCAAGCATGAGCCTGTGTCATAAGTAAAGGGCCGGCTGGCTTGACCGTTAAAGGGTGCTGTAACCCCCAAAGTACACTCCAAACCAAAAAAATATATATTTTCTGTGTTTGTGAATTGTGTGCGCAGTAGCCGCACGTGCATCAACAAAGTAGTGCCAAGCGTGCGCCTGTGTCATAAGTAAAGGGCCTGCTGGCTTGACCGTTAAAGGGTGCTGTAACCCCCAAAGTACACTTCAAACCAAATAACAAGACATTTTTTCTGTGTTTGTGAATTGTGTACGCAGTAGCCGTACGTGCATCAACAAAGTAGTGCCAAGCGTGCGCCTGTGTCCTAAGTAAAGGGCCGGCTGGCTTGACCGTTAAAGGGTGCTGTAACCCCCAAAGTACACTCCAAACCAACTAACAAAATATTTTTTCTGTGTTTGTGAATTGTGTGTGCAGTAGCCGCACGTGCATCAACAAAGTAGTGCCAAGCGTGCGCCTGTGTCATAAGTAAAGGGCCGGCTGGCTTGACCGTTAAAGGTTGCTGTAACCCGCAAAGTACACTCCAAACCAACTAACAAAATTTTTTTTCTGTGTTTGTAAATTGTGTGCGCAGTAGCCGCACGTGCATCAACAAAGTAGTGCCAAGCGTGCGCCTGTGTCATAAGTAAAGGGCCGGCTGGCTTGACCGATAAAGGGTGCTGTAACCCCCAAAGTACACTCCAAACCAAATAACAAAATATTTTTTCTGTGTTTGTGAATTGTGTGTGCAGTAGCCGCACGTGCATCAACAAAGTAGTGCCAAGCGTGCGCCTGTGTCATAAGTAAAGGGCCGGCTGGCTTGACCGTTAAAGGGTGCTGTAACCCCCAAAGTACACTCCAAACCAACTAACAAAATATTTTTTCTGTGTTTGTGAATTGTGTGCGCAGTAGCCGCACGTGCATCAACAAAGTAGTGCCAAGCGTGCGCCTGTGTCATAAGTAAAGGGCCGTCTGGCTTGACCGTTAAAGGGTGCTGTAACCCCCAAAGTACACTACAAACCAAAAAAATATATATTTTCTGTGTTTTTGAATTGTGTGCACAGTAGCCGCACGAGCATCAACAAAGTAGTGCCAAGCGTGAGCCTGTGTCATAAGAAAAGGGCCGGCAGGCTTGACCGTTAAAGGGTCCTACAAACCAACTAACAAAATATTAAGTAAAGGGCCGGCTGGCTTGACCGTTAAAGGGTGCTTCAAACCAACTAACAAAATATTTTTTCTGTGTTTGTGAATTGTGTGCGCAGTAGCCGCACGTGCATCAACAAAGTAGTGCCAAGCGTGCGCCTGTGTCATAAGTAAAGGGCCGGCTGGCTTGACCGTTAAAGGGTGCTGTAACCCCCAAAGAACACTCCATACCAAAAAATTATATATTTTCTGTGTTTGTGAATTGTGTGCGCAGTAGCCGCACGTGCATCAACAAAGTAGTGCCAAGCGTGCGCCTGTGTCATAAGTAAAGGGCCGGCTGGCTTGACCGTTAAAGGGTGCTGTAACCCCCAAAGAACACTCCAGTCAAAACCAAAAAAAAAAATACTTTCTGTGTTTGTGAATTGTGTGCGCAGTAGCCGCACGTGCAACAACAAAGTAGTGCCAAGCGTGCGCCTGTGTCATAAGTAAAGGGCCGGCTGGCTTGACCGTTAAAGGGTGCTGTAACCCCCAAAGTACACTCCAAACCAACTAACAAAATATTTTTTCTGTGTTTGTGAATTGTGTGCGCAGTAGCCGCACGTGCATCAACAAAGTAGTGCCAAGCGTGCGCCTGTGTCATAAGTAAAGGGCCGGCTGGCTTGACCGTTAAAGGTTGCTGTAACCCGCAAAGTACACTCCAAACCAACTAACAAAATATTTTTTCTGTGTTTGTAAATTGTGTGCGCAGTAGCCGCACGTGCATCAACAAAGTAGTGCCAAGCGTGCGCCTGTGTCATAAGTAAAGGGCCGGCTGGCTTGAACGATAAAGGGTGCTGTAACCCCCAAAGTACACTACAAACCAAAAAAATATATATTTTCTGTGTTTGTGAATTGTGTGCACAGTAGCCGCACGTGCATCACCAAAGTAGTGCCAAGCATGAGCCTGTGTCATAAGTAAAGGGCCAGCAGGCTTGACCGTTAAAGGGTGCTACAAAACAACTAACAAAATATTAAGTAAAGGGCCGGCTGGCTTGACCGTTAAAGGGTGCTACAAACCAACTAACAAAATATTTTTTCTGTGTTTGTGAATTGTGTGCGCAGTAGCCGCACGTGCATCAACAAAGTAGTGCCAAGCGTGCGCCTGTGTCATAAGTAAAGGGCCGGCTGGCTTGACCGTTAAAGGGTGCTGTAACCCCCAAAGAACACTCCAGTCAAAACCAAAAAAAAAAATACTTTCTGTGTTTGTCAATTGTGTGCGCAGTAGCCGCACGTGCATCAACAAAGTAGTGCCAAGCGTGCGCCTGTGTCATAAGTAAAGGGCCGGCTGGCTTGACCGTTAAAGGGTGCTGTAACCCCCAAAGTACATTCCAAACCAAAAAAAAAATATTTTCTGTGTTTGTGAATTGTGTGCGCAGTAGCCGCACGTGCATCAACTAAGTAGTGCCAAGCATGAGCCTGTGTCATAAGTAAAGGGCCAGCTGGCTTGACCGTTAAAGGGTGCTGTAACCCCCAAAGTACACTCCAAACCAAAAAAATATATATTTTCTGTGTTTGTGAATTGTGTGCGCAGTAGCCGCACGTGCATCAACAAAGTAGTGCCAAGCGTGCGCCTGTGTCATAAGTAAAGGGCCGGCTGGCTTGACCGTTAAAGGGTGCTGTAACCCCCAAAGTACACTTCAAACCAAATAACAAGACATTTTTTCTGTGCTTGTGAATTGTGTACGCAGTAGCCGCACGTGCATCAAAAAAGTAGTGCCAAGCGTGCGCCTGTGTCATAAGTAAAGGGCCGGCTGGCTTGACCGTTAAAGGGTGCTGTAACCCCCAAAGTACACTCCAAACCAACTAACAAAATATTTTTTCTGTGTTTGTGAATTGTGTGTGCAGTAGCCGCACGTGCATCAACAAAGTAGTGCCAAGCGTGCGCCTGTGTCATAAGTAAAGGGCCGGCTGGCTTGACCGTTAAAGGTTGCTGTAACCCGCAAAGTACACTCCAAACCAACTAACAAAATATTTTTTCTGTGTTTGTGAATTGTGTGCGCAGTATCCGCACGTGCATCAACAAAGTAGTGCCAAGCGTGCGCCTGTGTCATAAGTTAAGGGCCGGCTGGCTTGACCGTTAAAGGGTGCTGTAACCCCCAAAGTACACTACAAACCAAAAAAATATATATTTTCTGTGTTTGTGAATTGTGTGCACAGTAGCCGCACGTGCATCAACAAAGTAGTGCCAAGCGTGAGCCTGTGTCATAAGTAAAGGGCCGGCAGGCTTGACCGTTAAAGGGTGCTACAAAACAACTAACAAAATATTAAGTAAAGGGCCGGCTGGCTTGACCGTTAAAGGGTGCTACAAACCAACTAACAAAATATTTTTTCTGTGTTTGTGTATTGTGTGAGCAGTAGCCGCACGTGCATCAACAAAGTAGTGCCAAGCATGAGCCTGTGTCATAAGTAAAGGGCCGGCTGGCTTGACCATTAAAGGGTGCTGTAACCCCCAAAGTACACTCCAAACCAAAAAAATATATATTTTCTGTGTTTGTGAATTTTGTGCGCAGTAGCCGCACGTGCATCAACAAAGTAGTGCCAAGCGTGCGCCTGTGTCATAAGTAAAGGCCCGGCTGGCTTGACCGTTAAAGGGTGCTGTAACCCCCAAAGTACACTCCAAACCAAATAACAAAATATTTTTTCTGTGTTTGTGAATTGTGTGTGCAGTAGCCGCATGTGCATCAACAAAATAGTGCCAAGCGTGCGCCTGTGTCATAAGTAAAGGGCCGGCTGGCTTGACCGTTAAAGGGTGCTGTAACCCCCAAAGTACACTCCAAACCAACTAACAAAATATTTTTTCTGTGTTTGTGAATTGTGTGCGCAGTAGACGCACCTGCATCAACAAAGTAGTGCCAAGCGTGCGCCTGTGTCATAAGTAAAGGGCCGGCTGGCTTGACCGTTAAAGGGTGCTGTAACCCCCAAAGTACACTACAAACCAAAAAAATATATATTTTCTGTGTTTGTGAATTGTGTGCACAGTAGCCGCACGTGCATCAACAAAGTAGTGCCAAGCGTGAGCCTGTGTCATAAGAAAAGGGCCGGCAGGCTTGACCATTAAAGGGTCCTACAAACCAACTAATAAAATATTAAGTAAAGGGCCGGCTGGCTTGACCGTTAAAGTGTGCTACAAACCAACTAACAAATTATTTTTTCTGTGTTTGTGAATTGTGTGCGCAGTAGCCGCACGTGCATCAACAAAGTAGTGCCAAGCGTGCGCCTGTGTCATAAGTAAAGGGCCGGCTGGCTTGACCGTTAAAGGGTGCTGTAACCCCCAAAGTACACTCCATACCAAAAAAATATATATTTTCTGTGTTTGTGAATTGTGTGCGCAGTAGCCGCACGTGCATCAACAAAGTAGTGCCAAGCGTACGCCTGTGTCATAAGTAAAGGGCCAGCTGGCTTGACCGTTAAAGGGTGCTGTAACCCCCAGAGAACACTCCAGTCAAAACCAAAAAAAAAAATACTTTCTGTGTTTGTGAATTGTGTGCGCAGTAGCCGCACGTGCATCAACAAAGTAGTGCCAAGCGTGCGCCTGTGTCATAAGTAAAGGGCCAGCTGGCTTGACCGTTAAACGGTGCTGTAACCCCCAAAGTACACTCCAAACCAAAAAAATAAATATTTTCTGTTTGTGAATTGTGTGCGCAGTAGCCGCACGTGCATCAACAAAGTAGTGCCAAGCGTGCGCCTGTGTCATAAGTAAAGGGCCGGCTGGCTTGACCGTTAAAGGGTGCTATAACCCCCAAAGTACATTCCAAACAAATAAAAAAATATTTTATGTGTTTGTGAATTGTGTGCGCAGTAGCCGCAAGTGCATCAACAAAGTAGTGCCAAGCATGAGCCTGTGTCATAAGTAAAGGGCCGGCTGGCTTGACCGTTCAAGGGTGCTGTAACCCCCAAAGTACACTCCAAACCAAAAAAATATATATTTTCTGTGTTTGTGAATTGTGTGCGCAGTAGCCACACGTGCATCAAAAAAGTAGTGCCAAGCTTGCGCCTGTGTCATAAGTAAAGGGCCGGCTGGCTTGACCGTTAAAGGGTGCTGTAACCCCCAAAGTACACTCCAAATCAAATAACAAAATATTTTTTCTGTGTTTGTGAATTGTGTGCGCAGTAGCCGCACGTGCATCAACAAAGTAGTGCCAAGCGTGCGCCTGTGTCATAAGTAAAGGGCCGGCTGGCTTGACCGTTAAAAGGTGCTGTAACCCCCAAAGTACACTCCAAACCAAGAAAATATATATTTTCTGTGTTTGTGAATTGTGTGCGCAGTAGCCGCACGTGCATCAACAAAGTAGTGCCAAGCGTGCGCCTGTGTCATAAGTAAAGGGCCGGCTGGCTTGACCGTTAAAGTATGCTGTAACCCCCAAAGTACACTTCAAACCAAATAACAAAATATTTTTTCTGTGTTTGTGAATTGTGTACGCATTAGCCGCACGTGCATCAACAAAGTAGTGCCAAGCGTGCGCCTGTGTCATAAGTAAAGGGCCGGCTGGCTTGACCGTTAAAGGGTGCTGTAACCCCCAAAGTACACTCCAAACCAACTAACAAAATATTTTTTCTGTGTTTGTGAATTGTGTGCGCAGTAGCCGCACGTGCATCAACAAAGTAGTGCCAAGCGTGCGCCTGTGTCATAAGTAAAGGGCCGGCTGGCTTGACCGTTAAAGGGTGCTGTAACCCCCAAAGTACACTACAAACCAAAAAAATATATATTTTCTGTGTTTGTGAATTGTGTGCACTGTAGCCGCACGTGCATCAACAAAGTAGTGCCAAGCGTGAGCCTGTGTCATAAGAAAAGGGCCGGCAGGCTTGACCGTTAAACGGTCCTACAAACCAACTAACAAAATATTAAGTAAAGGGCCGGGTGGCTTGACCGTTAAAGGGTGCTACAAACCAACTAACAAAATATATTTTCTGTGTTTGTGAATTGTGTGCGCAGTAGCCGCACGTGCATCAACAAAGTAGTGCCAAGCGTGCGCCTGTGTCATAAGTAAAGGGCCGGCTGGCTTGACCGTTAAAGGGTGCTGTAACCCCCAAAGAACACTCCAGTCAAAACCAAAAAAAAAAATACTTTCTGTGTTTGTGAATTGTGTGCGCAGTAGCCGCACGTGCATCAACAAAGTAGTGCCAAGCGTGCGCCTCTGTCATAAGTAAAGGGCCGGCTGGCTTGACCGTTAAAGGGTGCTATAACCCCCAAAGTACATTCCAAACCAAAAAAAAAATATTTTCTGTGTTTGTGAATTGTGTGCGCAGTAGCCGCACGTGCATCAACTAAGTAGTGCCAAGCATGAGCCTGTGTCATAAGTAAAGGGCCGGCTGGCTTGACCGTTAAAGGGTGCTGTAACCCCCAAAGTACACTCCAAACCAAAAAAATATATATTTTCTGTGTTTGTGAATTGTGTGCGCAGTAGCCGCACGTGCATCAACAAAGTAGTGCCAAGCGTGCGCCTGTGTCATAAGTAAAGGGCTGGCTGGCTTGAACATTAAAGGGTGCTGTAACCCCCAAAGTACACTCCAAACCAAATAACAAGACATTTTTTCTGTGTTTGTGAATTGTGTACGCAGTAGCCGCACGTGCATCAACAAAGTAGTGCCAAGCGTGCGCCTGTGTCATAAGTAAAGGGCCGGCTGGCTTGACCGTTAAAGGGTGCTGTAACCCCCAAAGTACACTCCAAATCAAATAACAAAATATTTTTTCTGTGTTTGTGAATTGTGTGCGCAGTAGCTGCACGTGCATCAACAAAGTAGTGCCAAGCGTGCGCCTGTGTCATAAGTAAAGGGCCAGCTGGCTTGACCGTTAAAGGGTGCTGTAACCCCCAAAGTACACTTCAAACCAAATAACAAGATATTTTTTCTGTGTTTGTGAATTGTGTACGCAGTAGCCGCACGTGCATCAACAAAGTAGTGCCAAGCGTGCGCCTGTGTCATAAGTAAAGGGCCGGCTGGCTTGACCGTTAAAGGGTGCTGTAACCCCCAAAGTACACTCCAAACCAACTAACAAAATATTTTTTCTGTGTTTGTGAATTGTGTGTGCAGTAGCCGCACGTGCATCAACAAAGTAGTGCCAAGCGTGCGCCTGTGTCATAAGTAAAGGGCCGGCTGGCTTGACCGTTAAAGGTTGCTGTAACCCGCAAAGTACACTCCAAACCAAAAAAATATATATTTTCTGTGTTTGTGAATTGTGTGCGCAGTAGCCGCACGTGCATCAACAAAGTAGTGCCAAGCGTGCGCCTGTGTCATAAGTAAAGGGCCGGCTGGCTTGACCGTTAAAGGGTGCTGTAACCCCCAAAGTACACTCCAAATCAAATAACAAAATATTTTTTCTGTGTTTGTGAATTGTGTGCGCAGTAGCTGCACGTGCATCAACAAAGTAGTGCCAAGCGTGCGCCTGTGTCATAAGTAAAGGGCCAGCTGGCTTGACCGTTAAAGGGTGCTGTAACCCCCAAAGTACACTTCAAACCAAATAACAAGATATTTTTTCTGTGTTTGTGAATTGTGTACGCAGTAGCCGCACGTGCATCAACAAAGTAGTGCCAAGCGTGCGCCTGTGTCATAAGTAAAGGGCCGGCTGGCTTGACCGTTAAAGGGTGCTGTAACCCCCAAAGTACACTCCAAACCAACTAATAAAATATTTTTTCTGTGTTCGTGAATTGTGTGCGCAGTAGCCGCACGTGCATCAACAAAGTAGTGCCAAGCGTGCGCCTGTGTCATAAGTAAAGGGCCGGCTGGCTTGACCGTTAAAGGTTGCTGTAACCTGCAAAGTACACTCCAAACCAACTAACAAAATATTTTTTCTGTGTTTGTAAATTGTGTGCGCAGTAGCCGCACGTGCATCAACAAAGTAGTGCCAAGCGTGCGCCTGTGTCATAAGTAAAGGGCCGGCTGGCTTGACCGATAAAGGGTGCTGTAACCCCCAAAGTACACTACAAACCAAAAAAATATATATTTTCTGTGTTTGTGAATTGTGTGCACAGTAGCCGCACGTGCATCAACAAAGTAGTGCCAAGCTTGAGCCTGTGTCATAAGTAAAGGGCCGGCAGGCTTGACCGTTAAAGGGTGCTACAAAACAACTAACAAAATATTAAGTAAAGGGCCGGCTGGCTTGACTGTTAAAGGGTGCTACAAACCAACTAACAAAATATTTTTTCTGTGTTTGTGAATTGTGTGCGCAGTAGCCGCACGTGCATCAACAAAGTAGTGCCAAGCGTGCGCCTGTGTCATAAGTAAAGGGCCGGCTGGCTTGACTGTTAAAGGGTGCTGTAACCCCCAAAGTACACTACAAACCAAAAAATATATATTTTCTGTGTTTGTGAATTGTGTGCGCAGTAGCCGCACGTGCATCAACAAAGTAGTGCCAAGCGTGCGCCTGTGTCATAAGTTAAGGGCTGGCTGGCTTGAACATTAAAGGGTGCTGTAACCCCCAAAGTACACTCCAAACCAAATAACAAGACATTTTTTCTGTGTTTGTGAATTGTGTACGCAGTAGCCGCACGTGTATCAACAAAGTAGTGCCAAGCGTGCGCCTGTGTCATAAGTAAAGGGCCGGCTGGCTTGACCGTTAAAGGGTGCTGTAACCCCCAAAGTACACTCCAAACCAACTAACAAAATATTTTTTCTGTGTTTGTGAATTGTGTGTGCAGTAGCCGCACGTGCATCAACAAAGTAGTGCCAAGCGTGCGCCTGTGTCATAAGTAAAGGGCCGGCTGGCTTGACCGTTAAAGGTTGCTGTAACCCGCAAAGTACACTCTAAACCAACTAACAAAATATTTTTTCTGTGTTTGTAAATTGTGTGCGCAGTAGCCGCACGTGCATCAACAAAGTAGTGCCAAGCGTGCGCCTGTGTCATAAGTAAAGGGCCGGCTGGCTTGACAATTAAAGGGTGCTGTAACCCCCAAAGTACACTCCAAACCAAAAAAATATATATTTTCTGTGTTTGTGAATTATGTGCGCAGTAGCCGCACGTGCATCAACAAAGTAGTGCCAAGTGTGCGCCTGTGTCATAAGTAAAGGGCCGGCTCGCTTGACCGTTAAAGGGTGCTGTAACCCCCAAAGTACACTCCAAATCAAATAACAAAATATTTTTTCTGTGTTTGTGAATTGTGTGCGCAGTAGCTGCACGTGCATCAACAAAGTAGTGCCAAGCGTGCGCCTGTGTCATAAGTAAAGGGCCAGCTGGCTTGACCGTTAAAGGGTGCTGTAACCCCCAAAGTACACTTCAAACCAAATAACAAGATATTTTTTCTGTGTTTGTGAATTGTGTACGCAGTAGCCGCACGTGCATCAACAAAGTAGTGCCAAGCGTGCGCCTGTGTCATAAGTAAAGGGCCGGCTGGCTTGACCGTTAAAGGGTGCTGTAACCCCCAAAGTACACTCCAAACCAACTAATAAAATATTTTTTCTGTGTTTGTGAATTGTGTGCGCAGTAGCCGCACGTGCATCAACAAAGTAGTGCCAAGCGTGCGCCTGTGTCATAAGTAAAGGGCCGGCTGGCTTGACCGTTAAAGGTTGCTGTAACCCGCAAAGTACACTCCAAACCAACTAACAAAATATTTTTTCTGTGTTTGTAAATTGTGTGCGCAGTAGCCGCACGTGCATCAACAAAGTAGTGCCAAGCGTGCGCCTGTGTCATAAGTAAAGGGCCGGCTGGCTTGACCGATAAAGGGTGCTGTAACCCCCAAAGTACACTACAAACCAAAAAAATATATATTTTCTGTGTTTGTGAATTGTGTGCACAGTAGCCGCACGTGCATCAACAAAGTAGTGCCAAGCGTGAGCCTGTGTCATAAGTAAAGGGCCGGCAGGCTTGACCGTTAAAGGGTGCTACAAAACAACTAACAAAATATTAAGTAAAGGGCCGGCTGGCTTGACCGTTAAAGGGTGCTACAAACCAACTAACAAAATATTTTTTCTGTGTTTGTGAATTGTGTGCGCAGTAGCCGCACGTGCATCAACAAAGTAGTGCCAAGCGTGCGCCTGTGTCATAAGTAAAGGGCCGGCTGGCTTGACCGTTAAAGGGTGCTGTAACCCCCAAAGAACACTCCAGTCAAAACCAAAAAAAAAAATACTTTCTGTGTTTGTGAATTGTGTGCGCAGTAGCCGCACGTGCATCAACAAAGTAGTGCCAAGCGTGCGCCTGTGTCATAAGTAAAGGGCCGGCTGGCTTGACCGTTAAAGGGTGCTATAACCCCCAAAGTACATTCCAAACCAAAAAAAAAAATATTTTCTGTGTTTGTGAATTGTGTGCGCAGTAGCCGCACGTGCATCAACTAAGTAGTGCCAAGCATGAGCCTGTGTCATAAGTAAAGGGCCGGCTGGCTTGACCGTTAAAGGGTGCTGTAACCCCCAAAGTACACTCCAAACCAAAAAAATATATATTTTCTGTGTTTGTGAATTGTGTGCGCAGTAGCCGCACGTGCATCAACAAAGTAGTGCCAAGCGTGCGCCTGTGTCATAAGTAAAGGGCCGGCTGGCTTGACCGTTAAAGGGTGCTGTAACCCCCAAAGTACACTTCAAACCAAATAACAAGACATTTTTTCTGTGTTTGTGAATTGTGTACGCAGTAGCCGTACGTGCATCAACAAAGTAGTGCCAAGCGTGCACCTGTGTCATAAGTAAAGGGCCGGCTGGCTTGACCGTTAAAGGGTGCTGTAACCCCCAAAGTACACTCCAAACCAACTAACAAAATATTTTTTCTGTGTTTGTGAATTGTGTGTGCAGTAGCCACACGTGCATCAACAAAGTAGTGCCAAGCGTGCGCCTGTGTCATAAGTAAAGGGCCAGCTGGCTTGACCGTTAAAGGTTGCTGTAACCCGCAAAGTACACTCCAAACCAACTAACAAAATTTTTTTTCTGTGTTTGTAAATTGTGTGCGCAGTAGCCGCACGTGCATCAACAAAGTAGTGCCAAGCGTGCGCCTGTGTCATAAGTAAAGGGCCGGCTGGCTTGACCGATAAAGGGTGCTGTAACCCCCAAAGTACACTCCAAACCAAATAACAAAATATTTTTTTTGTGTTTGTGAATTGTGTGTGCAGTAGCCGCACGTGCATCAACAAAGTAGTGCCAAGCGTGCGCCTGTGTCATAAGTAAAGGGCCGGCTGGCTTGACCGTTAAAGGGTGCTGTAACCCCCAAAGTACACTCCAAACCAACTAACAAAATATTTTTTCTGTGTTTGTGAATTGTGTGCGCAGTAGCCGCACGTGCATCAACAAAGTAGTGCCAAGCGTGCGCCTGTGTCATAAGTAAAGGGCCGTCTGGCTTGACCGTTAAAGGGTGCTGTAACCCCCAAAGTACACTACAAACCAAAAAAATATATATTTTCTGTGTTTTTGAATTGTGTGCACAGTAGCCGCACGAGCATCAACAAAGTAGTGCCAAGCGTGAGCCTGTGTCATAAGAAAAGGGCCGGCAGGCTTGACCGTTAAAGGGTCCTACAAACCAACTAACAAAATATTAAGTAAAGGGCCGGCTGGCTTGACCGTTAAAGGGTGCTTCAAACCAACTAACAAAATATTTTTTCTGTGTTTGTGAATTGTGTGCGCAGTAGCCGCACGTGCATCAACAAAGTAGTGCCAAGCGTGCGCCTGTGTCATAAGTAAAGGGCCGGCTGGCTTGACCGTTAAAGGGTGCTGTAACCCCCAAAGTACACTCCAAACCAACTAACAAAATATTTTTTCTGTGTTTGTGAATTGTGTGTGCAGTAGACGCACCTGCATCAACAAAGTAGTGCCAAGCGTGCGCCTGTGTCATAAGTAAAGGGCCGGCTGGCTTGACCGTTAAAGGGTGCTGTAACCCCCAAAGTACACTACAAACCAAAAAAATATATATTTTCTGTGTTTGTGAATTGTGTGCACAGTAGCCGCACGTGCATCAACAAAGTAGTGCCAAGCGTGAGCCTGTGTCATAAGAAAAGGGCCGGCAGGCTTGACCGTTAAAGGGTCCTACAAACCAACTAACAAAATATTAAGTAAAGGGCCGGCTGGCTTGACCGTTAAAGGGTGCTACAAACCAACTAACAAATTATTTTTTCTGTGTTTGTGAATTGTGTGCGCATTAGCCGCACGTGCATCAACAAAGTAGTGCCAAGCGTGCGCCTGTGTCATAAGTAAAGGGCCGGCTGGCTTGACCGTTAAAGGGTGCTGTAACCCCCAAAGAACACTCCATACCAAAAAATTATATATTTTCTGTGTTTGTGAATTGTGTGCGCAGTAGCCGCACGTGCATCAACAAAGTAGTGCCAAGCGAGCGCCTGTGTCATAAGTAAAGGGCCTGCTGGCTTGACCGTTAAAGGGTGCTGTAACCCCCAAAGTACACTCCAAACCAACTAACAAAATATTTTTTCTGTGTTTGTGAATTGTGTGCGCAGTAGCCGCACGTGCATCAACAAAGTAGTGCCAAGCGTGCGCCTGTGTCATAAGTAAAGGGCCGGCTGGCTTGACCGTTAAAGGTTGCTGTAACCCGCAAAGTACACTCCAAACCAACTAACAAAATATTTTTTCTGTGTTTGTAAATTGTGTGCGCAGTAGCCGCACGTGCATCAACAAAGTAGTGCCAAGCGTGCGCCTGTGTCATAAGTAAAGGGCCGGCTGGCTTGAACGATAAAGGGTGCTGTAACCCCCAAAGTACACTACAAACCAAAAAAAAATATATTTTCTGTGTTTGTGAATTGTGTGCACAGTAGCCGCACGTGCATCAACAAAGTAGTGCCAAGCGTGAGCCTGTGTCATAAGTAAAGGGCCAGCAGGCTTGACCGTTAAAGGGTGCTACAAAACAACTAACAAAATATTAAGTAAAGGGCCGGCTGGCTTGACCGTTAAAGGGTGCTGTAACCCCCAAAGAACACTCCAGTCAAAACCAAAAAAAAAAATACTTTCTGTGTTTGTGAATTGTGTGCGCAGTAGCCGCACGTGCATCAACAAAGTAGTGCCAAGCGTGCGCCTGTGTCATAAGTAAAGGGCCGGCTGGCTTGACCGTTAAAGGGTGCTATAACCCCCAAAGTACATTCCAAACCAAAAAAAAAATATTTTCTGTGTTTGTGAATTGTGTGCGCAGTAGCCGCACGTGCATCAACTAAGTAGTGCCAAGCATGAGCCTGTGTCATAAGTAAAGGGCCGGCTGGCTTGACCGTTAAAGGGTGCTGTAACCCCCAAAGTACACTCCAAACCAAAAAAATATATATTTTCTGTGTTTGTGAATTGTGTGCGCAGTAGCCGCACGTGCATCAACAAAGTAGTGCCAAGCGTACGCCTGTGTCATAAGTAAAGGGCCGGCTGGCTTGACCGTTAAAGGGTGCTGTAACCCCCAAAGTACACTCCAAACCAACTAACAAAATATTTTTTCTGTGTTTGTGAATTGTGTGTGCAGTAGCCGCACGTGCATCAACAAAGTAGTGCCAAGCGTGCGCCTGTGTCATAAGTAAAGGGCCGGCTGGCTTGACCGTTAAAGGTTGCTGTAACCCGCAAAGTACACTCCAAACCAAATAACAAAATATTTTTTCTGTGTTTGTAAATTGTGTGCGCAGTAGCCGCACGTGCATCAACAAAGTAGTGCCAAGCGTGCGCCTGTGTCATAAGTAAAGGGCCGGCTGGCTTGACCGATAAAGGGTGCTGTAACCCCCAAAGTACACTACAAACCAAAAAAATATATATTTTCTGTGTTTGTGAATTGTGTGCACAGTAGCCGCACGTGCATCAACAAAGTAGTGCCAAGCGTGAGCCTGTGTCATAAGTAAAGGGCCGGCAGGCTTGACCGTTAAAGGGTGCTACAAAACAACTAACAAAATATTAAGTAAAGGGCCGGCTGGCTTGACCGTTAAAGGGTGCTACAAACCAACTAACAAAATATTTTTTCTGTGTTTGTGTATTGTGTGAGCAGTAGCCGCACGTACATCAACAAAGTAGTGCCAAGCATGAGCCTGTGTCATAAGTAAAGGGCCGGCTGGCTTGACCATTAAAGGGTGCTGTAACCCCCAAAGTACACTCCAAACCAAAAAAATATATATTTTCTGTGTTTGTGAATTTTGTGCGCAGTAGCCGCACGTGCATCAACAAAGTAGTGCCAAGCGTGCGCCTGTGTCATAAG
Source organism: Taudactylus pleione (assembly GCA_031769625.1). NCBI lineage: Eukaryota > Metazoa > Chordata > Amphibia > Anura > Myobatrachidae > Taudactylus > Taudactylus pleione. The sequence goes on along the minus strand of JAUIMM010000374.1, from coordinate 1,480,249 downwards.
TAAAGGCCCGGCTGGCTTGACCGTTAAAGGGTGCTGTAACCCCCAAAGTACACTCCAAACCAAATAACAAAATATTTTTTCTGTGTTTGTGAATTGTGTGTGCAGTAGCCGCACGTGCATCAACAAAGTAGTGCCAAGCGTGCGCCTGTGTCATAAGTAAAGGGCCGGCTGGCTTGACCGTTAAAGGGTGCTGTAACCCCCAAAGTACACTCCAAACCAACTAACAAAATATTTTTTCTGTGTTTGTGAATTGTGTGCGCAGTAGCCGTACGTGCATCAACAAAGTAGTGCCAAGCGTGCACCTGTGTCATAAGTAAAAGGCCGGCTGGCTTGACCGTTAAAGGGTGCTGTAACCCCCAAAGTACACTACAAACCCAAAAAATATATATTTTCTGTGTTTTTGAATTGTGTGCACAGTAGCCGCACGAGCATCAACAAAGTAGTGCCAAGCGTGAGCCTGTGTCATAAGAAAAGGGCCGGCAGGCTTGACCGTTAAAGGGTCCTACAAACCAACTAACAAAATATTAAGTAAAGGGCCGGCTGGCTTGACCGTTAAAGGGTGCTTCAAACCAACTAACAAAATATTTTTTCTGTGTTTGTGAATTGTGTGCGCAGTAGCCGCACGTGCATCAACAAAGTAGTGCCAAGCGTGCGCCTGTGTCATAAGTAAAGGGCCGGCTGGCTTGACCGTTAAAGGGTGCTGTAACCCCCAAAGAACACTCCATACCAAAAAATTATATATTTTCTGTGTTTGTGAATTGTGTGCGCAGTAGCCGCACGTGCATCAACAAAGTAGTGCCAAGCGTGCGCCTGTGTCATAAGTAAAGGGCCGGCTGGCTTGACCGTTAAAGGGTGCTGTAACCCCCAAAGTACACTCCAAACCAACTAACAAAATATTTTTTCTGTGTTTGTGAATTGTGTGCGCAGTAGACGCACCTGCATCAACAAAGTAGTGCCAAGCGTGCGCCTGTGTCATAAGTAAAGGGCCGGCTGGCTTGACCGTTAAAGGGTGCTGTAACCCCCAAAGAACACTCCAGTCAAAACCAAAAAAAAAAATACTTTCTGTGTTTGTGAATTGTGTGCGCAGTAGCCGCACGTGCAACAACAAAGTAGTGCCAAGCGTGCGCCTGTGTCATAAGTAAAGGGCCGGCTGGCTTGACCGTTAAAGGGTGCTGTAACCCCCAAAGTACACTCCATACCAAAAAAATATATATTTTCTGTGTTTGTGAATTGTGTGCGCAGTAGCCGCACGTGCATCAACAAAGTAGTGCCAAGCGTACGCCTGTGTCAAAAGTAAAGGGCCAGCTGGCTTGACCGTTAAAGGGTGCTGTAACCCCCAGAGAACACTCCAGTCAAAACCAAAAAAAAAAATACTTTCTGTGTTTGTGAATTGTGTGCGCAGTAGCCGCACGTGCATCAACAAAGTAGTGCCAAGCGTGCGCCTGTGTCATAAGTAAAGGTCCAGCTGGCTTGACCGTTAAAGGGTGCTGTAACCCCCAAAGTACACTCCAAACCAAAAAAATAAATATTTTCTGTTTGTGAATTGTGTGCGCAGTAGCCGCACGTGCATCAACAAAGTAGTGCCAAGCGTGCGCCTGTGTCATAAGTAAAGGGCCGGCTGGCTTGACCGTTAAAGGGTGCTATAACCCCCAAAGTACATTCCAAACAAAAAAAAAATATTTTCTGTGTTTGTGAATTGTGTGCGCAGTAGCCGCAAGTGCATCAACAAAGTAGTGCCAAGCATGAGCCTGTGTCATAAGTAAAGGGCCGGCTGGCTTGACCGTTAAAGGGTGCTGTAACCCCCAAAGTACACTCCAAACCAAAAAAATATATATTTTCTGTGTTTGTGAATTGTGTGCGCAGTAGCCACACGTGCATCAACAAAGTAGTGCCAAGCGTGCGCCTGTGTCATAAGTAAAGGGCCGGCTGGCTTGACCGTTAAAGGGTGCTGTAACCCCCAAAGTACACTCCAAATCAAATAACAAAATATTTTTTCTGTGTTTGTGAATTGTGTGCGCAGTAGCCGCACGTGCATCAACAAAGTAGTGCCAAGCGTGCGCCGGTGTCATAAGTAAAGGGCCGGCTGGCTTGACCGTTAAAAGGTGCTGTAACCCCCAAAGTACACTCCAAACCAAAAAAATATATATTTTCTGTGTTTGTGAATTGTGTGCCCAGTAGCCGCACGTGCATCAACAAAGTAGTGCCAAGCGTGCGCCTGTGTCATAAGTAAAGGGCCGGCTGGCTTGACCGTTAAAGGGTGCTGTAACCCCCAAAGTACACTTCAAACCAAATAACAAAATATTTTTTCTGTGTTTGTGAATTGTGTACGCAGTAGCCGCACGTGCATCAACAAAGTAGTGCCAAGCGTGCGCCTGTGTCATAAGTAAAGGGCCGGCTGGCTTGACCGTTAAAGGGTGCTGTAACCCCCAAAGTACACTCCAAACCAACTAACAAAATATTTTTTCTGTGTTTGTGAATTGTGTGCGCAGTAGCCGCACGTGCATCAACAAAGTAGTGCCAAGCGTGCGCCTGTGTCATAAGTAAAGGGCCGGCTGGCTTGACCGTTAAAGGGTGCTGTAACCCCCAAAGTACACTACAAACCAAAAAAATATATATTTTCTGTGTTTGTGAATTGTGTGCACTGTAGCCGCACGTGCATCAACAAAGTAGTGCCAAGCGTGAGCCTGTGTCATAAGAAAAGGGCCGGCAGGCTTGACCGTTAAACGGTCCTACAAACCAACTAACAAAATATTAAGTAAAGGGCCGGGTGGCTTGACCGTTATAGGGTGCTACAAACCAACTAACAAAATATATTTTCTGTGTTTGTGAAATTGTGTGCGCAGTAGCCGCACGTGCATCAACAAAGTAGTGCCAAGCGTGCGCCTGTGTCATAAGTAAAGGGCCGGCTGGCTTGACCGTTAAAGGGTGCTGTAACCCCCAAAGAACACTCCAGTCAAAACCAAAAAAAAAAATACTTTCTGTGTTTGTGAATTGTGTGCGCAGTAGCCGCACGTGCATCAACAAAGTAGTGCCAAGCGTGCGCCTCTGTCATAAGTAAAGGGCCGTCTGGCTTGACCGTTAAAGGGTGCTATAACCCCCAAAGTACATTCCAAACCAAAAAAAAAATATTTTCTGTGTTTGTGAATTGTGTGCGCAGTAGCCGCACGTGCATCAACTAAGTAGTGCCAAGCATGAGCCTGTGTCATAAGTAAAGGGCCGGCTGGCTTGACCGTTAAAGGGTGCTGTAACCCCCAAAGTACACTCCAAACCAAAAAAATATATATTTTCTGTGTTTGTGAATTGTGTGCGCAGTAGCCGCACGTGCATCCACAAAGTAGTGCCAAGCGTGCGCCTGTGTCATAAGTAAAGGGCTGGCTGGCTTGAACATTAAAGGGTGCTGTAACCCCCAAAGTACACTCCAATCCAAATAACAAGACATTTTTTCTGTGTTTGTGAATTGTGTACGCAGTAGCCGCACGTGCATCAACAAAGTAGTGCCAAGCGTGCGCCTGTGTCATAAGTAAAGGGCCGGCTGGCTTGACCGTTAAAGGGTGCTGTAACCCCCAAAGTACACTCCAAACCAACTAACAAAATATTTTTTCTGTGTTTGTGAATTGTGTGTGCAGTAGCCGCACGTGCATCAACAAAGTAGTGCCAAGCGTGCGCCTGTGTCATAAGTAAAGGGCCGGCTGGCTTGACCGTTAAAGGTTGCTGTAACCCGCAAAGTACACTCTAAACCAACTAACAAAATATTTTTTCTGTGTTTGTAAATTGTGTGCGCAGTAGCCGCACGTGCATCAACAAAGTAGTGCCAAGCGTGCGCCTGTGTCATAAGTAAAGGGCCGGCTGGCTTGACCGATAAAGGGTGCTGTAACCCCCAAAGTACACTACAAACCAAAAAAATATATATTTTCTGTGTTTGTGAATTGTGTGCACAGTAGCCGCACGTGCATCAACAAAGTAGTGCCAAGCGTGAGCCTGTGTCATAAGTAAAGGGCCGGCAGGCTTGACCGTTAAAGGGTGCTACAAAACAACTAACAAAATATTAAGTAAAGGGCCGGCTGGCTTGACCGTTAAAGGGTGCTACAAACCAACTAACAAAATATTTTTTCTGTGTTTGTGAATTGTGTGCGCAGTAGCCGCACGTGCATCAACAAAGTAGTGCCAAGCGTGCGCCTGTGTCATAAGTAAAGGCCCGGCTGGCTTGACCGTTAAAGGGTGCTGTAACCCCCAAAGTACACTCCAAACCAAATAACAAAATATTTTTTCTGTGTTTGTGAATTGTGTGTGCAGTAGCCGCACGTGCATCAACAAAGTAGTGCCAAGCGTGCGCCTGTGTCATAAGTAAAGGGCCGGCTGGCTTGACCGTTAAAGGGTGCTGTAACCCCCAAAGTACACTCCAAACCAACTAACAAAATATTTTTTCTGTGTTTCTGAATTGTGTGCGCAGTAGCCGCACGTGCATCAACAAAGTAGTGCCAAGCGTGCGCCTGTGTCATAAGTAAAGGGCCGGCTGGCTTGACCGTTAAAGGGTGCTGTAACCCCCAAAGTACACTACAAACCAAAAAAATATATATTTTCTGTGTTTGTGAATTGTGTGCACAGTAGCCGCACGAGCATCAACAAAGTAGTGCCAAGCGTTAGCCTGTGTCATAAGAAAAGGGCCGGCAGGCTTGACCGTTAAAGGGTCCTACAAACCAACTAACAAAATATTAAGTAAAGGGCCGGCTGGCTTGACCGTTAAAGGGTGCTTCAAACCAACTAACAAAATATTTTTTCTGTGTTTGTGAATTGTGTGCGCAGTAGCCGCACGTGCATCAACAAAGTAGTGCCAAGCGTGCGCCTGTGTCATAAGTAAAGGGCCGGCTGGCTTGACCGTTAAAGGGTGCTGTAACCCCCAAAGTACACTCCAAACCAACTAACAAAATATTTTTTCTGTGTTTCTGAATTGTGTGCGCAGTAGCCGCACGTGCATCAACAAAGTAGTGCCAAGCGTGTGCCTGTGTCATAAGTAAAGGGCCGGCTGGCTTGACCGTTAAAGGGTGCTGTAACCCCCAAAGTACACTACAAACCAAAAAAATATATATTTTCTGTGTTTGTGAATTGTGTGCACTGTAGCCGCACGTGCATCAACAAAGTAGTGCCAAGCGTGAGCCTGTGTCATAAGAAAAGGGCCGGCAGGCTTGACCGTTAAACGGTCCTACAAACCAACTAACAAAATATTAAGTAAAGGGCCGGGTGGCTTGACCGTTATAGGGTGCTACAAACCAACTAACAAAATATATTTTCTGTGTTTGTGAATTGTGTGCGCAGTAGCCGCACGTGCATCAACAAAGTAGTGCCAAGCGTGCGCCTGTGTCATAAGTAAAGGGCCGGCTGGCTTGACCGTTAAAGGGTGCTGTAACCCCCAAAGAACACTCCAGTCAAAACCAAAAAAAAAAATACTTTCTGTGTTTGTGAATTGTGTGCGCAGTAGCCGCACGTGCATCAACAAAGTAGTGCCAAGCGTGCGCCTCTGTCATAAGTAAAGGGACGGCTGGCTTGACCGTTAAAGGGTGCTATAACCCCCAAAGTACATTCCAAACCAAAAAAAAAATATTTTCTGTGTTTGTGAATTGTGTGCACAGTAGCCGCACGTGCATCAACAAAGTAGTGCCAAGCGTGAGCCTGTGTCATAAGTAAAGGGCCGGCAGGCTTGACCGTTAAAGGGTGCTACAAAACAACTAACAAAATATTAAGTAAAGGGCCGGCTGGCTTGACCGTTAAAGGGTGCTACAAACCAACTAACAAAATATTTTTTCTGTGTTTGTGAATTGTGTGCGCAGTAGCCGCACGTGCATCAACAAAGTAGTGCCAAGCGTGCGCCTGTGTCATAAGTAAAGGCCCGGCTGGCTTGACCGTTAAAGGGTGCTGTAACCCCCAAAGTACACTCCAAACCAAATAACAAAATATTTTTTCTGTGTTTGTGAATTGTGTGTGCAGTAGTCGCACGTGCATCAACAAAGTAGTGCCAAGCGTGCGCCTGTGTCATAAGTAAAGGGCCGGCTGGCTTGACCGTTAAAGGGTGCTGTAACCCCCAAAGTACACTCCAAACCAACTAACAAAATATTTTTTCTGTGTTTCTGAATTGTGTGCGCAGTAGCCGCACGTGCATCAACAAAGTAGTGCCAAGCGTGCGCCTGTGTCATAAGTAAAGGGCCGGCTGGCTTGACCGTTAAAGGGTGCTGTAACCCCCAAAGTACACTACAAACCAAAAAAATATATATTTTCTGTGTTTGTGAATTGTGTGCACAGTAGCCGCACGAGCATCAACAAAGTAGTGCCAAGCGTGAGCCTGTGTCATAAGAAAAGGGCCGGCAGGCTTGACCGTTAAAGGGTCCTACAAACCAACTAACAAAATATTAAGTAAAGGGCCGGCTGGCTTGACCGTTAAAGGGTGCTTCAAACCAACTAACAAAATATTTTTTCTGTGTTTGTGAATTGTGTGCGCAGTAGCCGCACGTGCATCAACAAAGTAGTGCCAAGCGTGCGCCTGTGTCATAAGTAAAGGGCCGGCTGGCTTGACCATTAAAGGGTGCTGTAACCCCCAAAGTACACTCCATACCAAAAAAATATATATTTTCTGTGTTTGTGAATTGTGTGCGCAGTAGCCGCACGTGCATCAACAAAGTAGTGCCAAGCGTGCACCTGTGTCATAAGTAAAGGGCCGGCTGGCTTGACCGTTAAAGGGTGCTGTAACCCCCAAAGTACACTACAAACCAAAAAAATATATATTTTCTGTGTTTGTGAATTGTGTGCACAGTACCCGCACGTGCATCAACAAAGTAGTGCCAAGCGTGCGCCTGTGTCATAAGAAAAGGGCCGGCAGGCTTGACCGTTAAAGGGTCCTACAAACCAACTAACAAAATATTAAGTAAAGGGCCGGCTGGCTTGACCATTAAAGGGTGCTACAAACCAACTAACAAAATATTTTTTCTGTGTTTGTGAATTGTGTGCGCAGTAGCCGCACGTGCATCAACAAAGTAGTGCCAAGCATGCTCCTGTGTCATAAGTAAAGGGCCGGCTGGTTTGACCGTTAAAGGGTGCTGTAACCCCCAAAGAACACTCCAGTCAAAACCAAAAAAAAAAATACTTTCTGTGTTTGTGAATTGTGTGCGCAGTAGCCGCACGTGCATCAACAAAGTAGTGCCAAGCGTGCGCCTGTGTCATAAGTAAAGGGCCGGCTGGCTTGACCGTTAAAGGGTGCTATAACCCCCAAAGTACATTCCAAACCAAAAAAAAAATATTTTCTGTGTTTGTGAATTGTGTGCGCAGTAGCCGCACGTGCATCAACTAAGTAGTGCCAAGCATGAGCCTGTGTCATAAGTAAAGGGCCGGCTGGCTTGACCGTTAAAGGGTGCTGTAACCCCCAAAGTACACTCCAAACCAAAAAAATATATATTTTCTGTGTTTGTGAATTGTGTGCGCAGTAGCCGCACGTGCATCAACAAAGTAGTGCCAAGCGTGCGCCTGTGTCATAAGTAAAGGGCCGGCTGGCTTGACCGTTAAAGGGTGCTGTAACCCCCAAAGTACACTTCAAACCAAATAACAAGACATTTTTTCTGTGTTTGTGAATTGTGTACGCAGTAGCCGCACGTGCATCAAAAAAGTAGTGCCAAGCGTGCGCCTGTGTCATAAGTAAAGGACCGGCTGGCTTGACCGTTAAAGGGTGCTGTAACCCCCAAAGTACACTCCAAACCAACTAACAAAATATTTTTTCTGTGTTTGTGAATTGTGTGTGCAGTAGCCGCACGTGCATCAACAAAGTAGTGCCAAGCGTGCGCCTGTGTCATAAGTAAAGGGCCGGCTGGCTTGACCGATAAAGGGTGCTGTAACCCCCAAAGTACACTACAAACCAAAAAAATATATATTTTCTGTGTTTGTGAATTGTGTGCACAGTAGCCGCACGTGCATCAACAAAGTAGTGCCAAGCGTGAGCCTGTGTCATAAGTAAAGGGCCGGCAGGCTTGACCGTTAAAGGGTGCTACAAAACAACTAACAAAATATTAAGTAAAGGGCCGGCTGGCTTGACCATTAAAGGGTGCTACAAACCAACTAACAAAATATTTTTTCTGTGTTTGTGTATTGTGTGAGCAGTAGCCGCACGTGCATCAACAAAGTAGTGCCAAGCATGAGCCTGTGTCATAAGTAAAGGGCCGGCTGGCTTGACCATTAAAGGGTGCTGTAACCCCCAAAGTACACTCCAAACCAAAAAAATATATATTTTCTGTGTTTGTGAATTTTGTGCGCAGTAGCCGCACGTGCATCAACAAAGTAGTGCCAAGCGTGCGCCTGTGTCATAAGTAAAGGCCCGGCTGGCTTGACCGTTAAAGGGTGCTGTAACCCCCAAAGTACACTCCAAACCAAATAACAAAATATTTTTTCTGTGTTTGTGAATTGTGTGTGCAGTAGCCGCACGTGCATCAACAAAGTAGTGCCAAGCGTGCGCCTGTGTCATAAGTAAAGGGCCGGCTGGCTTGACCGTTAAAGGGTGCTGTAACCCCCAAAGTACACTCCAAACCAACTAACAAAATATTTTTTCTGTGTTTGTGAATTGTGTGCGCAGTAGCCGCACGTGCATCAACAAAGTAGTGCCAAGCGTGCGCCTGTGTCATAAGTAAAGGGCCGGCTGGCTTGACCGATAAAGGGTGCTGTAACCCCCAAAGTACACTACAAACCAAAAAAATATATATTTTCTGTGTTTGTGAATTGTGTGCACAGTAGCCGCACGTGCATCAACAAAGTAGTGCCAAGCGTGAGCCTGTGTCATAAGTAAAGGGCCGGCAGGCTTGACCGTTAAAGGGTGCTACAAAACAACTAACAAAATATTAAGTAAAGGGCCGGCTGGCTTGACCGTTAAAGGGTGCTACAAACCAACTAACAAAATATTTTTTCTGTGTTTGTGTATTGTGTGAGCAGTAGCCGCACGTGCATCAACAAAGTAGTGCCAAGCATGAGCCTGTGTCATAAGTAAAGGGCCGGCTGGCTTGACCATTAAAGGGTGCTGTAACCCCCAAAGTACACTCCAAACCAAAAAAATATATATTTTCTGTGTTTGTGAATTTTGTGCGCAGTAGCCGCACGTGCATCAACAAAGTAGTGCCAAGCGTGCGCCTGTGTCATAAGTAAAGGCCCGGCTGGCTTGACCGTTAAAGGGTGCTGTAACCCCCAAAGTACACTCCAAACCAAATAACAAAATATTTTTTCTGTGTTTGTGAATTGTGTGTGCAGTAGCCGCACGTGCATCAACAAAGTAGTGCCAAGCGTGCGCCTGTGTCATAAGTAAAGGGCCGGCTGGCTTGACCGTTAAAGGGTGCTGTAACCCCCAAAGTACACTCCAAACCAACTAACAAAATATTTTTTCTGTGTTTGTGAATTGTGTGCGCACTAGCCGCACGTGCATCAACAAAGTAGTGCCAAGCGTGCGCCTGTGTCATAAGTAAAGGGCCGGCTGGCTTGACCGTTAAAGGGTGCTGTAACCCCCAAAGTACACTACAAACCAAAAAAATATATATTTTCTGTGTTTTTGAATTGTGTGCACAGTAGCCGCACGAGCATCAACAAAGTAGTGCCAAGCGTGAGCTTGTGTCATAAGAAAAGGGCCGGCAGGCTTGACCGTTAAAGGGTCCTAAAAACCAACTAACAAAATATTAAGTAAAGGGCCGGCTGGCTTGACCGTTAAAGGGTGCTTCAAACCAACTAACAAAATATTTTTTCTGTGTTTGTGAATTGTGTGCGCAGTAGCCGCACGTGCATCAACAAAGTAGTGCCAAGCGTGCGCCTGTGTCATAAGTAAAGGGCCGGCTGGCTTGACCGTTAAAGGGTGCTGTAACCCCCAAAGAACACTCCATACCAAAAAATTATATATTTTCTGTGTTTGTGAATTGTGTGCGCAGTAGCCGCACGTGCATCAACAAAGTAGTGCCAAGCGTGCGCCTGTGTCATAAGTAAAGGGCCAGCTGGCTTGACCGTTAAAGGGTGCTGTAACCCCCAAAGTACACTCCAAACCAACTAACAAAATATTTTTTCTCTGTTTGTGAATTGTGTGCGCAGTAGACGCACCTGCATCAACAAAGTAGTGCCAAGCGTGCGCCTGTGTCATAAGTAAAGGGCCGGCTGGCTTGACCGTTAAAGGGTGCTGTAACCCCCAAAGTACACTACAAACCAAAAAAATATATATTTTCTGTGTTTGTGAATTGTGTGCACAGTAGCCGCACGTGCATCAACAAAGTAGTGCCAAGCGTGAGCCTGTGTCATAAGAAAAGGGCCGGCAGGCTTGACTGTTAAAGGGTCCTACAAACCAACTAACAAAATATTAAGTAAAGGGCCGGCTGGCTTGACCGTTAAAGGGTGCTACAAACCAACTAACAAATTATTTTTTCTGTGTTTGTGAATTGTGTGCGCAGTAGCCGCACGTGCATCAACAAAGTAGTGCCAAGCGTGCGCCTGTGTCATAAGTAAAGGGCCGGCTGGCTTGACCGTTAAAGGGTGCTGTAACCCCCAAAGTACTCTCCATACCAAAAAAATATATATTTTCTGTGTTTGTGAATTGTGTGCGCAGTAGCCGCACGTGCATCAACAAAGTAGTGCCAAGCGTACGCCTGTGTCATAAGTAAAGGGCCAGCTGGCTTGACCGTTAAAGGGTGCTGTAAATCCAAGAGAACACTCCAGTCAAAACCAAAAAAAAAAATACTTTCTGTGTTTGTGAATTGTGTGCGCAGTAGCCGCACGTGCATCAACAAAGTAGTGCCAAGCGTGCGCCTGTGTCATAAGTAAAGGGCCAGCTGGCTTGACCGTTAAAGGGTGCTGTAACCCCCAAAGTACACTCCAAACCAAAAAAATAAATATTTTCTGTTTGTGAATTGTGTGCGCAGTAGCCGCACGTGCATCAACAAAGTAGTGCCAAGCGTGCGCCTGTGTCATAAGTAAAGGGCCGGCTGGCTTGACCGTTAAAGGGTGCTATAACCCCCAAAGTACATTCCAAACAAAAAAAAAAATATTTTCTGTGTTTGTGAATTGTGTGCGCAGTAGCCGCAAGTGCATCAACAAAGTAGTGCCAAGCATGAGCCTGTGTCATAAGTAAAGGGCCGGCTGGCTTGACCGTTAAAGGGTGCTGTAACCCCCAAAGTACACTCCAAACCAAAAAAATATATATTTTCTGTGTTTGTGAATTGTGTGCGCAGTAGCCACACGTGCATCAACAAAGTAGTGCCAAGCGTGCGCCTGTGTCATAAGTAAAGGTCCGGCTGGCTTGACCGTTAAAGGGTGCTGTAACCCCCAAAGTACACTCCAAATCAAATAACAAAATATTTTTTCTGTGTTTGTGAATTGTGTGCGCAGTAGCCGCATGTGCATCAACAAAGTAGTGCCAAGCGTGCGCCTGTGTCATAAGTAAAGGGCCGGCTGGCTTGACCGTTAAAGGGTGCTGTAACCCCCAAAGTACACTACAAACCAAAAAAATATATATTTTCTGTGTTTGTGAATTGTGTGCACAGTACCCGCACGTGCATCAACAAAGTAGTGCCAAGCGTGCGCCTGTGTCATAAGTAAAGGGCCGGCAGGCTTGACCGTTAAAGGGTCCTACAAACCAACTAACAAAATATTAAGTAAAGGGCCGGCTGGCTTGACCGTTAAAGGGTGCTACAAACCAACTAACAAAATATTTTTTCTGTGTTTGTGAATTGTGTGCGCAGTAGCCGCACGTGCATCAACAAAGTAGTGCCAAGCATGCTCCTGTGTCATAAGTAAAGGGCCGGCTGGCTTGACCGTTAAAGGGTGCTGTAACCCCCAAAGAACACTCCAGTCAAAACCAAAAAAAAAAATACTTTCTGTGTTTGTGAATTGTGTGCGCAGTAGCCGCACGTGCATCAACAAAGTAGTGCCAAGCGTGCGCCTGTGTCATAAGTAAAGGGCCGGCTGGCTTGACCGTTAAAGGGTGCTGTAACCCCCAAAGTACATTCCAAACCAAAAAAAAAATATTTTCTGTGTTTGTGAATTGTGTGCGCAGTAGCCGCACGTGCATCAACTAAGTAGTGCCAAGCATGAGCCTGTGTCATAAGTAAAGGGCCGGCTGGCTTGACCGTTAAAGGGTGCTGTAACCCCCAAAGTACACTCCAAACCAAAAAAATATATATTTTCTGTGTTTGTGAATTGTGTGCGCAGTAGCCGCACGTGCATCAACAAAGTAGTGCCAAGCGTGCGCCTGTGTCATAAGTAAAGGGCCGGCTGGCTTGACCGTTAAAGGGTGCTGTAACCCCCAAAGTACACTTCAAACCAAATAACAAGACATTTTTTCTGTGTTTGTGAATTGTGTACGCAGTAGCCGCACGTGCATCAAAAAAGTAGTGCCAAGCGTGCGCCTGTGTCATAAGTAAAGGACCGGCTGGCTTGACCGTTAAAGGGTGCTGTAACCCCCAAAGTACACTCCAAACCAACTAACAAAATATTTTTTCTGTGTTTGTGAATTGTGTGTGCAGTAGCCGCACGTGCATCAACAAAGTAGTGCCAAGCGTGCGCCTGTGTCATAAGTAAAGGGCCGGCTGGCTTGACCGATAAAGGGTGCTGTAACCCCCAAAGTACACTACAAACCAAAAAAATATATATTTTCTGTGTTTGTGAATTGTGTGCACAGTAGCCGCACGTGCATCAACAAAGTAGTGCCAAGCGTGAGCCTGTGTCATAAGTAAAGGGCCGGCAGGCTTGACCGTTAAAGGGTGCTACAAAACAACTAACAAAATATTAAGTAAAGGGCCGGCTGGCTTGACCATTAAAGGGTGCTACAAACCAACTAACAAAATATTTTTTCTGTGTTTGTGTATTGTGTGAGCAGTAGCCGCACGTGCATCAACAAAGTAGTGCCAAGCATGAGCCTGTGTCATAAGTAAAGGGCCGGCTGGCTTGACCATTAAAGGGTGCTGTAACCCCCAAAGTACACTCCAAACCCAAAAAATATATATTTTCTGTGTTTGTGAATTTTGTGCGCAGTAGCCGCACGTGCATCAACAAAGTAGTGCCAAGCGTGCGCCTGTGTCATAAGTAAAGGCCCGGCTGGCTTGACCGTTAAAGGGTGCTGTAACCCCCAAAGTACACTCCAAACCAAATAACAAAATATTTTTTCTGTGTTTGTGAATTGTGTGTGCAGTAGCCGCACGTGCATCAACAAAGTAGTGCCAAGCGTGCGCCTGTGTCATAAGTAAAGGGCCGGCTGGCTTGACCGTTAAAGGGTGCTGTAACCCCCAAAGTACACTCCAAACCAACTAACAAAATATTTTTTCTGTGTTTGTGAATTGTGTGCGCAGTAGCCGCACGTGCATCAACAAAGTAGTGCCAAGCGTGCGCCTGTGTCATAAGTAAAGGGCCGGCTGGCTTGACCGATAAAGGGTGCTGTAACCCCCAAAGTACACTACAAACCAAAAAAATATATATTTTCTGTGTTTGTGAATTGTGTGCACAGTAGCCGCACGTGCATCAACAAAGTAGTGCCAAGCGTGAGCCTGTGTCATAAGTAAAGGGCCGGCAGGCTTGACCGTTAAAGGGTGCTACAAAACAACTAACAAAATATTAAGTAAAGGGCCGGCTGGCTTGACCGTTAAAGGGTGCTACAAACCAACTAACAAAATATTTTTTCTGTGTTTGTGTATTGTGTGAGCAGTAGCCGCACGTGCATCAACAAAGTAGTGCCAAGCATGAGCCTGTGTCATAAGTAAAGGGCCGGCTGGCTTGACCATTAAAGGGTGCTGTAACCCCCAAAGTACACTCCAAACCACAAAAATATATATTTTCTGTGTTTGTGAATTTTGTGCGCAGTAGCCGCACGTGCATCAACAAAGTAGTGCCAAGCGTGCGCCTGTGTCATAAGTAAAGGCCCGGCTGGCTTGACCGTTAAAGGGTGCTGTAACCCCCAAAGTACACTCCAAACCAAATAACAAAATATTTTTTCTGTGTTTGTGAATTGTGTGTGCAGTAGCCGCACGTGCATCAACAAAGTAGTGCCAAGCGTGCGCCTGTGTCATAAGTAAAGGGCCGGCTGGCTTGACCGTTAAAGGGTGCTGTAACCCCCAAAGTACACTCCAAACCAACTAACAAAATATTTTTTCTGTGTTTGTGAATTGTGTGCGCACTAGCCGCACGTGCATCAACAAAGTAGTGCCAAGCGTGCGCCTGTGTCATAAGTAAAGGGCCGGCTGGCTTGACCGTTAAAGGGTGCTGTAACCCCCAAAGTACACTACAAACCAAAAAAATATATATTTTCTGTGTTTTTGAATTGTGTGCACAGTAGCCGCACGAGCATCAACAAAGTAGTGCCAAGCGTGAGCTTGTGTCATAAGAAAAGGGCCGGCAGGCTTGACCGTTAAAGGGTCCTAAAAACCAACTAACAAAATATTAAGTAAAGGGCCGGCTGGCTTGACCGTTAAAGGGTGCTTCAAACCAACTAACAAAATATTTTTTCTGTGTTTGTGAATTGTGTGCGCAGTAGCCGCACGTGCATCAACAAAGTAGTGCCAAGCGTGCGCCTGTGTCATAAGTAAAGGGCCGGCTGGCTTGACCGTTAAAGGGTGCTGTAACCCCCAAAGAACACTCCATACCAAAAAATTATATATTTTCTGTGTTTGTGAATTGTGTGCGCAGTAGCCGCACGTGCATCAACAAAGTAGTGCCAAGCGTGCGCCTGTGTCATAAGTAAAGGGCCAGCTGGCTTGACCGTTAAAGGGTGCTGTAACCCCCAAAGTACACTCCAAACCAACTAACAAAATATTTTTTCTCTATTTGTGAATTGTGTGCGCAGTAGACGCACCTGCATCAACAAAGTAGTGCCAAGCGTGAGCCTGTGTCATAAGAAAAGGGCCGGCAGGCTTGACTGTTAAAGGGTCCTACAAACCAACTAACAAAATATTAAGTAAAGGGCCGGCTGGCTTGACCGTTAAAGGGTGCTACAAACCAACTAACAAAATATTTTTTCTGTGTTTGTGAATTGTGTGTGCAGTAGCCGCACGTGCATCAACAAAGTAGTGCCAAGCGTGCGCCTGTGTCATAAGTAAAGGGCCGGCTGGCTTGACCGATAAAGGGTGCTGTAACCCCCAAAGTACACTACAAACCAAAAAAATATATATTTTCTGTGTTTGTGAATTGTGTGCACAGTAGCCGCACGTGCATCAACAAAGTAGTGCCAAGCGTGAGCCTGTGTCATAAGTAAAGGGCCGGCAGGCTTGACCGTTAAAGGGTGCTACAAAACAACTAACAAAATATTAAGTAAAGGGCCGGCTGGCTTGACCATTAAAGGGTGCTACAAACCAACTAACAAAATATTTTTTCTGTGTTTGTGTATTGTGTGAGCAGTAGCCGCACGTGCATCAACAAAGTAGTGCCAAGCATGAGCCTGTGTCATAAGTAAAGGGCCGGCTGGCTTGACCATTAAAGGGTGCTGTAACCCCCAAAGTACACTCCAAACCCAAAAAATATATATTTTCTGTGTTTGTGAATTTTGTGCGCAGTAGCCGCACGTGCATCAACAAAGTAGTGCCAAGCGTGCGCCTGTGTCATAAGTAAAGGCCCGGCTGGCTTGACCGTTAAAGGGTGCTGTAACCCCCAAAGTACACTCCAAACCAAATAACAAAATATTTTTTCTGTGTTTGTGAATTGTGTGTGCAGTAGCCGCACGTGCATCAACAAAGTAGTGCCAAGCGTGCGCCTGTGTCATAAGTAAAGGGCCGGCTGGCTTGACCGTTAAAGGGTGCTGTAACCCCCAAAGTACACTCCAAACCAACTAACAAAATATTTTTTCTGTGTTTGTGAATTGTGTGCGCAGTAGCCGCACGTGCATCAACAAAGTAGTGCCAAGCGTGCGCCTGTGTCATAAGTAAAGGGCCGGCTGGCTTGACCGATAAAGGGTGCTGTAACCCCCAAAGTACACTACAAACCAAAAAAATATATATTTTCTGTGTTTGTGAATTGTGTGCACAGTAGCCGCACGTGCATCAACAAAGTAGTGCCAAGCGTGAGCCTGTGTCATAAGTAAAGGGCCGGCAGGCTTGACCGTTAAAGGGTGCTACAAAACAACTAACAAAATATTAAGTAAAGGGCCGGCTGGCTTGACCGTTAAAGGGTGCTACAAACCAACTAACAAAATATTTTTTCTGTGTTTGTGTATTGTGTGAGCAGTAGCCGCACGTGCATCAACAAAGTAGTGCCAAGCATGAGCCTGTGTCATAAGTAAAGGGCCGGCTGGCTTGACCATTAAAGGGTGCTGTAACCCCCAAAGTACACTCCAAACCACAAAAATATATATTTTCTGTGTTTGTGAATTTTGTGCGCAGTAGCCGCACGTGCATCAACAAAGTAGTGCCAAGCGTGCGCCTGTGTCATAAGTAAAGGCCCGGCTGGCTTGACCGTTAAAGGGTGCTGTAACCCCCAAAGTACACTCCAAACCAAATAACAAAATATTTTTTCTGTGTTTGTGAATTGTGTGTGCAGTAGCCGCACGTGCATCAACAAAGTAGTGCCAAGCGTGCGCCTGTGTCATAAGTAAAGGGCCGGCTGGCTTGACCGTTAAAGGGTGCTGTAACCCCCAAAGTACACTCCAAACCAACTAACAAAATATTTTTTCTGTGTTTGTGAATTGTGTGCGCACTAGCCGCACGTGCATCAACAAAGTAGTGCCAAGCGTGCGCCTGTGTCATAAGTAAAGGGCCGGCTGGCTTGACCGTTAAAGGGTGCTGTAACCCCCAAAGTACACTACAAACCAAAAAAATATATATTTTCTGTGTTTTTGAATTGTGTGCACAGTAGCCGCACGAGCATCAACAAAGTAGTGCCAAGCGTGAGCTTGTGTCATAAGAAAAGGGCCGGCAGGCTTGACCGTTAAAGGGTCCTAAAAACCAACTAACAAAATATTAAGTAAAGGGCCGGCTGGCTTGACCGTTAAAGGGTGCTTCAAACCAACTAACAAAATATTTTTTCTGTGTTTGTGAATTGTGTGCGCAGTAGCCGCACGTGCATCAACAAAGTAGTGCCAAGCGTGCGCCTGTGTCATAAGTAAAGGGCCGGCTGGCTTGACCGTTAAAGGGTGCTGTAACCCCCAAAGAACACTCCATACCAAAAAATTATATATTTTCTGTGTTTGTGAATTGTGTGCGCAGTAGCCGCACGTGCATCAACAAAGTAGTGCCAAGCGTGCGCCTGTGTCATAAGTAAAGGGCCAGCTGGCTTGACCGTTAAAGGGTGCTGTAACCCCCAAAGTACACTCCAAACCAACTAACAAAATATTTTTTCTCTATTTGTGAATTGTGTGCGCAGTAGACGCACCTGCATCAACAAAGTAGTGCCAAGCGTGAGCCTGTGTCATAAGAAAAGGGCCGGCAGGCTTGACTGTTAAAGGGTCCTACAAACCAACTAACAAAATATTAAGTAAAGGGCCGGCTGGCTTGACCGTTAAAGGGTGCTACAAACCAACTAACAAATTATTTTTTCTGTGTTTGTGAATTGTGTGCGCAGTAGCCGCACGTGCATCAACAAAGTAGTGCCAAGCGTGCGCCTGTGTCATAAGTAAAGGGCCGGCTGGCTTGACCGTTAAAGGGTGCTGTAACCCCCAAAGTACACTCCATACCAAAAAAATATATATTTTCTGTGTTTGTGAATTGTGTGCGCAGTAGCCGCACGTGCATCAACAAAGTAGTGCCAAGCGTACGCCTGTGTCATAAGTAAAGGGCCAGCTGGCTTGACCGTTAAAGGGTGCTGTAAATCCAAGAGAACACTCCAGTCAAAACCAAAAAAAAAAATACTTTCTGTGTTTGTGAATTGTGTGCGCAGTAGCCGCACGTGCATCAACAAAGTAGTGCCAAGCGTGCGCCTGTGTCATAAGTAAAGGGCCAGCTGGCTTGACCGTTAAAGGGTGCTGTAACCCCCAAAGTACACTCCAAACCAAAAAAATAAATATTTTCTGTTTGTGAATTGTGTGCGCAGTAGCCGCACGTGCATCAACAAAGTAGTGCCAAGCGTGCGCCTGTGTCATAAGTAAAGGGCCGGCTGGCTTGACCGTTAAAGGGTGCTATAACCCCCAAAGTACATTCCAAACAAAAAAAAAAATATTTTCTGTGTTTGTGAATTGTGTGCGCAGTAGCCGCAAGTGCATCAACAAAGTAGTGCCAAGCATGAGCCTGTGTCATAAGTAAAGGGCCGGCTGGCTTGACCGTTAAAGGGTGCTGTAACCCCCAAAGTACACTCCAAACCAAAAAAATATATATTTTCTGTGTTTGTGAATTGTGTGCGCAGTAGCCACACGTGCATCAACAAAGTAGTGCCAAGCGTGCGCCTGTGTCATAAGTAAAGGGCCGGCTGGCTTGACCGTTAAAGGGTGCTGTAACCCCCAAAGTACACTCCAAATCAAATAACAAAATATTTTTTCTGTGTTTGTGAATTGTGTGCGCAGTAGCCGCATGTGCATCAACAAAGTAGTGCCAAGCGTGCGCCTGTGTCATAAGTAAAGGGACGGCTGGCTTGACCATTAAAAGGTGCTGTAACCCCCAAAGTACACTCCAAACCAAAAAAATATATATTTTCTGTGTTTGTGAATTGTGTGCGCAGTAGCCGCACATGCATCAACAAAGTAGTGCCAAGCGTGCGCCTGTGTCATAAGTAAAGGGCCGGCTGGCTTGACCGTTAAAGGGTGCTGTAACCCCCAAAGTACACTTCAAACCAAATAACAAAATATTTTTTCTGTGTTTGTGAATTGTGTACGCAGTAGCCGCACGTGCATCAACAAAGTAGTGCCAAGCGTGCGCCTGTGTCATAAGTAAAGGGCCGGCTGGCTTGACCGTTAAAGGGTGCTGTAACCCCCAAAGTACACTCCAAACCAACTAACAAAATATTTTTTCTGTGTTTGTGAATTGTGTGCGCAGTAGCCGCACGTGCATCAACAAAGTAGTGCCAAGCGTGCGCCTGTGTCATAAGTAAAGGGCCGGCTGGCTTGACCGTTAAAGGGTGCTGTAACCCCCAAAGTACACTACAAACCAAAAAAATATATATTTTCTGTGTTTGTGAATTGTGTGCACTGTAGCCGCACGTGCATCAACAAAGTAGTGCCAAGCGTGAGCCTGTGTCATAAGAAAAGGGCCGGCAGGCTTGACCGTTAAACGGTCCTACAAACCAACTAACAAAATATTAAGTAAAGGGCCGGGTGGCTTGACCGTTATAGGGTGCTACAAACCAACTAACAAAATATATTTTCTGTGTTTGTGAATTGTGTGCGCAGTAGCCGCACGTGCATCAACAAAGTAGTGCCAAGCGTGCGCCTGTGTCATAAGTAAAGGGCCGGCTGGCTTGACCGTTAAAGGGTGCTGTAACCCCCAAAGAACACTCCAGTCAAAACCAAAAAAAAAAATACTTTCTGTGTTTGTGAATTGTGTGCGCAGTAGCCGCACGTGCATCAACAAAGTAGTGCCAAGCGTGCGCCTCTGTCATAAGTAAAGGGACGGCTGGCTTGACCGTTAAAGGGTGCTATAACCCCCAAAGTACATTCCAAACCAAAAAAAAAATATTTTCTGTGTTTGTGAATTGTGTGCACAGTAGCCGCACGTGCATCAACAAAGTAGTGCCAAGCGTGAGCCTGTGTCATAAGTAAAGGGCCGGCAGGCTTGACCGTTAAAGGGTGCTACAAAACAACTAACAAAATATTAAGTAAAGGGCCGGCTGGCTTGACCGTTAAAGGGTGCTACAAACCAACTAACAAAATATTTTTTCTGTGTTTGTGAATTGTGTGCGCAGTAGCCGCACGTGCATCAACAAAGTAGTGCCAAGCGTGCGCCTGTGTCATAAGTAAAGGCCCGGCTGGCTTGACCGTTAAAGGGTGCTGTAACCCCCAAAGTACACTCCAAACCAAATAACAAAATATTTTTTCTGTGTTTGTGAATTGTGTGTGCAGTAGCCGCACGTGCATCAACAAAGTAGTGCCAAGCGTGCGCCTGTGTCATAAGTAAAGGGCCGGCTGGCTTGACCGTTAAAGGGTGCTGTAACCCCCAAAGTACACTCCAAACCAACTAACAAAATATTTTTTCTGTGTTTCTGAATTGTGTGCGCAGTAGCCGCACGTGCATCAACAAAGTAGTGCCAAGCGTGCGCCTGTGTCATAAGTAAAGGGCCGGCTGGCTTGACCGTTAAAGGGTGCTGTAATCCCCAAAGTACACTACAAACCAAAAAAATATATATTTTCTGTGTTTGTGAATTGTGTGCACAGTAGCCGCACGAGCATCAACAAAGTAGTGCCAAGCGTGAGCCTGTGTCATAAGAAAAGGGCCGGCAGGCTTGACCGTTAAAGGGTCCTACAAACCAACTAACAAAATATTAAGTAAAGGGCCGGCTGGCTTGACCGTTAAAGGGTGCTTCAAACCAACTAACAAAATATTTTTTCTGTGTTTGTGAATTGTGTGCGCAGTAGCCGCACGTGCATCAACAAAGTAGTGCCAAGCGTGCGCCTGTGTCATAAGTAAAGGGCCGGCTGGCTTGACCATTAAAGGGTGCTGTAACCCCCAAAGTACACTCCATACCAAAAAAATATATATTTTCTGTGTTTGTGAATTGTGTGCGCAGTAGCCGCACGTGCATCAACAAAGTAGTGCCAAGCGTGCGCCTGTGTCATAAGTAAAGGGCCGGCTGGCTTGACCGTTAAAGGGTGCTGTAACCCCCAAAGAACACTCCAGTCAATACCAAAAAAAAAAATACTTTCTGTGTTTGTGAACTGTGTGCGCAGTAGCCGCACGTGCATCAACAAAGTAGTGCCAAGCGTGCGCCTGAGTCATAAGTAAAGGGCCGGCTGGCTTGACCGTTAAAGGGTGCTGTAACCCCCAAAGTACACTCCAAACCAACTAACAAAATATTTTTTCTGTGTTTGTGAATTGTGTGCGCAGTAGCCGCACGTGCATCAACAAAGTAGTGCCAAGCGTGCGCCTGTGTCATAAGTAAACGGCCAGCTGGCTTGACCATTAAAGGGTGCTATAACCCCCAAAGTACATTCCAAACCAAAAAAAAAATATTTTCTGTGTTTGTGAATTGTGTGTGCAGTAGCCGCAAGTGCATCAACAAAGTAGTGCCAAGCATGAGCCTCTGTCATAAGTAAAGGGCCGGCTGGCTTGACCGTTAAAGGGTGCTGTAACCCCCAAAGTACACTCCAAACCAAAAAAATATATATTTTCTGTGTTTGTGAATTGTGTGCGCAGTAGCCACACGTGCATCAACAAAGTAGTGCCAAGCGTGCGCCTGTGTCATAAGTAAAGGGCCGGCTGGCTTGACCGTTAAAGGGTGCTGTAACCCCCAAAGTACACTCCAAATCAAATAACAAAATAGTTTTTCTGTGTTTGTGAATTGTGTGCGCAGTAGCCGCACGTGCATCAACAAAGTAGTGCCAAGCGTGCGCCTGTGTCATAAGTAAAGGGCCGGCTGGCTTGACCGTTAAAGGGTGCTGTAACCCCCAAAGTACACTTCAAATCAAATAACAAGATATTTTTTCTGTGTTTGTGAATTGTGTACGCAGTAGCCGCACGTGCATCAACAAAGTAGTGCCAAGCGTGCGCCTGTGTCATAAGTAAAGGCCCGGCTGGCTTGACTGTTAAAGGGTGCTGTAACCCCCAAAGTACACTCCAAACAAACTAACAAAATATTTTTTCTGTGTTTGTGAATTGTGTGCGCAGTAGCCGCACGTGCATCAACAAAGTAGTGCCAAGCATGCGCCTGTGCCATAAGTAAAGGGACGGCTGGCTAGACCGTTAAAGGGTGCTGTAACCCCCAAAGTACACTTCAAACCAAATAACAAAATATTTTTTCTGTGTTTGTGAATTGTGTACGCAGTAGCCGCACGTGCATCAACAAAGTAGTGCCAAGCGTGCGCCTGTGTCATAAGTAAAGGGCCGGCTGGCTTGACCATTAAAGGGTGCTGTAACCCCCAAAGTACACTCCAAACCAACTAACAAAATATTTTTTCTGTGTTTGTAAATTGTGTGCGCAGTAGCCGCACGTGCATCAACAAAGTAGTGCCAAGCGTGCGCCTGTGTCATAAGTAAAGGGCCGGCTGGCTTGACCGTTAAAGGGTGCTGTAACCCCCAAAGTACACTACAAACCAAAAAAATATATATTTTCTGTGTTTGTGAATTGTGTGCACAGTAGCCGCACGTGCATCAACAAAGTAGTGCCAAGCGTGAGCCTGTGTCATAAGTAAAGGGCCGGCAGGCTTGACCGTTAAAGGGTGCTACAAACCAACTAACAAAATATTAAGTAATGGGCCGGCTGGCTTGACAGTTAAAGGGTGCTACAAACCAACTAACAAAATATTTTTTCTGTGTTTGTGAATTGTGTGCACAGAAGCCGCACGTGCATCAACAAGGTAGTGCCAAGCGTGCGCCTGTGTCATAAGTAAAGGGCCGGCTGGCTTGACCGTGTAAAGGGTGCTGTAACCCCCAAAGTACACTCCAAACCAAAAAAATAAATATTTTCTGTGTTTGTGAATTGTGTGCGCAGTAGCCGCACGTGCATCAACAAAGTAGTGCCAAGCGTGCGCCTGTGTCATAAGTAAAGGCCCGGCTGGCTTGACCATTAAAGGGTGCTCTAACCCCCAAAGTACACTCCAAACCAAAAAAATATATATTTTCTGTGTTTGTGAATTGTGTGCGCAGTAGCCGCACGTGCATCAACAAAGTAGTGCCAAGCGTGCGCCTGTGTCATAAGTAAAGGCCCGGCTGGCTTGACCATTAAAGGGTGCTGTAACCCCCAAAGTACACTCCAAACCAAATATCAAAATATTTTTTCTGTGTTTGTGAATTGTGTGTGCAGTAGCCGCACGTGCATCAACAAAGTAGTGCCAAGCGTGCGCCTGTGTCATAAGTAAAGGGCCGGCTGGCTTGACCGTTAAAGGGTGCTGTAACCCCCAAAGTACACTCCAAATCAAATAACAAAATATTTTTTCTGAGTTTGTGAATTGTGTGCGCAGTAGCCGCACATGCATCAACAAAGTAGTGCCAAGCGTGCGCCTGTGTCATAAGTAAAGGGCCGGCTGGCTTGACCATTAAAGGGTGCTGTAACCCCCAAAGTACACTTCAAACCAAATAACAAGATATTTTTTCTGTGTTTGTGAATTGTGTACGCAGTAGCCGCACGTGCATCAACAAAGTAGTGCCAAGCGTGCGCCTGTGTCATAAGTAAAGGCCCGGCTGGCTTGACCGTTAAAGGGTGCTGTAACCCCCAAAGTACACTCCAAACCAACTAACAAAATATTTTTTCTGTGTTTGTGAATTGTGTGCGCAGTAGCCGCACGTGCATCAACAAAGTAGTGCCAAGCATGCGCCTGTGCCATAAGTAAAGGGACGGCTGGCTAGACCATTAAAGGGTGCTGTAACCCCCAAAGTACACTTCAAACCAAATAACAAAATATTTTTTCTGTGTTTGTGAATTGTGTACGCAGTAGCCGCACGTGCATCAACAAAGTAGTGCCAAGCGTGCGCCTGTGTCATAAGTAAAGGGCCGGCTGGCTTGACCGTTAAAGGGTGCTGTAACCCCCAAAGTACACTCCAAACCAACTAACAAAATATTTTTTCTGTGTTTGTAAATTGTGTGCGCAGTAGCCCCACGTGCATCAACAAAGTAGTGCCAAGCGTGCGCCTGTGTCATAAGTAAAGGGCCGGCTGGCTTGACCGTTAAAGGGTGCTGTAACCCCCAAAGTACACTACAAACCAAAAAAATATATATTTTCTGTGTTTGTGAATTGTGTGCACAGTAGCCGCACGTGCATCAACAAAGTAGTGCCAAGCGTGAGCCTGTGTCATAAGTAAAGGGCCGGCAGGCTTGACCGTTAAAGGGTGCTACAAACCAACTAACAAAATATTAAGTAAAGGGCTGGCTGGCTTGACAGTTAAAGGGTGCTACAAACCAACTAACAAAATATTTTTTCTGTGTTTGTGAATTGTGTGCGCAGTAGCCGCACGTGCATCAACAAGGTAGTGCCAAGCGTGCGCCTGTGTCATAAGTAAAGGGCCGGCTGGCTTGACCGTTAAAGGGTGCTGTAACCCCCAAAGTACACTCCAAACCAAAAAAATAAATATTTTCTGTGTTTGTGAATTGTGTGCGCAGTAGCCGCACGTGCATCAACAAAGTAGTGCCAAGCGTGCGCCTGTGTCATAAGTAAAGGGCTGGCTGGCTTGACCGATAAAGGGTGCTGTAACCCCCAAAGTACACTCCAAACCAAAAAAAAAAATATTTTCTGTGTTTGTGAATTGTGTGCGCAGTAGCCGCACGTGCATCAACAAAGTAGTGCCAAGCGTGCGCCTGTGTCATAAGTAAAGGGCCGGCTGGCTTGACCGTTAAAGGGTGCTGTAACCCCCAAAGTACACTCCAAACCAACTAACAAAATATTTTTTCTGTGTTTGTGAATTGTGTGTGCAGTAGCCGCACGTGCATCAACAAAGTAGTGCCAAGCGTGCGCCTGTGTCATAAGTAAAGGGCCGGCTGGCTTGACCGTTAATGGTTGCTGTAACCCGCAAAGTACACTCCAAACCAACTAACAAAATATTTTTTCTATGTTTGTAAATTGTGTGTGCAGTAGCCGCATGTGCATCAACAAAGTAGTGCCAAGCGTGCACCTGTGTCATAAGTAAAGGGCCGGCTGGCTTGACCGATAAAGGGTGCTGTAACCCCCAAAGTACACTACAAACCAAAAAAATATATATTTTCTGTGTTTGTGAATTGTGTGCACAGTAGCCGCACGTGCATCAACAAAGTAGTGCCAAGCATGAGCCTGTGTCATAAGTAAAGGGCCGGCAGGCTTGACCATTAAAGGGTGCTACAAAACAACTAACAAAATATTAAGTAAAGGGCCAGCTGGCTTGACCGTTAAAGGGTGCTACAAACCAACTAACAAAATATTTTTTCTGTGTTTGTGAATTGTGTGCGCAGTAGCCGCACGTGCATCAACAAAGTAGTGCCAAGCATGAGCCTGTGTCATAAGTAAAGGGCCAGCTGGCTTGACCATTAAAGGGTGCTCTAACCCCCAAAGTACACTCCAAACCAAAAAAATATATATTTTCTGTGTTTGTGAATTGTGTGCGCAGTAGCCGCACGTGCATCAACAAAGTAGTGCCAAGCGTGCGCCTGTGTCATAAGTAAAGGCCCGGCTGGCTTGACCGTTAAAGGGTGCTGTAACCCCCAAAGTACACTCCAAACCAAATATCAAAATATTTTTTCTGTGTTTGTGAATTGTGTGTGCAGTAGCCGCACGTGCATCAACAAAGTAGTGCCAAGCGTGCGCCTGTGTCATAAGTAAAGGGCCGGCTGGCTTGACCGTTAAAGGGTGCTGTAACCCCCAAAGTACACTCCAAACCAACTAACAAAATATTTTTTCTGTGTTTGTGAATTGTGTGCGCAGTAGCCGCACGTGCATCAACAAAGTAGTGCCAAGCGTGCGCCTGTGTCATAAGTAAAGGGCCGGCTGGCTTGACCGTTAAAGGGTGCTGTAACCCCCAAAGTACACTACAAACCAAAAAAATATATATTTTCTGTGTTTGTGAATTGTGTGCACAGTAGCCGCACGAGCATCAACAAAGTAGTGCCAAGCGTGAGCCTGTGTCATAAGAAAAGGGCCGGCAGGCTTGACCGTTAAAGGGTCCTACAAACCAACTAACAAAATATTAAGTAAAGGGCCTGCTGGCTTGACCGTTAAAGGGTGCTTCAAACCAACTAACAAAATATTTTTTCTGTGTTTGTGAATTGTGTGCGCAGTAGCCGCACGTACATCAACAAAGTAGTGCCAAGCGTGCGCCTGTGTCATAAGTAAAGGGCCGGCTGGCTTGACCGTTAAAGGGTGCTGTAACCCCCAAAGTACACTCCATAACAAAAAAATATATATTTTCTGTGTTTGTGAATTGTGTGCGCAGTAGCCGCACGTGCATCAACAAAGTAGTGCCAAGCGTGCGCCTGTGTCATAAGTAAAGGGCCGGCTGGCTTGACCGTTAAAGGGTGCTGTAACCCCCAAAGAACACTCCAGTCAAAACCAAAAAAAAAAATACTTTCTGTGTTTGTGAATTGTGTGCGCAGTAGCCGCACGTGCATCAACAAAGTAGTGCCAAGCGTGCGCCTGAGTCATAAGTAAAGGGCCGGCTGGCTTGACCGTTAAAGGGTGCTGTAACCCCCAAAGTACACTCCAAACCAACTAACAAAATATTTTTTCTGTGTTTGTGAATTGTGTGCGCAGTAGCCGCACGTGCATCAACAAAGTAGTGCCAAGCGTGCGCCTGTGTCATAAGTAAAGGGCCGGCTGGCTTGACCGTTAAAGGGTGCTGTAACCCCCAAAGTACACTACAAACCAAAAAATTATATATTTTCTGTGTTTGTGATTGTGTGCACAGTACCCGCACGTGCATCAACAAAGTAGTGCCAAGCGTGCGCCTGTGTCATAAGAAAAGGGCCGGCAGGCTTGACCGTTAAAGGGTCCTACAAACCAACTAACAAAATATTAAGTAAAGGGCCGGCTGGCTTGACCGTTAAAGGGTGCTACAAACCAACTAACAAAATATTTTTTCTGTGTTTGTGAATTGTGTGCGCAGTAGCAGCACGTGCATCAACAAAGTAGTACCAAGCGTGCGCCTGTGTCATAAGTAAAGGGCCGGCTGGCTTGACCGTTAAAGGGTGCTGAAACCCCCAGAGAACACTGCAGTCAAAACCAAAAAAAAAAATACTTTCTGTGTTTGTGAATTGTGTGCGCAGTAGCCGCACGTGCATCAACAAAGTAGTGCCAAGCGTGCGCCTGTGTCATAAGTAAAGGGCCGGCTGGCTTGACCGTTAAAGGGTGCTGTAACCCCCAAAGTACACTCCAAACCAAAAAAATATATATTTTCTGTGTTTTTGAATTGTGTGCGCAGTAGCCGCACGTGCATCAACAAAGTAGTGCCAAGCGTGCACCTGTGTCATAAGTAAAGGGCCGGCTGGCTTGACCGTTAAAGGGTGCTGTAACCCCCAGAGAACACTCCAGTCAAAACCAAAAAAAAAAATACTTTCTGTGTTTGTGAATTGTGTGCGCAGTAGCCGCACGTGCATCAACAAAGTAGTGCCAAGCGTGCGCCTGTGTCATAAGTAAAGGGCCGGCTGGTTTGACCGTTAAAGGGTGCTGTAACCCCCAAAGTACACTCCAAACCAAAAAAATATATATATTCTGTGTTTGTGAATTGTGTGCGCAGTAGCCGCACGTGCATCAACAAAGTAGTGCCAAGCGTGCGCCTGTGTCATAAGTAAAGGGCCAGCTGGCTTGACCATTAAAAGGTGCTATAACCCCCAAAGTACATTCCAAACCAAAAAAAAAATATTTTCTGTGTTTGTGAATTGTGTGCGCAGTAGCCGCACGTGCATCAACAAAGTAGTGCCAAGCGTGCACCTGTGTCATAAGTAAAGGGCCGGCTGGCTTGACCGTTAAAGGGTGCTGTAACCCCCAGAGAACACTCCAGTCAAAACCAAAAAAAAAAATACTTTCTCTGTTTGTGAATTGTGTGCGCAGTAGCCGCACGTGCATCAACAAAGTAGTGCCAAGCGTGCGCCTGTGTCATAAGTAAAGGGCCGGCTGGTTTGACCGTTAAAGGGTGCTGTAACCCCCAAAGTACACTCCAAACCAAAAAAATATATATATTCTGTGTTTGTGAATTGTGTGCGCAGTAGCCGCACGTGCATCAACAAAGTAGTGCCAAGCGTGCGCCTGTGTCATAAGTAAAGGGCCAGCTGGCTTGACCATTAAAAGGTGCTGTAACCCCCAAAGTACATTCCAAACCAAAAAAAAAATATTTTCTGTGTTTGTGAATTGTGTGCGCAGTAGCCGCAAGTGCATCAACAAAGTAGTGCCAAGCATGAGCCTCTGTCATAAGTAAAGGGCCAGCTGGCTTGACCGTTAAAGGGTGCTGTAACCCCCAAAGTACACTCCAAACAAAAAAAATATATATTTTCTGTGTTTGTGAATTGTGTGCGCAGTAGCCACACGTGCATCAACAAAGTAGTGCCAAGCGTGCGCCTGTGTCATAAGTAAAGGGCCGGCTGGCTTGACCGTTACAGGGTGCTGTAACCCCCAATGTACACTCCAAATCAAATAACAAAATATTTTTTATGTGTTTGTGAATTGTGTGCGCAGTAGCCGCACGTGCATCAACAAAGTAGTGCCAAGCGTGCGCCTGTGTCATAAGTAAAGGGCCGGCTGGCTTGACCGTTAAAGGGTGCTGTAACCCCCAAAGTACACTTCAAACCAAATAACAAGATATTTTTTCTGTGTTTGTGAATTGTGTACGCAGTAGCCGCACGTGCATCAGCAAAGTAGTGCCAAGCGTGCACCTGTGTCATAAGTAAAGGCCCGGCTGGCTTGACCGTTAAAGGGTGCTGTATCCCCCAAAGTACACTCCAAACCAACTAACAAAATATTTTTTCTGTGTTTGTGAATTGTGTGCGCAGTAGCCGCACGTGCATCAACAAAGTAGTGCCAAGCATGCGCCTGTGTCATAAGTAAAGGGACGGCTGGCTAGACCGTTAAAGGGTGCTGTAACCCCCAAAGTACACTTCAAACCAAATAACAAAATATTTTTTCTGTGTTTGTGAATTGTGTACGCAGTAGCCGCACGTGCATCAACAAAGTAGTGCCAAGCGTGCGCCTGTGTCATAAGTAAAGGGCCGGCTGGCTTGACCGTTAAAGGGTGCTGTAACCCCCAAAGTACACTCCAAACCAACTAACAAAATATTTTTTCTGTGTTTGTAAATTGTGTGCGCAGTAGCCGCACGTGCATCAACAAAGTAGTGCCAAGCGTGCGCCTGTGTCATAAGTAAAGGGCCGGCTGGCTTGACCGTTAAAGGGTGCTGTAACCCCCAAAGTACACTCCAAACCAAAAAAAAATATATATTCTGTGTTTGTGAATTGTGTGCGCAGTAGCCGCACGTGCATCAACAAAGTAGTGCCAAGCGTGCGCCTGTGTCATAAGTAAAGGGCCAGCTGGCTTGACTGTTAAAGGGTGCTATAACCCCCAAAGTACATTCCAAACCAAAAAAAAAATATTTTCTGTGTTTGTGAATTGTGTGCGCAGTAGCCGCAAGTGCATCAACAAAGTAGTGCCAAGCATGAGCCTCTGTCATAAGTAAAGGGCCGGCTGGCTTGACCGTTAAAGGGTGCTGTAACCCCCAAAGTACACTCCAAACCAAAAAAATATATATTTTCTGTGTTTGTGAATTGTGTGCGCAGTAGCCACACGTGCATCAACAAAGTAGTGCCAAGCGTGCGCCTGTGTCATAAGTAAAGGGCCGGCTGGCTTGACCGTTAAAGGGTGCTGTAACCCCCAAAGTACACTCCAAATCAAATAACAAAATATTTTTTATGTGTTTGTGAATTGTGTGCGCAGTAGCCGCACGTGCATCAACAAAGTAGTGCCAAGCGTGCGCCTGTGTCATAAGTAAAGGGCCGGCTGGCTTGACCGTTAAAGGGTGCTGTAACCCCCAAAGTACACTTCAAACCAAATAACAAGATATTTTTTCTGTGTTTGTGAATTGTGTACGCAGTAGCCGCACGTGCATCAACAAAGTAGTGCCAAGCGTGCGCCTGTGTCATAAGTAAAGGCCCGGCTGGCTTGACCGTTAAAGGGTGCTGTATCCCCCAAAGTACACTCCAAACCAACTAACAAAATATTTTTTCTGTGTTTGTGAATTGTGTGCGCAGTAGCCACACGTGCATCAACAAAGTAGTGCCAAGCGTGCGCCTGTGTCATAAGTAAAGGGCCGGCTGGCTTGACCGTTACAGGGTGCTGTAACCCCCAAAGTACACTCCAAATCAAATAACAAAATATTTTTTATGTGTTTGTGAATTGTGTGCGCAGTAGCCGCACGTGCATCAACAAAGTAGTGCCAAGCGTGCGCCTGTGTCATAAGTAAAGGGCCGGCTGGCTTGACCGTTAAAGGGTGCTGTAACCCCCAAAGTACACTTCAAACCAAATAACAAGATATTTTTTCTGTGTTTGTGAATTGTGTACGCAGTAGCCGCACGTGCATCAACAAAGTAGTGCCAAGCGTGCACCTGTGTCATAAGTAAAGGCCCGGCTGGCTTGACCGTTAAAGGGTGCTGTATCCCCCAAAGTACACTCCAAACCAACTAACAAAATATTTTTTCTGTGTTTGTGAATTGTGTGCGCAGTAGCCGCACGTACATCAACAAAGTAGTGCCAAGCGTGCGCCTGTGTCATAAGTAAAGGGCCGGCTGGCTTGACCGTTAAAGGGTGCTGTAACCCCCAAAGTACACTCCATAACAAAAAAATATATATTTTCTGTGTTTGTGAATTGTGTGCGCAGTAGCCGCACGTGCATCAACAAAGTAGTGCCAAGCGTGCGCCTGAGTCATAAGTAAAGGGCCGGCTGGCTTGACCGTTAAAGGGTGCTGTAACCCCCAAAGTACACTCCAAACCAACTAACAAAATATTTTTTCTGTGTTTGTGAATTGTGTGCGCAGTAGCCGCACGTGCATCAACAAAGTAGTGCCAAGCGTGCGCCTGTGTCATAAGTAAAGGGCCGGCTGGCTTGACCGTTAAAGGGTGCTGTAACCCCCAAAGTACACTACAAACCAAAAAATTATATATTTTCTGTGTTTGTGAATTGTGTGCACAGTACCCGCACGTGCATCAACAAAGTAGTGCCAAGCGTGCGCCTGTGTCATAAGAAAAGGGCCGGCAGGCTTGACCGTTAAAGGGTCCTACAAACCAACTAACAAAATATTAAGTAAAGGGCCGGCTGGCTTGACCGTTAAAGGGTGCTACAAACCAACTAACAAAATATTTTTTCTGTGTTTGTGAATTGTGTGCGCAGTAGCAGCACGTGCATCAACAAAGTAGTACCAAGCGTGCGCCTGTGTCATAAGTAAAGGGCCGGCTGGCTTGACCGTTAAAGGGTGCTGAAACCCCCAGAGAACACTCCAGTCAAAACCAAAAAAAAAAATACTTTCTGTGTTTGTGAATTGTGTGCGCAGTAGCCGCACGTGCATCAACAAAGTAGTGCCAAGCGTGCGCCTGTGTCATAAGTAAAGGGCCGGCTGGCTTGACCGTTAAAGGGTGCTGTAACCCCCAAAGTACACTCCAAACCAAAAAAATATATATTTTCTGTGTTTTTGAATTGTGTGCGCAGTAGCCGCACGTGCATCAACAAAGTAGTGCCAAGCGTGCACCTGTGTCATAAGTAAAGGGCCGGCTGGCTTGACCGTTAAAGGGTGCTGTAACCCCCAGAGAACACTCCAGTCAAAACCAAAAAAAAAAATACTTTCTGTGTTTGTGAATTGTGTGCGCAGTAGCCGCACGTGCATCAACAAAGTAGTGCCAAGCGTGCGCCTGTGTCATAAGTAAAGGGCCGGCTGGCTTGACCGTTAAAGGGTGCTGTAACCCCCAAAGTACACTCCAAATCAAATAACAAAATATTTTTTATGTGTTTGTGAATTGTGTGCGCAGTAGCCGCACGTGCATCAACAAAGTAGTGCCAAGCGTGCGCCTGTGTCATAAGTAAAGGGCCGGCTGGCTTGACCGTTAAAGGGTGCTGTAACCCCCAAAGTACACTTCAAACCAAATAACAAGATATTTTTTCTGTGTTTGTGAATTGTGTACGCAGTAGCCGCACGTGCATCAACAAAGTAGTGCCAAGCGTGCGCCTGTGTCATAAGTAAAGGCCCGGCTGGCTTGACCGTTAAAGGGTGCTGTATCCCCCAAAGTACACTCCAAACCAACTAACAAAATATTTTTTCTGTGTTTGTGAATTGTGTGCGCAGTAGCCGCACGTGCATCAACAAAGTAGTGCCAAGCATGCGCCTGTGTCATAAGTAAAGGGACGGCTGGCTAGACCGTTAAAGGGTGCTGTAACCCCCAAAGTACACTTCAAACCAAATAACAAAATATTTTTTCTGTGTTTGTGAATTGTGTACGCAGTATCCGCACGTGCATCAACAAAGTAGTGCCAAGCGTGCGCCTGTGTCATAAGTAAAGGGCCGGCTGGCTTGACCGTTAAAGGGTGCTGTAACCCCCAAAGTACACTCCAAACCAACTAACAAAATATTTTTTCTGTGTTTGTAAATTGTGTGCGCAGTAGCCACACGTGCATCAACAAAGTAGTGCCAAGCGTGCGCTTGTGTCATAAGTAAAGGGCCGGCTGGTTTGACCGTTAAAGGGTGCTGTAACCCCCAAAGTACACTCCAAACCGAAAAAATATATATATTCTGTGTTTGTGAATTGTGTGCGCAGTAGCCGCACGTGCATCAACAAAGTAGTGCCAAGCGTGCGCCTGTGTCATAAGTAAAGGGCCAGCTGGCTTGACCATTAAAAGGTGCTATAACCCCCAAAGTACATTCCAAACCAAAAAAAAAATATTTTCTGTGTTTGTGAATTGTGTGCGCAGTAGCCGCACGTGCATCAACAAAGTAGTGCCAAGCGTGCACCTGTGTCATAAGTAAAGGGCCGGCTGGCTTGACCGTTAAAGGGTGCTGTAACCCCCAGAGAACACTCCAGTCAAAACCAAAAAAAAAAATACTTTCTCTGTTTGTGAATTGTGTGCGCAGTAGCCGCACGTGCATCAACAAAGTAGTGCCAAGCGTGCGCCTGTGTCATAAGTAAAGGGCCGGCTGGTTTGACCGTTAAAGGGTGCTGTAACCCCCAAAGTACACTCCAAACCAAAAAAATATATATATTCTGTGTTTGTGAATTGTGTGCGCAGTAGCCGCACGTGCATCAACAAAGTAGTGCCAAGCGTGCGCCTGTGTCATAAGTAAAGGGCCAGCTGGCTTGACCATTAAAAGGTGCTATAACCCCCAAAGTACATTCCAAACCAAAAAAAAAATATTTTCTGTGTTTGTGAATTGTGTGCGCAGTAGCCGCAAGTGCATCAACAAAGTAGTGCCAAGCATGAGCCTCTGTCATAAGTAAAGGTCCAGCTGGCTTGACCGTTAAAGGGTGCTGTAACCCCCAAAGTACACTCCAAACAAAAAAAATATATATTTTCTGTGTTTGTGAATTGTGTGCGCAGTAGCCACACGTGCATCAACAAAGTAGTGCCAAGCGTGCGCCTGTGTCAAAAGTAAAGGGCCGGCTGGCTTGACCGTTACAGGGTGCTGTAACCCCCAAAGTACACTCCAAATCAAATAACAAAATATTTTTTATGTGTTTGTGAATTGTGTGCGCAGTAGCCGCACGTGCATCAACAAAGTAGTGCCAAGCGTGCGCCTGTGTCATAAGTAAAGGGCCGGCTGGCTTGACCGTTAAAGGGTGCTGTAACCCCCAAAGTACACTTCAAACCAAATAACAAGATATTTTTTCTGTGTTTGTGAATTGTGTACGCAGTAGCCGCACGTGCATCAACAAAGTAGTGCCAAGCGTGCACCTGTGTCATAAGTAAAGGCCCGGCTGGCTTGACCGTTAAAGGGTGCTGTATCCCCCAAAGTACACTCCAAACCAACTAACAAAATATTTTTTCTGTGTTTGTGAATTGTGTGCGCAGTAGCCGCACGTGCATCAACAAAGTAGTGCCAAGCATGCGCCTGTGTCATAAGTAAAGGGACGGCTGGCTAGACCGTTAAAGGGTGCTGTAACCCCCAAAGTACACTTCAAACCAAATAACAAAATATTTTTTCTGTGTTTGTGAATTGTGTACGCAGTAGCCGCACGTGCATCAACAAAGTAGTGCCAAGCGTGCGCCTGTGTCATAAGTAAAGGGCCGGCTGGCTTGACCGTTAAAGGGTGCTGTAACCCCCAAAGTACACTCCAAACCAACTAACAAAATATTTTTTCTGTGTTTGTAAATTGTGTGCGCAGTAGCCGCACGTGCATCAACAAAGTAGTGCCAAGCGTGCGCCTGTGTCATAAGTAAAGGGCCGGCTGGCTTGACCGTTAAAGGGTGCTGTAACCCCCAAAGTACACTACAAACCAAAAAAAAATATATATTCTGTGTTTGTGAATTGTGTGCGCAGTAGCCGCACGTGCATCAACAAAGTAGTGCCAAGCGTGCGCCTGTGTCATAAGTAAAGGGCCAGCTGGCTTGACTGTTAAAGGGTGCTATAACCCCCAAAGTACATTCCAAACCAAAAAAAAAATATTTTCTGTGTTTGTGAATTGTGTGCGCAGTAGCCGCAAGTGCATCAACAAAGTAGTGCCAAGCATGAGCCTCTGTCATAAGTAAAGGGCCGGCTGGCTTGACCGTTAAAGGGTGCTGTAACCCCCAAAGTACACTCCAAACCAAAAAAATATATATTTTCTGTGTTTGTGAATTGTGTGCGCAGTAGCCACACGTGCATCAACAAAGTAGTGCCAAGCGTGCGCCTGTGTCATAAGTAAAGGGCCGGCTGGCTTGACCGTTAAAGGGTGCTGTAACCCCCAAAGTACACTCCAAATCAAATAACAAAATATTTTTTATGTGTTTGTGAATTGTGTGCGCAGTAGCCGCACGTGCATCAACAAAGTAGTGCCAAGCGTGCGCCTGTGTCATAAGTAAAGGGCCGGCTGGCTTGACCGTTAAAGGGTGCTGTAACCCCCAAAGTACACTTCAAACCAAATAACAAGATATTTTTTCTGTGTTTGTGAATTGTGTACGCAGTAGCCGCACGTGCATCAACAAAGTAGTGCCAAGCGTGCGCCTGTGTCATAAGTAAAGGCCCGGCTGGCTTGACCGTTAAAGGGTGCTGTATCCCCCAAAGTACACTCCAAACCAACTAACAAAATATTTTTTCTGTGTTTGTGAATTGTGTGCGCAGTAGCCGCACGTGCATCAACAAAGTAGTGCCAAGCATGCGCCTGTGTCATAAGTAAAGGGACGGCTGGCTAGACCGTTAAAGGGTGCTGTAACCCCCAAAGTACACTTCAAACCAAATAACAAAATATTTTTTCTGTGTTTGTGAATTGTGTACGCAGTAGCCGCACGTGCATCAACAAAGTAGTGCCAAGCGTGCGCCTGTGTCATAAGTAAAGGGCCGGCTGGCTTGACCGTTAAAGGGTGCTGTAACCCCCAAAGTACACTCCAAACCAACTAACAAAATATTTTTTCTGTGTTTGTAAATTGTGTGCGCAGTAGCCACACGTGCATCAACAAAGTAGTGCCAAGCGTGCGCCTGTGTCATAAGTAAAGGGCCGGCTGACTTGACCGTTAAAGGGTGCTGTAACCCCCAAAGTACACTACAAACCAAAAATATATATATTTTCTGTGTTTGTGAATTGTGTGCACAGTAGCCGCACGTGCATCAACAAAGTAGTGCCAAGCGTGAGCCTGTGTCATAAGTAAAGGGCCAGCAGGCTTGACCGTTAAAGGGTGCTACAAACCAACTAACAAAATATTAAGTAAAGGGCCGGCTGGCTTGACAGTTAAAGGGTGCTACAAACCAACTAACAAAATATTTTTTCTGTGTTTGTGAATTGTGTGCGCAGTAGCCGCACGTGCATCAACAAAGTTGTGCCAAGCGTGCGCCTGTGTCATAAGTAAAGGGCCGGCTGGCTTGACCGTTAAAGGGTGCTGTAACCCCCAAAGTACACTCCATACCAAAAAAATATATATTTTCTGTGTTTGTGAATTGTGTGCGCAGTAGCCGCACGTGCATCACCAAAGTAGTGCCAAGCGTGCGCCTGTGTCATAAGTAAAGGGCCGGCTGGCTTGACCGATAAAGGGTGCTGTAACCCCCAAAGTACACTCCAAACCAAAAAAATATATATTTTCTGTGTTTGTGAATTGTGTGCGCAGTAGCCGCACGTGCATCAACAAAGTAGTGCCAAGCGTGCGCCTGTGTCATAAGTAAAGGGCCGGCTGGCTTGACCGTTAAAGGGTGCTGTAACCCCCAAAGTACACTCCAAACCAAAAAAAAAAATATTTTCTGTGTTTGTGAATTGTGTGCGCAGTAGCCGCACGTGCATCAACAAAGTAGTGCCAAGCGTGCGCCTGTGTCATAAGTAAAGGGCCGGCTGGCTTGACCGTTAATGGGTGCTGTAACCCGCAAAGTACACTCCAAACCAACTAACAAAATATTTTTTCTGTGTTTGTAAATTGTGTGCGCAGTAGCCGCACGTGCATCAACAAAGTAGTGCCAAGCGTGCGCCTGTGTCATAAGTAAAGGGCCGGCTGGCTTGACCGATAAAGGGTGCTGTAACCCCCAAAGTACACTACAAACCAAAAAAATATATATTTTCTGTGTTTGTGAATTGTGTGCACAGTAGCCGCACGTGCATCAACAAAGTAGTGCCAAGCATGAGCCTGTGTCATAAGTAAAGGGCCGGCAGGCTTGACCGTTAAAGGGTGCTACAAAACAACTAACAAAATATTAAGTAAAGGGCCGGCTGGCTTGACCGTTAAAGGGTGCTACAAACCAACTAACAAAATATTTTTTCTGTGTTTGTGAATTGTGTGCGCAGTAGCAGCACGTGCATCAACAAAGTAGTGCCAAGCATGAGCCTGTGTCATAAGTAAAGGGCCGGCTGGCTTGACCATTAAAGGGTGCTGTAACCCCCAAAGTACACTCCAAACCAAAAAAATATATATTTTCTGTGTTTGTGAATTGTGTGCGCAGTAGCCGCACGTGCATCAACAAAGTAGTGCCAAGCGTGCGCCTGTGTCATAAGTAAAGGCCCGGCTGGCTTGACCGTTAAAGGGTGCTGTAACCCCAAAAGTACACTCCAAACCAAATAACAAAATATTTTTTCTGTGTTTGTGAATTGTGTGTGCAGTAGCCGCACGTGCATCAACAAAGTAGTGCCAAGCGTGCGCCTGTGTCATAAGTAAAGGGCCGGCTGGCTTGACCGTTAAAGGGTGCTGTAACCCCCAAAGTACACTCCAAACCAACTAACAAAATATTTTTTCTGTGTTTGTGAATTGTGTGCGCAGTAGCCGCACGTGCATCAACAAAGTAGTGCCAAGCGTGCGCCTGTGTCATAAGTAAAGGGCCGGCTGGCTTGACCGTTAAAGGGTGCTGTAACCCCCAAAGTACACTCCATACCAAAAAAATATATATTTTCTGTGTTTGTGAATTGTGTGCGCAGTAGCCGCACGTGCATCAACAAAGTAGTGCCAAGCGTGCGCCTGTGTCATAAGTAAAGGGCCGGCTGGCTTGACCGTTAAACGGTGCTGTAACCCCCAAAGTACACTCCAAACCTACTAACAAAACATTTTTTCTGTGTTTGTGAATTGTGTGTGCAGTAGCCGCACGTGCATCAACAAAGTAGTGCCAAGCGTGCGCCTGTGTCATAAGTAAAGGGCCGGCTGGCTTGACCGTTAAAGGTTGCTGTAACCCGCAAAGTACACTCCAAACCAACTAACAAAATATTTTTTCTGTGTTTGTAAATTGTGTGCGCAGTAGCCGCACGTGCATCAACAAAGTAGTGCCAAGCGTCCGCCTGTGTCATAAGTAAAGGGCCGGCTGGCTTGACCGATAAAGGGTGCTGTAACCCCCAAAGTACACTACAAACCAAAAAAATATATATTTTCTGTGTTTGTGAATTGTGTGCACAGTAGCCGCACGTGCATCAACAAAGTAGTGCCAAGCATGAGCCTGTGTCATAAGTAAAGGGCCGGCAGGCTTGACCGTTAAAGGGTGCTACAAAACAACTAACAAAATATTAAGTAAAGGGCCGGCTGGCTTGACCGTTAAAGGGTGCTACAAACCATCTAACAAAATATTTTTTCTGTGTTTGTGAATTGTGTGCGCAGTAGCAGCACGTGCATCAACAAAGTAGT
Source organism: Taudactylus pleione (assembly GCA_031769625.1). Classification (NCBI taxonomy): domain Eukaryota; kingdom Metazoa; phylum Chordata; class Amphibia; order Anura; family Myobatrachidae; genus Taudactylus; species Taudactylus pleione. The sequence continues at coordinate 1,442,500 of JAUIMM010000374.1, read as the reverse complement.
GCCAAGCATGAGCCTGTGTCATAAGTAAAGGGCCGGCTGGCTTGACCATTAAAGGGTGCTGTAACCCCCAAAGTACACTCCAAACCAAAAAAATATATATTTTCTGTGTTTGTGAATTGTGTGCGCAGTAGCCGCACATGCATCAACAAAGTAGTGCCAAGCGTGCGCCTGTGTCATAAGTAAAGGGCCGGCTGGCTTGACCGTTAAAGGGTGCTGTAACCCCCAAAGTACACTCCAAACCAACTAACAAAATATTTTTTCTGTGTTTGTGAATTGTGTGCGCAGTAGCCGCACGTGCATCAACAAAGTAGTGCCAAGCGTGCGCCTGTGTCATAAGTAAAGGGCCGGCTGGCTTGACCGTTAAAGGGTGCTGTAACCCCCAAAGTACACTCCATACCAAAAAAATATATATTTTCTGTGTTTGTGAATTTTGTGCGCAGTAGCCGCACGTGCATCAACAAAGTAGTGCCAAGCATGCTCCTGTGTCATAAGTAAAGGGCCGGCTGGCTTGACCGTTAAAGGGTGCTGTAACCCCCAAAGTACACTCCAAACCAACTAACAAAATATTTTTTCTGTGTTTGTGAATTGTGTGCGCAGTAGCCGCACGTGCATCAACAAAGTAGTGCCAAGCGTGCACCTGTGTCATAAGTAAAGGGCCGGCTGGCTTGACCGTTAAAGGGTGCTGTAACCCCCAGAGAACACTCCAGTCAAAACCAAAAAAAAAAATACTTTCTCTGTTTGTGAATTGTGTGCGCAGTAGCCGCACGTGCATCAACAAAGTAGTGCCAAGCGTGCGCCTGTGTCATAAGTAAAGGGCCGGCTGGTTTGACCGTTAAAGGGTGCTGTAACCCCCAAAGTACACTCCAAACCAAAAAAATATATATATTCTGTGTTTGTGAATTGTGTGCGCAGTAGCCGCACGTGCATCAACAAAGTAGTGCCAAGCGTGCGCCTGTGTCATAAGTAAAGGGCCAGCTGGCTTGACCATTAAAAGGTGCTATAACCCCCAAAGTACATTCCAAACCAAAAAAAAAATATTTTCTGTGTTTGTGAATTGTGTGCGCAGTAGCCGCAAGTGCATCAACAAAGTAGTGCCAAGCATGAGCCTCTGTCATAAGTAAAGGGCCAGCTGGCTTGACCGTTAAAGGGTGCTGTAACCCCCAAAGTACACTCCAAACAAAAAAAATATATATTTTCTGTGTTTGTGAATTGTGTGCGCAGTAGCCACACGTGCATCAACAAAGTAGTTCCAAGCGTGCGCCTGTGTCATAAGTAAAGGGCCGGCTGGCTTGACCGTTACAGGGTGCTGTAACCCCCAAAGTACACTCCAAATCAAATAACAAAATATTTTTTATGTGTTTGTGAATTGTGTGCGCAGTAGCCGCACGTGCATCAACAAAGTAGTGCCAAGCGTGCGCCTGTGTCATAAGTAAAGGGCCGGCTGGCTTGACCGTTAAAGGGTGCTGTAACCCCCAAAGTACACTTCAAACCAAATAACAAGATATTTTTTCTGTGTTTGTGAATTGTGTACGCAGTAGCCGCACGTGCATCAACAAAGTAGTGCCAAGCGTGCACCTGTGTCATAAGTAAAGGCCCGGCTGGCTTGACCGTTAAAGGGTGCTGTATCCCCCAAAGTACACTCCAAACCAACTAACAAAATATTTTTTCTGTGTTTGTGAATTGTGTGCGCAGTAGCCGCACGTGCATCAACAAAGTAGTGCCAAGCATGCGCCTGTGTCATAAGTAAAGGGATGGCTGGCTAGACCGTTAAAGGGTGCTGTAACCCCCAAAGTACACTTCAAACCAAATAACAAAATATTTTTTCTGTGTTTGTGAATTGTGTACGCAGTAGCCGCACGTGCATCAACAAAGAAGTGCCAAGCGTGCGCCTGTGTCATAAGTAAAGGGCCGGCTGGCTTGACCGTTAAAGGGTGCTGTAACCCCCAAAGTACACTCCAAACCAACTAACAAAATATTTTTTCTGTGTTTGTAAATTGTGTGCGCAGTAGCCGCACGTGCATCAACAAAGTAGTGCCAAGCGTGCGCCTGTGTCATAAGTAAAGGGCCGGCTGGCTTGACCGTTAAAGGGTGCTGTAACCCCCAAAGTACACTACAAACCAAAAAAATATATATATTCTGTGTTTGTGAATTGTGTGCGCAGTAGCCGCACGTGCATCAACAAAGTAGTGCCAAGCGTGCGCCTGTGTCATAAGTAAAGGGCCAGCTGGATTGACTGTTAAAGGGTGCTATAACCCCCAAAGTACATTCCAAACCAAAAAAAAAATATTTTCTGTGTTTGTGAATTGTGTGCGCAGTAGCCGCAAGTGCATCAACAAAGTAGTGCCAAGCATGAGCCTCTGTCATAAGTAAAGGGCCGGCTGGCTTGACCGTTAAAGGGTGCTGTAACCCCCAAAGTACACTCCAAACCAAAAAAATATATATTTTCTGTGTTTGTGAATTGTGTGCGCAGTAGCCACACGTGCATCAACAAAGTAGTGCCAAGCGTGCGCCTGTGTCATAAGTAAAGGGCCGGCTGGCTTGACCGTTAAAGGGTGCTGTAACCCCCAAAGTACACTCCAAATCAAATAACAAAATATTTTTTATGTGTTTGTGAATTGTGTGCGCAGTAGCCGCACGTGCATCAACAAAGTAGTGCCAAGCGTGCGCCTGTGTCATAAGTAAAGGGCCGGCTGGCTTGACCGTTAAAGGGTGCTGTAACCCCCAAAGTACACTTCAAACCAAATAACAAGATATTTTTTCTGTGTTTGTGAATTGTGTACGCAGTAGCCGCACGTGCATCAACAAAGTAGTGCCAAGCGTGCGCCTGTGTCATAAGTAAAGGCCCGGCTGGCTTGACCGTTAAAGGGTGCTGTATCCCCCAAAGTACACTCCAAACCAACTAACAAAATATTTTTTCTGTGTTTGTGAATTGTGTGCGCAGTAGCCGCACGTGCATCAACAAAGTAGTGCCAAGCATGCGCCTGTGTCATAAGTAAAGGGACGGCTGGCTAGACCGTTAAAGGGTGCTGTAACCCCCAAAGTACACTTCAAACCAAATAACAAAATATTTTTTCTGTGTTTGTGAATTGTGTACGCAGTAGCCGCACGTGCATCAACAAAGTAGTGCCAAGCGTGCGCCTGTGTCATAAGTAAAGGGCCGGCTGGCTTGACCGTTAAAGGGTGCTGTAACCCCCAAAGTACACTCCAAACCAACTAACAAAATATTTTTTCTGTGTTTGTAAATTGTGTGCGCAGTAGCCACACGTGCATCAACAAAGTAGTGCCAAGCGTGCGCCTGTGTCATAAGTAAAGGGCCGGCTGACTTGACCGTTAAAGGGTGCTGTAACCCCCAAAGTACACTACAAACCAAAAATATATATATTTTCTGTGTTTGTGAATTGTGTGCACAGTAGCCGCACGTGCATCAACAAAGTAGTGCCAAGCATGAGCCTGTGTCATAAGTAAAGGGCCAGCAGGCTTGACCGTTAAAGGGTGCTACAAACCAACTAACAAAATATTAAGTAAAGGGCCGGCTGGCTTGACAGTTAAAGGGTGCTACAAACCAACTAACAAAATATTTTTTCTGTGTTTGTGAATTGTGTGCGCAGTAGCCGCACGTGCATCAACAAAGTTGTGCCAAGCGTGCGCCTGTGTCATAAGTAAAGGGCCGGCTGGCTTGACCGTTAAAGGGTGCTGTAACCCCCAAAGTACACTCCATACCAAAAAAATATATATTTTCTGTGTTTGTGAATTGTGTGCGCAGTAGTCGCACGTGCATCAACAAGGTAGTGCCAAGCGTGCGCCTGTGTCATAAGTAAAGGGCCGGCTGGCTTGACCGTTAAAGGGTGCTGTAACCCCCAAAGTACACTCCAAACCAAAAAAATAAATATTTTCTGTGTTTGTGAATTGTGTGCGCAGTAGCCGCACGTGCATCACCAAAGTAGTGCCAAGCGTGCGCCTGTGTCATAAGTAAAGGGCCGGCTGGCTTGACCGATAAAGGGTGCTGTAACCCCCAAAGTACACTCCAAACCAAAAAAATATATATTTTCTGTGTTTGTGAATTGTGTGCGCAGTAGCCGCACGTGCATCAACAAAGTAGTGCCAAGCGTGCGCCTGTGTCATAAGTAAAGGGCCGGCTGGCTTGACCGTTAAAGGGTGCTGTAACCCCCAAAGTACACTCCAAACCAAAAAAAAAAATATTTTCTGTGTTTGTGAATTGTGTGCGCAGTAGCCGCACGTGCATCAACAAAGTAGTGCCAAGCGTGCGCCTGTGTCATAAGTAAAGGGCCGGCTGGCTTGACCGTTAATGGGTGCTGTAACCCGCAAAGTACACTCCAAACCAACTAACAAAATATTTTTTCTGTGTTTGTAAATTGTGTGCGCAGTAGCCGCACGTGCATCAACAAAGTAGTGCCAAGCGTGCGCCTGTGTCATAAGTAAAGGGCCGGCTGGCTTGACCGATAAAGGGTGCTGTAACCCCCAAAGTACACTACAAACCAAAAAAATATATATTTTCTGTGTTTGTGAATTGTGTGCACAGTAGCCGCACGTGCATCAACAAAGTAGTGCCAAGCATGAGCCTGTGTCATAAGTAAAGGGCCGGCAGGCTTGACCGTTAAAGGGTGCTACAAAACAACTAACAAAATATTAAGTAAAGGGCCGGCTGGCTTGACCGTTAAAGGGTGCTACAAACCAACTAACAAAATATTTTTTCTGTGTTTGTGAATTGTGTGCGCAGTAGCAGCACGTGCATCAACAAAGTAGTGCCAAGCATGAGCCTGTGTCATAAGTAAAGGGCCGGCTGGCTTGACCATTAAAGGGTGCTGTAACCCCCAAAGTACACTCCAAACCAAAAAAATATATATTTTCTGTGTTTGTGAATTGTGTGCGCAGTAGCCGCACGTGCATCAACAAAGTAGTGCCAAGCGTGCGCCTGTGTCATAAGTAAAGGCCCGGCTGGCTTGACCGTTAAAGGGTGCTGTAACCCCAAAAGTACACTCCAAACCAAATAACAAAATATTTTTTCTGTGTTTGTGAATTGTGTGTGCAGTAGCCGCACGTGCATCAACAAAGTAGTGCCAAGCGTGCGCCTGTGTCATAAGTAAAGGGCCGGCTGGCTTGACCGTTAAAGGGTGCTGTAACCCCCAAAGTACACTCCAAACCAACTAACAAAATATTTTTTCTGTGTTTGTGAATTGTGTGCGCAGTAGCCGCACGTGCATCAACAAAGTAGTGCCAAGCGTGCGCCTGTGTCATAAGTAAAGGGCCGGCCGGCTTGACCGTTAAAGGGTGCTGTAACCCCCAAAGTACACTCCATACCAAAAAAATATATATTTTCTGTGTTTGTGAATTGTGTGCGCAGTAGCCGCACGTGCATCAACAAAGTAGTGCCAAGCGTGCGCCTGTGTCATAAGTAAAGGGCCGGCTGGCTTGACCGTTAAACGGTGCTGTAACCCCCAAAGTACACTCCAAACCTACTAACAAAACATTTTTTCTGTGTTTGTGAATTGTGTGTGCAGTAGCCGCACGTGCATCAACAAAGTAGTGCCAAGCGTGCGCCTGTGTCATAAGTAAAGGGCCGGCTGGCTTGACCGTTAAAGGTTGCTGTAACCCGCAAAGTACACTCCAAACCAACTAACAAAATATTTTTTCTGTGTTTGTAAATTGTGTGCGCTGTAGCCGCACGTGCATCAACAAAGTAGTGCCAAGCGTCCGCCTGTGTCATAAGTAAAGGGCCGGCTGGCTTGACCGATAAAGGGTGCTGTAACCCCCAAAGTACACTACAAACCAAAAAAATATATATTTTCTGTGTTTGTGAATTGTGTGCACAGTAGCCGAACGTGCATCAACAAAGTAGTGCCAAGCATGAGCCTGTGTCATAAGTAAAGGGCCGGCAGGCTTGACCGTTAAAGGGTGCTACAAAACAACTAACAAAATATTAAGTAAAGGGCCGGCTGGCTTGACCGTTAAAGGGTGCTACAAACCATCTAACAAAATATTTTTTCTGTGTTTGTGAATTGTGTGCGCAGTAGCAGCACGTGCATCAACAAAGTAGTGCCAAGCATGAGCCTGTGTCATAAGTAAAGGGCCGGCTGGCTTGACCATTAAAGGGTGCTGTAACCCCCAAAGTACACTCCAAACCCAAAAAATATATATTTTCTGTGTTTGTGAATTGTGTGCGCAGTAGCCGCACATGCATCAACAAAGTAGTGCCAAGCGTGCGCCTGTGTCATAAGTAAAGGCCCGGCTGGCTTGACCGTTAAAGGGTGCTGTAACCCCCAAAGTACACTCCAAACCAAATAACAAAATATTTTTTCTGTGTTTGTGAATTGTGTGTGCAGTAGCCGCACGTGCATCAACAAAGTAGTGCCAAGCGTGCGCCTGTGTCATAAGTAAAGGGCCGGCTGGCTTGACCGTTAAAGGGTGCTGTAACCCCCAAAGTACACTCCAAACCAACTAACAAAATATTTTTTCTGTGTTTGTGAATTGTGTGCGCAGTAGCCGCACGTGCATCAACAAAGTAGTGCCAAGCGTGCGCCTGTGTCATAAGTAAAGGGCCGGCTGGCTTGACTGTTAAAGGGTGCTGTAACCCCCAAAGTACACTCCATACCAAAAAAATATATATTTTCTGTGTTTGTGAATTGTGTGCGCAGTAGCCGCACGTGCATCAACAAAGTAGTGCCAAGCATGCTCCTGTGTCATAAGTAAAAGGCCGGCTGGCTTGACCGTTAAAGGGTGCTGTAACCCCCAAAGTACACTCCAAACCAACTAACAAAATATTTTTTCTGTGTTTGTGAATTGTGTGCGCAGTAGCCGCACGTGCATCAACAAAGTAGTGCCAAGCGTGCGCCTGTGTCATAAGTAAAGGGCCGGCTGGCTTGACCGTTAAAGGGTGCTGTAACCCCCAAAGTACACTCCATACCAAAAAAATATATATTTTCTGTGTTTGTGAATTGTGTGCGCAGTAGCGCACGAGCATCAACAAAGTAGTGCCAAGCGTGCGCCTGTGTCATAAGTAAAGGGCCGGCTGGCTTGACCGTTAAAGGGCGCTGTAACCCCCAAAGTACACTCCAAATCATATAACAAAATATTTTTTCTGTGTTTGTGAATTGTGTGCGCAGTAGCCGCACGTGCATCAACAAAGTAGTGCCAAGCGTGCGCCTGTGTCATAAGTAAAGGGCCGGCTGGCTTGACCGTTAAAGGGTGCTGTAACCCCCAAAGTACACTTCAAACCAAATAACAAGATATTTTTTCTGTGTTTGTGAATTGTGTACGCAGTAGCAGCACGTGCATCAACAAAGTAGTGCCAAGCGTGCGCCTGTGTCATAAGTAAAGGCCCGGCTGGCTTGACCGTTAAAGGGTGCTGTAACCCCCAAAGTACACTCCAAACCAACTAACAAAATATTTTTTCTGTGTTTGTGAATTGTGTGCGCAGTAGCCACACGTGCATCAACAAAGTAGTGCCAAGCATGCGCCTGTGCCATAAGTAAAGGGACGGCTGGCTAGACCGTTAAAGGGTGCTGTAACCCCCAAAGTACACTTCAAACCAAATAACAAAATATTTTTTCTGTGTTTGTGAATTGTGTACGCAGTAGCCGCACGTGCATCAACAAAGTAGTGCCAAGCGTGCGCCTGTGTCATAAGTAAAGGGCCGGCTGGCTTGACCGTTAAAGGGTGCTGTAACCCCCAAAGTACACTCCAAACCAACTAACAAAATATTTTTTCTGTGTTTGTAAATTGTGTGCGCAGTAGCCGCACGTGCATCAACAAAGTAGTGCCAAGCGTGCGCCTGTGTCATAAGTAAAGGGCCGGCTGGCTTGACCGTTAAAGGGTGCTGTAACCCCCAAAGTACACTACAAACCAAAAAAATATATATTTTCTGTGTTTGTGAATTGTGTGCACAGTAGCCGCACGTGCATCAACAAAGTAGTGCCAAGCGTGAGCCTGTGTCATAAGTAAAGGGCCGGCAGGCTTGACCGTTAAAGGGTGCTACAAACCAACTAACAAAATATTAAGTAAAGGGCCGGCTCGCTTGACAGTTAAAGGGTGCTACAAACCAACTAACAAAATATTTTTTCTGTGTTTGTGAATTGTGTGCGCAGTAGCCGCACGTGCATCAGCAAGGTAGTGCCAAGCGTGCGCCTGTGTCATAAGTAACGGGCCGGCTGGCTTGACCGTTAAAGGGTGCTGTAACCCCCAAAGTACACTCCAAACCAAAAAAATAAATATTTTCTGTGTTTGTGAATTGTGTGCGCAGTAGCCGCACGTGCATCAACAAAGTAGTGCCAAGCGTGCGCCTGTGTCATAAGTAAAGGGCCGGCTGGCTTGACCGATAAAGGGTGCTGTAACCCCCAAAGTACACTCCAAACCAAAAAAAAAAATATTTTCTGTGTTTGTGAATTGTGTGCGCAGTAGCCGCACGTGCATCAACAAAGTAGTGCCAAGCGTGCGCCTGTGTCATAAGTAAAGGGCCGGCTGGCTTGACCGTTAAAGGGTGCTGTAACCCCCAAAGTACACTCCAAACCAACTAACAAAATATTTTATCTGTGTTTGTGAATTGTGTGTGCAGTAGCCGCACGTGCATCAACAAAGTAGTGCCAAGCGTGCGCCTGTGTCATAAGTAAAGGGCCGGCTGGCTTGACCGTTAAAGGTTGCTGTAACCCGCAAAGTACACTCCAAACCAACTAACAAAATATTTTTTCTGTGTTTGTAAATTGTGTGTGCAGTAGCCGCACGTGCATCAACAAAGTAGTGCCAAGCGTGCGCCTGTGTCATAAGTAAAGGGCCGGCTGGCTTGACCGATAAAGGGTGCTGTAACCCCCAAAGTACACTACAAACCAAAAAAATATATATTTTCTGTGTTTGTGAATTGTGTGCACAGTAGCCGCACGTGCATCAACAAAGTAGTGCCAAGCATGAGCCTGTGTCATAAGTAAAGGGCCGGCAGGCTTGACCGTTAAAGGGTGCTACAAAACAACTAACAAAATATTAAGTAAAGGGCCGGCTGGCTTGACCGTTAAAGGGTGCTACAAACCAACTAACAAAATATTTTTTCTGTGTTTGTGAATTGTGTGCGCAGTAGCCGCACGTGCATCAACAAAGTAGTGCCAAGCATGAGCCTGTGTCATAAGTAAAGGGCCAGCTGGCTTGACCATTAAAGGGTGCTCTAACCCCCAAAGTACACTCCAAACCAAAAAAATATATATTTTCTGTGTTTGTGAATTGTGTGCGCAGTAGCCGCACGTGCATCAACAAAGTAGTGCCAAGCGTGCGCCTGTGTCATAAGTAAAGGCCCGGCTGGCTTGACCGTTAAAGGGTGCTGTAACCCCCAAAGTACACTCCAAACCAAATATCAAAATATTTTTTCTGTGTTTGTGAATTGTGTGTGCAGTAGCCGCACGTGCATCAACAAAGTAGTGCCAAGCGTGCGCCTGTGTCATAAGTAAAGGGCCGGCTGGCTTGACCGTTAAAGGGTGCTGTAACCCCCAAAGTACACTCCAAATCAAATAACAAAATATTTTTTCTGTGTTTGTGAATTGTGTGCGCAGTAGCCGCACGTGCATCAACAAAGTAGTGCCAAGCGTGCGCCTGTGTCATAAGTAAAGGGCCGGCTGGCTTGACTGTTAAAGGGTGCTGTAACCCCCAAAGTACACTTCAAACCAAATAACAAGATATTTTTTCTGTGTTTGTGAATTGTATACGCAGTAGCCGCACGTGCATCAACAAAGTAGTGCCAAGCGTGCGCCTGTGTCATAAGTAAAGGCCCGGCTGGCTTGACCGTTAAAGGGTGCTGTAACCCCCAAAGTACACTCCAAACCAACTAACAAAATATTTTTTCTGTGTTTGTGAATTGTGTGCGCAGTAGCCGCACGTGCATCAACAAAGTAGTGCCAAGCATGCGCCTGTGCCATAAGTAAAGGGACGGCTGGCTAGACTGTTAAAGGGTGCTGTAACCCCCAAAGTACACTTCAAACCAAATAACAAAATATTTTTTCTGTGTTTGTGAATTGTGTACGCAGTAGCCGCACGTGCATCAACAAAGTAGTGCCAAGCGTGCGCCTGTGTCATAAGTAAAGGGCTGGCTGGCTTGACCATTAAAGGGTGCTGTAACCCCCAAAGTACACTCCAAACCAACTAACAAAATATTTTTTCTGTGTTTGTAAATTGTGTGCGCAGTAGCCGCACGTGCATCAACAAAGTAGTGCCAAGCGTGCGCTTGTGTCATAAGTAAAGGGCCGGCTGGCTTGACCGTTAAAGGGTGCTGTAACCCCCAAAGTACACTCCAAACCAAAAAAATATATATTTTCTGTGTTTGTGAATTGTGTGCACAGTAGCCGCACGTGCATCAACAAAGTAGTGCCAAGCGTGAGCCTGTGTCATAAGTAAAGGGCCGGCAGGCTTGACCGTTAAAGGGTGCTACAAACCAACTAACAAAATATTAAGTAAAGGGCCGGCTGGCTTGACAGTTAAAGGGTGCTACAAACCAACTAACAAAATATTTTTTCTGTGTTTGTGAATTGTGTGCGCAGTAGCCGCACGTGCATCAACAAGGTAGTGCCAAGCGTGCGCCTGTGTCATAAGTAAAGGGCCGGCTGGCTTGACCGTTAAAGGGTGCTGTAACCCCCAAAGTACACTCCAAACCAAAAAAATAAATATTTTCTGTGTTTGTGAATTGTGTGCGCAGTAGCCGCACGTGCATCAACAAAGTAGTGCCAAGCGTGCGCCTGTGTCATAAGTAAAGGGCCGGCTGGCTTGACCGATAAAGGGTGCTGTAACCCCCAAAGTACACTCCAAACCAAAAAAAAAAATATTTTCTGTGTTTGTGAATTGTGTGCGCAGTAGCCGCACGTGCATCAACAAAGTAGTGCCAAGCGTGCGCCTGTGTCATAAGTAAAGGGCCGGCTGGCTTGACCGTTAAAGGGTGCTGTAACCCCCAAAGTACACTCCAAACCAACTAACAAAATATTTTTTCTGTGTTTGTGAATTGTGTGTGCAGTAGCCGCATGTGCATCAACAAAGTAGTGCCAAGCGTGCGCCTGTGTCATAAGTAAAGGGCCGGCTGGCTTGACCGTTAAAGGTTGCTGTATCCCGCAAAGTACACTCCAAACCAACTAACAAAATATTTTTTCTGTGTTTGTAAATTGTGTGTGCAGTAGCCGCACGTGCATCAACAAAGTAGTGCCAAGCGTGCGCCTGTGTCATAAGTAAAGGGCCGGCTGGCTTGACCGATAAAGGGTGCTGTAACCCCCAAAGTACACTACAAACCAAAAAAATATATATTTTCTGTGTTTGTGAATTGTGTGCACAGTAGCCGCACGTGCATCAACAAAGTAGTGCCAAGCATGAGCCTGTGTCATAAGTAAAGGGCCGGCAGGCTTGACCGTTAAAGGGTGCTACAAAACAACTAACAAAATATTAAGTAAAGGGCCGGCTGGCTTGACCGTTAAAGGGTGCTACAAACCAACTAACAAAATATTTTTTCTGTGTTTGTGAATTGTGTGCGCAGTAGCCGCACGTGCATCAACAAAGTAGTGCCAAGCATGAGCCTGTGTCATAAGTAAAGGGCCAGCTGGCTTGACCATTAAAGGGTGCTCTAACCCCCAAAGTACACTCCAAACCAAAAAAAAATATATTTTCTGTGTTTGTGAATTGTGTGCGCAGCAGCCGCACGTGCATCAACAAAGTAGTGCCAAGCGTGCGCCTGTGTCATAAGTAAAGTCCCGGCTGGCTTGACCGTTAAAGGGTGCTGTAACCCCCAAAGTACACTCCAAACCAAATATCAAAATATTTTTTCTGTGTTTGTGAATTGTGTGTGCAGTAGCCGCACGTGCATCAACAAAGTAGTGCCAAGCGTGCGCCTGTGTCATAAGTAAAGGGCCGGCTGGCTTGACCGTTAAAGGGTGCTGTAACCCCCAAAGTACACTCCATACCAAAAAAAAAAATACTTTCTGTGTTTGTGAATTGTGTGCGCAGTAGCCGCACGTGCATCAACAAAGTAGTGCCAAGCGTGCACCTGTGTCATAAGTAAAGGGCCGGCTGGCTTGACCGTTAAAGGGTGCTGTAACCCCCAGAGAACACTCCAGTCAAAACCAAAAAAAAAAATACTTTCTGTGTTTGTGAATTGTGTGCGCAGTAGCCGCACGTGCATCAACAAAGTAGTGCCAAGCGTGCGCCTGTGTCATAAGTAAAGGGCCGGCTGGCTTGACCGTTAAAGGGTGCTGTAACCCCCAAAGTACACTCCAAATCAAATAACAAAATATTTTTTATGTGTTTGTGAATTGTGTACGCAGTAGCCGCTCGTGCATCAACAAAGTAGTGCCAAGCATGCGCCTGTGTCATAAGTAAAGGCCCGGCTGGCTTGACCGTTAAAGGGTGCTGTAACCCCCAAAGTACACTTCAAACCAAATAACAAGATATTTTTTCTGTTTGTGAATTGTGTACGCAGTAGCCGCTCGTGCATCAACAAAGTAGTGCCAAGCGTGCGCCTGTGTCATAAGTAAAGGCCCGGCTGGCTTGACCGTTAAAGGGTGCTGTATCCCCCAAAGTACACTCCAAACCAACTAACAAAATATTTTTTCTGTGTTTGTGAATTGTGTGCACAGTAGCCGCACGTGCATCAACAAAGTAGTGCCAAGCATGCGCCTGTGTCATAAGTAAAGGGACGGCTGGCTAGACCGTTAAAGGGTGCTGTAACCCCCAAAGTACACTTCAAACCAAATAACAAAATATTTTTTCTGTGTTTGTGAATTGTGTACGCAGTAGCCGCACGTGCATCAACAAAGTAGTGCCAAGCGTGCGCCTGTGTCATAAGTAAAGGGCCGGCTGGCTTGACCGTTAAAGGGTGCTGTAACCCCCACAGTACACTCCAAACCAACTAACAAAATATTTTTTCTGTGTTTGTAAATTGTGTGCGCAGTAGCCGCACGTGCATCAACAAAGTAGTGCCAAGCGTGCGCCTGTGTCATAAGTAAAGGGCCGGCTGGCTTGACCGTTAAAGGGTGCTGTAACCCCCAAAGTACACTACAAACCAAAAAAATATATATTTTCTGTGTTTGTGAATTGTGTGCACAGAAGCCGCACGTGCATCAACAAAGTAGTGCCAAGCGTGAGCCTGTGTCATAAGTAAAGGGCCAGCAGGCTTGACCGTTAAAGGGTGCTACAAACCAACTAACAAAATATTAAGTAAAGGGCCGGCTGGCTTGACAGTTAAAGGGTGCTACAAACCAACTAACAAAATATTTTTTCTGTGTTTGTGAATTGTGTGCGCAGTAGCCGCACGTGCATCAACAAGGTAGTGCCAAGCGTGCGCCTGTGTCATAAGTAAAGGGCCGGCTGGCTTGACCGTTAAAGGGTGCTGTAACCCCCAAAGTACACTCCAAACCAAAAAAATAAATATTTTCTGTGTTTGTGAATTGTGTGCGCAGTAGCCGCACGTGCATCAACAAAGTAGTGCCAAGCGTGCGCCTGTGTCATAAGTAAAGGGCCGGCTGGCTTGACCGATAAAGGGTGCTGTAACCCCCAAAGTACACTCCAAACCAAAAAAAAAAATATTTTCTGTGTTTGTGAATTGTGTGCGCAGTAGCCGCACGTGCATCAACAAAGTAGTGCCAAGCGTGCGCCTGTGTCATAAGTAAAGGGCCGGCTGGCTTGACCGTTAAAGGGTGCTGTAACCCCCAAAGTACACTCCAAACCAACTAACAAAATATTTTTTCTGTGTTTGTGAATTGTGTGTGCAGTAGCCGCATGTGCATCAACAAAGTAGTGCCAAGCGTGCGCCTGTGTCATAAGTAAAGGGCCGGCTGGCTTGACCGTTAAAGGTTGCTGTATCCCGCAAAGTACACTCCAAACCAACTAACAAAATATTTTTTCTGTGTTTGTAAATTGTGTGTGCAGTAGCCGCACGTGCATCAACAAAGTAGTGCCAAGCGTGCGCCTGTGTCATAAGTAAAGGGCCGGCTGGCTTGACCGATAAAGGGTGCTGTAACCCCCAAAGTACACTACAAACCAAAAAAATATATATTTTCTGTGTTTGTGAATTGTGTGCACAGTAGCCGCACGTGCATCAACAAAGTAGTGCCAAGCATGAGCCTGTGTCATAAGTAAAGGGCCGGCAGGCTTGACCGTTAAAGGGTGCTACAAAACAACTAACAAAATATTAAGTAAAGGGCCGGCTGGCTTGACCGTTAAAGGGTGCTACAAACCAACTAACAAAATATTTTTTCTGTGTTTGTGAATTGTGTGCGCAGTAGCCGCACGTGCATCAACAAAGTAGTGCCAAGCATGAGCCTGTGTCATAAGTAAAGGGCCAGCTGGCTTGACCATTAAAGGGTGCTCTAACCCCCAAAGTACACTCCAAACCAAAAAAAAATATATTTTCTGTGTTTGTGAATTGTGTGCGCAGCAGCCGCACGTGCATCAACAAAGTAGTGCCAAGCGTGCGCCTGTGTCATAAGTAAAGGCCCGGCTGGCTTGACCGTTAAAGGGTGCTGTAACCCCCAAAGTACACTCCAAACCAAATATCAAAATATTTTTTCTGTGTTTGTGAATTGTGTGTGCAGTAGCCGCACGTGCATCAACAAAGTAGTGCCAAGCGTGCGCCTGTGTCATAAGTAAAGGGCCGGCTGGCTTGACCGTTAAAGGGTGCTGTAACCCCCAAAGTACACTCCATACCAAAAAAAAAAATACTTTCTGTGTTTGTGAATTGTGTGCGCAGTAGCCGCACGTGCATCAACAAAGTAGTGCCAAGCGTGCACCTGTGTCATAAGTAAAGGGCCGGCTGGCTTGACCGTTAAAGGGTGCTGTAACCCCCAGAGAACACTCCAGTCAAAACCAAAAAAAAAAATACTTTCTGTGTTTGTGAATTGTGTGCGCAGTAGCCGCACGTGCATCAACAAAGTAGTGCCAAGCGTGCGCCTGTGTCATAAGTAAAGGGCCGGCTGGCTTGACCGTTAAAGGGTGCTGTAACCCCCAAAGTACACTCCAAATCAAATAACAAAATATTTTTTATGTGTTTGTGAATTGTGTACGCAGTAGCCGCTCGTGCATCAACAAAGTAGTGCCAAGCGTGCGCCTGTGTCATAAGTAAAGGCCCGGCTGGCTTGACCGTTAAAGGGTGCTGTAACCCCCAAAGTACACTTCAAACCAAATAACAAGATATTTTTTCTGTTTGTGAATTGTGTACGCAGTAGCCGCTCGTGCATCAACAAAGTAGTGCCAAGCGTGCGCCTGTGTCATAAGTAAAGGCCCGGCTGGCTTGACCGTTAAAGGGTGCTGTATCCCCCAAAGTACACTCCAAACCAACTAACAAAATATTTTTTCTGTGTTTGTGAATTGTGTGCACAGTAGCCGCACGTGCATCAACAAAGTAGTGCCAAGCATGCGCCTGTGTCATAAGTAAAGGGACGGCTGGCTAGACCGTTAAAGGGTGCTGTAACCCCCAAAGTACACTTCAAACCAAATAACAAAATATTTTTTCTGTGTTTGTGAATTGTGTACGCAGTAGCCGCACGTGCATCAACAAAGTAGTGCCAAGCGTGCGCCTGTGTCATAAGTAAAGGGCCGGCTGGCTTGACCGTTAAAGGGTGCTGTAACCCCCACAGTACACTCCAAACCAACTAACAAAATATTTTTTCTGTGTTTGTAAATTGTGTGCGCAGTAGCCGCACGTGCATCAACAAAGTAGTGCCAAGCGTGCGCCTGTGTCATAAGTAAAGGGCCGGCTGGCTTGACCGTTAAAGGGTGCTGTAACCCCCAAAGTACACTACAAACCAAAAAAATATATATTTTCTGTGTTTGTGAATTGTGTGCACAGAAGCCGCACGTGCATCAACAAAGTAGTGCCAAGCGTGAGCCTGTGTCATAAGTAAAGGGCCAGCAGGCTTGACCGTTAAAGGGTGCTACAAACCAACTAACAAAATATTAAGTAAAGGGCCGGCTGGCTTGACAGTTAAAGGGTGCTACAAACCAACTAACAAAATATTTTTTCTGTGTTTGTGAATTGTGTGCGCAGTAGCCGCACGTGCATCAACAAAGTTGTGCCAAGCGTGCGCCTGTGTCATAAGTAAAGGGCCGGCTGGCTTGACCGTTAAAGGGTGCTGTAACCCCCAAAGTACACTCCATACCAAAAAAATATATATTTTCTGTGTTTGTGAATTGTGTGCGCAGTAGTCGCACGTGCATCAACAAGGTAGTGCCAAGCGTGCGCCTGTGTCATAAGTAAAGGGCTGGCTGGCTTGACCGTTAAAGGGTGCTGTAACCCCCAAAGTACACTCCAAACCAAAAAAATAAATATTTTCTGTGTTTGTGAATTGTGTGCGCAGTAGCCGCACGTGCATCACCAAAGTAGTTCCAAGCGTGCGCCTGTGTCATAAGTAAAGGGCCGGCTGGCTTGACCGATAAAGGGTGCTGTAACCCCCAAAGTACACTCCAAACCAAAAAAAAAAATATTTTCTGTGTTTGTGAATTGTGTGCGCAGTAGCCGCACGTGCATCAACAAAGTAGTGCCAAGCGTGCGCCTGTGTCATAAGTAAAGGGCCGGCTGGCTTGACCATTAAAGGGTGCTGTAACCCCCAAAGTACACTCCAAACCTACTAACAAAACATTTTTTCTGTGTTTGTGAATTGTGTGTGCAGTAGCCGCACGTGCATCAACAAAGTAGTGCCAAGCGTGCGCCTGTGTCATAAGTAAAGGGCCGGCTGGCTTGACCATTAAAGGTTGCTGTAACCCGCAAAGTACACTCCAAACCAACTAACAAAATATTTTTTCTGTGTTTGTAAATTGTGTGCGCAGTAGCCGCACGTGCATCAACAAAGTAGTGCCAAGCGTGCGCCTGTGTCATAAGTAAAGGGCCGGCTGGCTTGACCGATAAAGGGTGCTGTAACCCCCAAAGTACACTACAAACCAAAAAAATATATATTTTCTGTGTTTGTGAATTGTGTGCACAGTAGCCGCACGTGCATCAACAAAGTAGTGCCAAGCATGAGCCTGTGTCATAAGTAAAGGGCCGGCAGGCTTGACCGTTAAAGGGTGCTACAAAACAACTAACAAAATATTAAGTTAAGGGCCGGCTGGCTTGACCGTTAAAGGGTGCTACAAACCAACTAACAAAATATTTTTTCTGTGTTTGTGAATTGTGTGCGCAGTAGCAGCACGTGCATCAACAAAGTAGTGCCAAGCATGAGCCTGTGTCATAAGTAAAAGGCCGGCTGGCTTGACCATTAAAGGGTGCTGTAACCCCCAAAGTACACTCCAAACCCAAAAAATATATATTTTCTGTGTTTGTGAATTGTGTGCGCAGTAGCCGCACGTGCATCAACAAAGTAGTGCCAAGCGTGCGCCTGTGTCATAAGTAAAGGCCCGGCTGGCTTGACCGTTAAAGGGTGCTGTAACCCCCAAAGTACACTCCAAACCAAATAACAAAATATTTTTTCTGTGTTTGTGAATTGTGTGTGCAGTAGCCGCACGTGCATCAACAAAGTAGTGCCAAGCGTGCGCCTGTGTCATAAGTAAAGGGCCGGCTGGCTTGACCGTTAAAGGGTGCTGTAACCCCCAAAGTACACTCCAAACCAACTAACAAAATATTTTTTCTGTGTTTGTGAATTGTGTGCGCAGTAGCCGCACGTGCATCAACAAAGTAGTGCCAAGCGTGCGCCTGTGTCATAAGTAAAGGGCCGGCTGGCTTGACCGTTGAAGGGTGCTGTAACCCCCAAAGTACACTCCATACCAAAAAAATATATATTTTCTGTGTTTGTGAATTGTGTGCGCAGTAGCCACACGTGCATCAACAAAGTAGTGCCAAGCATGCTCCTGTGTCATAAGTAAAGGGCCGGCTGGCTTGACCGTTAAAGAGTGCTGTAACCCCCAAAGAACACTCCAGTCAAAACCAAAAAAAAAAATACTTTCTGTGTTTGTGAATTGTGTGCGCAGTAGCCGCACGTGCATCAACAAAGTAGTGCCAAGCGTGCGCCTGTGTCATAAGTAAAGGGCCGGCTGGCTTGACCGTTAAAGGGTGCTGTAACCCCCAAAGTACACTCCAAACCAACTAACAAAATATTTTTTCTGTGTTTGTGAATTGTGTGCGCAGTAGCCGCACGTGCATCAACAAAGTAGTGCCAAGCGTGCGCCTGTGTCATAAGTAAAGGGCCGGCTGGCTTGACCGTTAAAGGGTGCTGTAACCCCCAAAGTACACTACAAACCAAAAAAATATATATTTTCTGTGTTTGTGAATTGTGTGCACAGTAGCCGCACGTGCATCAACAAAGTAGTGCCAAGCGTGAGCCTGTGTCATAAGAAAAGGGCCGGCAGGCTTGACCGTTAAAGGGTCCTACAAACCAACTAACAAAATATTAAGTAAAGGGCCGGCTGGCTTGACCGTTAAAGGGTGCTAGAAACCAACTAACAAAATATTTTTTCTGTGTTTGTGAATTGTGTGCGCATTAGCCGCACGTGCATCAACAAAGTAGTGCCAAGCTTCCGCCTGTGTCATAAGTAAAGGGCCGGCTGGCTTGACCGTTAAAGGGTGCTGTAACCCCCAAAGTACACTCCATACCAAAAAAATATATATTTTCTGTGTTTGTGAATTGTGTGCGCAGTAGCCGCACGTGCATCAACAAAGTAGTGCCAAGCGTACGCCTGTGTCATAAGTAAAGGGCCGGCTGGCTTGACCGTTAAAGGGTGCTGTAACCCCCAGAGAACACTCCAGTCAAAACCAAAAAAAAAAATACTTTCTGTGTTTGTGAATTGTGTGCGCAGTAGCCGCACGTGCATCAACAAAGTAGTGCCAAGCGTGCGCCTGTGTCATAAGTAAAGGGCCGGCTGGCTTGACCGTTAAAGGGTGCTGTAACCCCCAAAGTACACTCCAAACCAACTAACAAAATATTTTTTCTGTGTTTGTGAATTGTGTGCGCAGTAGCCGCACGTGCATCAACAAAGTAGTGCCAAGCGTGCGCCTGTGTCATAAGTAAAGGGCCGGCTGGCTTGACCGTTAAAGGGTGCTATAACCCCCAAAGTACATTCCAAACCAAAAAAAAAATATTTTCTGTGTTTGTGAATTGTGTGCGCAGTAGCCGCAAGTGCATCAACAAAGTAGTGCCAAGCATGAGCCTGTGTCATAAGTAAAGGGCCGGCTGGCTTGACCGTTAAAGGGTGCTGTAACCCCCAAAGTACACTCCAAACCAAAAAAATATATTTTTTCTGTGTTTGTGAATTGTGTGCGCAGTAGCCGCACGTGCATCAACAAAGTAGTTCCAAGCGTGCGCCTGTGTCATAAGTAAAGGGCCGGCTGGCTTGACCGTTAAATGGTGCTGTAACCCCCAAAGTACACTCCAAACCAAAAAAATATATATTTTCTGTGTTTGTGAATTGTGTGCGCAGTAGCCGCACGTGCATCAACAAAGTAGTGCCAAGCATGAGCCTGTCATAAGTAAAGGGCCGGCTGGCTTGACCGTTAAAGGGTGCTACAAAACAACTAACAAAATATTAAGTAAAGGGCCGGCTGGCTTGACCGTTAAAGGGTGCTACAAACCAACTAACAAAATATTTTTTCTGTGTTTGTGAATTGTGTGCGCAGTAGCCGCACGTGCATCAACAAAGTAGTGCCAAGCATGAGCCTGTGTCATAAGTAAAGGGCCAGCTGGCTTGACCATTAAAGGGTGCTCTAACCCCCAAAGTACACTCCAAACCAAAAAAATATATATTTTCTGTGTTTGTGAATTGTGTGCGCAGCAGCCGCACGTGCATCAACAAAGTAGTGCCAAGCGTGCGCCTGTGTCATAAGTAAAGGCCCGGCTGGCTTGACCGTTAAAGGGTGCTGTAACCCCCAAAGTACACTCCAAACCAAATATCAAAATATTTTTTCTGTGTTTGTGAATTGTGTGTGCAGTAGCCGCACGTGCATCAACAAAGTAGTGCCAAGCGTGCGCCTGTGTCATAAGTAAAGGGCCGGCTGGCTTGACCGTTAAAGGGTGCTGTAACCCCCAAAGTACACTCCATACCAAAAAAAAAAATACTTTCTGTGTTTGTGAATTGTGTGCGCAGTAGCCGCACGTGCATCAACAAAGTAGTGCCAAGCGTGCACCTGTGTCATAAGTAAAGGGCCGGCTGGCTTGACCGTTAAAGGGTGCTGTAACCCCCAGAGAACACTCCAGTCAA
This sequence comes from Taudactylus pleione, assembly GCA_031769625.1. Taxonomy (NCBI): domain Eukaryota; kingdom Metazoa; phylum Chordata; class Amphibia; order Anura; family Myobatrachidae; genus Taudactylus; species Taudactylus pleione. Next base: position 1,422,352 of record JAUIMM010000374.1, on the reverse strand, counting down.
AACCAAAAAAAAAAATACTTTCTGTGTTTGTGAATTGTGTGCGCAGTAGCCGCACGTGCATCAACAAAGTAGTGCCAAGCGTGCGCCTGTGTCATAAGTAAAGGGCCGGCTGGTTTGACCGTTAAAGGGTGCTGTAACCCCCAAAGTACACTCCAAATCAAATAACAAAATATTTTTTATGTGTTTGTGAATTGTGTACGCAGTAGCCGCTCGTGCATCAACAAAGTAGTGCCAAGCGTGCGCCTGTGTCATAAGTAAAGGCCCGGCTGGCTTGACCGTTAAAGGGTGCTGTAACCCCCAAAGTACACTTCAAACCAAATAACAAGATATTTTTTCTGTGTTTGTGAATTGTGTACGCAGTAGCCGCTCGTGCATCAACAAAGTAGTGCCAAGCGTGCGCCTGTGTCATAAGTAAAGGCCCGGCTGGCTTGACCGTTAAAGGGTGCTGTATCCCCCAAAGTGCACTCCAAACCAACTAACAAAATATTTTTTCTGTGTTTGTGAATTGTGTGCGCAGTAGCCGCACGTGCATCAACAAAGTAGTGCCAAGCATGCGCCTGTGTCATAAGTAAAGGGACGGCTGGCTAGACCGTTAAAGGGTGCTGTAACCCCCAAAGTACACTTCAAACCAAATAACAAAATACTTTTTCTGTGTTTGTGAATTGTGTACGCAGTAGCCGCACGTGCATCAACAAAGTAGTGCCAAGCGTGCGCCTGTGTCATAAGTAAAGGGCCGGCTGGCTTGACCGTTAAAGGGTGCTGTAACCCCCAAAGTACACTCCAAACCAACTAACAAAATATTTTTTCTGTGTTTGTAAATTGTGTGCGCAGTAGCCGCACGTGCATCAACAAAGTAGTGCCAAGCGTGCGCCTGTGTCATAAGTAAAGGGCCGGCTGGCTTGACCGTTAAAGGGTGCTGTAACCCCCAAAGTACACTACAAACCAAAAAAATATATATTTTCTGTGTTTGTGAATTGTGTGCACAGTAGCCGCACGTGCATCAACAAAGTAGTGCCAAGCGTGAGCCTGTGTCATAAGTAAAGGGCCGGCAGGCTTGACCGTTAAAGGGTGCTACAAACCAACTAACAAAATATTAAGTAAAGGGCCGGCTGGCTTGACAGTTAAAGGGTGCTACAAACCAACTAACAAAATATTTTTTCTGTGTTTGTGAATTGTGTGCGCAGTAGCCGCACGTGCATCAACAAAGTTGTGCCAAGCGTGCGCCTGTGTCATAAGTAAAGGGCCGGCTGGCTTGACTTTTAAAGGGTGCTGTAACCCCCAAAGTACACTCCATACCAAAAAAATATATATTTTCTGTGTTTGTGAATTGTGTGCGCAGTAGTCGCACGTGCATCAACAAGGTAGTGCCAAGCGTGCGCCTGTGTCATAAGTAAAGGGCCGGCTGGCTTGACCGTTAAAGGGTGCTGTAACCCCCAAAGTACACTCCAAACCAAAAAAATAAATATTTTCTGTGTTTGTGAATTGTGTGCGCAGTAGCCGCACGTGCATCACCAAAGTAGTGCCAAGCGTGCGCCTGTGTCATAAGTAAAGGGCCGGCTGGCTTGACCGATAAAGGGTGCTGTAACCCCCAAAGTACACTCCAAACCAAAAAAAAAAATATTTTCTGTGTTTGTGAATTGTGTGCGCAGTAGCCGCACGTGCATCAACAAAGTAGTGCCAAGCGTGCGCCTGTGTCATAAGTAAAGGGCCGGCTGGCTTGACCGTTAAAGGGTGCTGTAACCCCCAAAGTACACTCCAAACCTACTAACAAAACATTTTTTCTGTGTTTGTGAATTGTGTGTGCAGTAGCCGCACGTGCATCAACAAAGTAGTGCCAAGCGTGCGCCTGTGTCATAAGTAAAGGGCCGGCTGGCTTGACCATTAAAGGTTGCTGTAACCCGCAAAGTACACTCCAAACCAACTAACAAAATATTTTTTCTGTGTTTGTAAATTGTGTGCGCAGTAGCCGCACGTGCATCAACAAAGTAGTGCCAAGCGTGCGCCTGTGTCATAACTAAAGGGCCGGCTGGCTTGACCGATAAAGGGTGCTGTAACCCCCAAAGTACACTACAAACCAAAAAAATATATATTTTCTGTGTTTGTGAATTGTGTGCACAGTAGCCGCACGTGCATCAACAAAGTAGTGCCAAGCATGAGCCTGTGTCATAAGTAAAGGGCCGGCAGGCTTGACTGTTAAAGGGTGCTACAAAACAACTAACAAAATATTAAGTAAAGGGCCGGCTGGCTTGACCGTTAAAGGGTGCTACAAACCAACTAACAAAATATTTTTTCTGTGTTTGTGAATTGTGTGCGCAGTAGCAGCACGTGCATCAACAAAGTAGTGCCAAGCATGAGCCTGTGTCATAAGTAAAGGGCCGGCTGGCTTGACCATTAAAGGGTGCTGTAACCCCCAAAGTACACTCCAAACCCAAAAAATATATATTTTCTGTGTTTGTGAATTGTGTGCGCAGTAGCCGCACGTGCATCAACAAAGTAGTGCCAAGCGTGCGCCTGTGTCATAAGTAAAGGCCCGGCTGGCTTGACCGTTAAAGGGTGCTGTAACCCCCAAAGTACACTCCAAACCAAATAACAAAATATTTTTTCTGTGTTTGTGAATTGTGTGCGCAGTAGCCGCACGTGCATCAACAAAGTAGTGCCAAGCGTGCGCCTGTGTCATAAGTAAAGGGCCGGCTGGCTTGACCGTTGAAGGGTGCTGTAACCCCCAAAGTACACTCCATACCAAAAAAATATATATTTTCTGTGTTTGTGAATTGTGTGCGCAGTAGCCGCACGTGCATCAACAAAGTAGTGCCAAGCATGCTCCTGTGTCATAAGTAAAGGGCCGGCTGGCTTGACCGTTAAAGGGTGCTGTAACCCCCAAAGAACACTCCAGTCAAAACCAAAAAAAAAAATACTTTCTGTGTTTGTGAATTGTGTGCGCAGTAGCCGCACGTGCATCAACAAAGTAGTGCCAAGCGTGCGCCTGTGTCATAAGTAAAGGGCCGGCTGGCTTGACTGTTAAAGGGTGCTGTAACCCCCAAAGTACACTCCAAACCAACTAACAAAATATTTTTTCTGTGTTTGTGAATTGTGTGCGCAGTAGCCGCACGTGCATCAACAAAGTAGTGCCAAGCGTGCGCCTGTGTCATAAGTAAAGGGCCGGCTGGCTTGACCGTTAAAGGGTGCTGTAACCCCCAAAGTACACTACAAACCAAAAAAATATATATTTTCTGTGTTTGTGAATTGTGTGCACAGTAGCCGCACGTGCATCAACAAAGTAGTGCCAAGCGTGAGCCTGTGTCATAAGAAAAGGGCCGGCAGGCTTGACCGTTAAAGGGTCCTACAAACCAACTAACAAAATATTAAGTAAAGGGCCGGCTGGCTTGACCGTTAAAGGGTGCTACAAACCAACTAACAAAATATTTTTTCTGTGTTTGTGAATTGTGTGCGCATTAGCCGCACGTGCATCAACAAAGTAGTGCCAAGCTTCCGCCTGTGTCATAAGTAAAGGGCCGGTTGGCTTGACCGTTAAAGGGTGCTGTAACCCCCAAAGTACACTCCATACCAAAAAAATATATATTTTCTGTGTTTGTGAATTGTGTGCGCAGTAGCCGCACGTGCATCAACAAAGTAGTGCCAAGCGTACGCCTGTGTCATAAGTAAAGGGCCGGCTGGCTTGACCGTTAAAGGGTGCTGTAACCCCCAGAGAACACTCCAGTCAAAACCAAAAAAAAAAATACTTTCTGTGTTTGTGAATTGTGTGCGCAGTAGCCGCACGTGCATCAACAAAGTAGTGCCAAGCGTGCGCCTGTGTCATAAGTAAAGGCCCGGCTGGCTTGACCGTTAAAGGGTGCTGTAACCCCCAAAGTACACTCCAAACCAAATAACAAAATATTTTTTCTGTGTTTGTGAATTGTGTGCGCAGTAGCCGCACGTGCATCAACAAAGTAGTGCCAAGCGTGCGCCTGTGTCATAAGTAAAGGGCCGGCTGGCTTGACCGTTGAAGGGTGCTGTAACCCCCAAAGTACACTCCATACCAAAAAAATATATATTTTCTGTGTTTGTGAATTGTGTGCGCAGTAGCCGCACGTGCATCAACAAAGTAGTGCCAAGCATGCTCCTGTGTCATAAGTAAAGGGCCGGCTGGCTTGACCGTTAAAGGGTGCTGTAACCCCCAAAGAACACTCCAGTCAAAACCAAAAAAAAAAATACTTTCTGTGTTTGTGAATTGTGTGCGCAGTAGCCGCACGTGCATCAACAAAGTAGTGCCAAGCGTGCGCCTGTGTCATAAGTAAAGGGCCGGCTGGCTTGACCGTTAAAGGGTGCTGTAACCCCCAAAGTACACTCCAAACCAACTAACAAAATATTTTTTCTGTGTTTGTGAATTGTGTGCGCAGTAGCCGCACGTGCATCAACAAAGTAGTGCCAAGCGTGCGCCTGTGTAATAAGTAAAGGGCCGGCTGGCTTGACCGTTAAAGGGTGCTGTAACCCCCAAAGTACACTACAAACCAAAAAAATATATATTTTCTGTGTTTGTGAATTGTGTGCACAGTAGCCGCACGTGCATCAACAAAGTAGTGCCAAGCGTGAGCCTGTGTCATAAGAAAAGGGCCGGCAGGCTTGACCATTAAAGGGTCCTACAAACCAACTAACAAAATATTAAGTAAAGGGCCGGCTGGCTTGACCGTTAAAGGGTGCTACAAACCAACTAACAAAATATTTTTTCTGTGTTTGTGAATTGTGTGCGCATTAGCCGCACGTGCATCAACAAAGTAGTGCCAAGCTTCCGCCTGTGTCATAAGTAAAGGGCCGGCTGGCTTGACCGTTAAAGGGTGCTGTAACCCCCAAAGTACACTCCATACCAAAAAAATATATATTTTCTGTGTTTGTGAATTGTGTGCGCAGTAGCCGCACGTGCATCAACAAAGTAGTGCCAAGCGTACGCCTGTGTCATAAGTAAAGGGCCGGCTGGCTTGACCGTTAAAGGGTGCTGTAACCCCCAGAGAACACTCCAGTCAAAACCAAAAAAAAAAATACTTTCTGTGTTTGTGAATTGTGTGCGCAGTAGCCGCACGTGCATCAACAAAGTAGTGCCAAGCGTGCGCCTGTGTCATAAGTAAAGGGCCGGCTGGCTTGACCGTTAAAGGGTGCTGTAACCCCCAAAGTACACTCCAAACCAACTAACAAAATATTTTTTCTGTGTTTGTGAATTGTGTGCGCAGTAGCCGCACGTGCATCAACAAAGTAGTGCCAAGCGTGCGCCTGTGTCATAAGTAAAGGGCCGGCTGGCTTGACCATTAAAGGGTGCTATAACCCCCAAAGTACATTCCAAACCAAAAAAAAAATATTTTCTGTGTTTGTGAATATTGTGCGCAGTAGCCGCAAGTGCATCAACAAAGTAGTGCCAAGCATGAGCCTGTGTCATAAGTAAAGGGCCGGCTGGCTTGACCGTTAAAGGGTGCTGTAACCCCCAAAGTACACTCCAAACCAAAAAAATATATATTTTCTGTGTTTGTGAATTGTGTGCGCAGTAGCCACACGTGCATCAACAAAGTAGTGCCAAGCGTGCGCCTGTGTCATAAGTAAAGGGCCGGCTGGCTTGACCGTTAAAGGGTGCTGTAACCCCCAAAGTACACTCCAAATCAAATAACAAAATATTTTTTCTGTGTTTGTGAATTGTGTGCGCAGTAGCCGCACGTGCATCAACAAAGTAGTGCCAAGCGTGCGCCTGTGTCATAAGTAAAGGGCCAGCTTGCTTGACCGTTAAATGGTGCTGTAACCCCCAAAGTACACTCCAAACCAAAAAAATATATATTTTCTGTGTTTGTGAATTGTGTGCGCAGTAGCCGCACGTGCATCAACAAAGTAGTGCCAAGCGTGCGCCTGTGTCATAAGTAAAGGGCCGGCTGGCTTGACTGTTAATGGGTGCTGTAACCCCCAAAGTACACTCCAAACCAAATAACAAAATATTTTTTCTGTGTTTGTGAATTGTGTGCGCAGTAGCCGCACGTGCATCAACAAAGTAGTGCCAAGCGTGCGCCTGTGTCATAAGTAAAGGGCCGGCTGGCTTGACCGTTAAAGGGTGCTGTAACCCCCAAAGTACACTACAAACGAAAAAAATATATATTTTCTGTGTTTGTGAATTGTGTGCACTGTAGCCGCACGTGCATCAACAAAGTAGTGCCAAGCGTGAGCCTGTGTCATAAGAAAAGGGCCGGCAGGCTTGACCGTTAAACGGTCCTACAAACCAACTAACAAAATATTAAGTAAAGGGCCGGCTGGCTTGACCGTTAAAGGGTGCTACAAACCAACTAACAAAATATATTTTCTGTGTTTGTGAATTGTGTGCGCAGTAGCCGCACGTGCATCAACAAAGTAGTGCCAAGCGTGCGCCTGTGTCATAAGTAAAGGGCCGGCTGGCTTGACCGTTAAAGGGTGCTGTAACCCCCAATGAACACTCCAGTCAAAACCAAAAAAAAAAATACTTTCTGTGTTTGTGAATTGTGTGCGCAGTAGCCGCACGTGCATCAACAAAGTAGTGCCAAGCGTGCGCCTGTGTCATAAGTAAAGGGCCGGCTGGCTTGACCGTTAAAGGGTGCTGTAACCCCCAAAGTACACTCCAAACCAACTAACAAAATATTTTTTCTGTGTTTGTAAATTGTGTGCGCAGTAGCCGCACATGCATCAACAAAGTAGTGCCAAGCGTGCGCCTGTGTCATAAGTAAAGGGCCGGCTGGCTTGACCGTTAAAGCGTGCTGTAACCCCCAAAGTACACTACAAACCAAAAAAATATATATTTTCTGTGTTTGTGAATTGTGTGCACAGTAGCCGCACGTGCATCAACAAAGTAGTGCCAAGCGTGAGCCTGTGTCATAAGTAAAGGGCCAGCAGGCTTGACCGTTAAAGGGTGCTACAAACCAACTAACAAAATATTAAGTAAAGGGCCGGCTGGCTTGACCGTTAAAGGGTGCTACAAACCAACTAACAAAATATATTTTCTGTGTTTGTGAATTGTGTGCGCAGTAGCCGCACGTGCATCAACAAAGAAGTGCCAAGCGTGCGCCTGTGTCATAAGTAAAGTGCCGGCTGGCTTGACCGTTAAAGGGTGCTGTAACCCCCAATGAACACTCCAGTCAAAACCAAAAAAAAAAATACTTCCTGTGTTTGTGAATTGTGTGCGCAGTAGCGCACGTGCATCAACAAAGTAGTGCCAAGCGTGCGCCTGTGTCATAAGTAAAGGGCCGGCTGGCTTGACCGTTAAAGGGTGCTGTAACCCCCAAAGTACACTCCAAACCAACTAACAAAATATTTTTTCTGTGTTTGTAAATTGTGTGCGCAGTAGCCGCACGTGCATCAACAAAGTAGTGCCAAGCGTGCGCCTGTGTCATAAGTAAAGGGCCGGCTGGCTTGACCGTTAAAGGGTGCTGTAACCCCCAAAGTACACTACAAACCAAAAAAATATATATTTTCTGTGTTTGTGAATTGTGTGCACAGTAGCCGCACGTGCATCAACAAAGTAGTGCCAAGCGTGAGCCTGTGTCATAAGTAAAGGGCCGGCAGGCTTGACCGTTAAAGGGTGCTACAAACCAACTAACAAAATATTAAGTAAAGGGCCGGCTGGCTTGACAGTTAAAGGGTGCTACAAACCAACTAACAAAATATTTTTTCTGTGTTTGTGAATTGTGTGCGCAGTAGCCGCACGTGCATCAACAAGGTAGTGCCAAGCGTGCGCCTGTGTCATAAGTAAAGGGCCGGCTGGCTTGACCGTTAAAGGGTGCTGTAACCCCCAAAGTACACTCCAAACCAAAAAAATAAATATTTTCTGTGTTTGTGAATTGTGTGCGCAGTAGCCGCACGAGCATCAACAAAGTAGTGCCAAGCGTGCGCCTGTGTCATAAGTAAAGGGCCGGCTGGCTTGACCGATAAAGGGTGCTGTAACCCCCAAAGTACACTCCAAACCAAAAAAAAAAATATTTTCTGTGTTTGTGAATTGTGTGCGCAGTAGCCGCACGTGCATCAACAAAGTAGTGCCAAGCGTGCGCCTGTGTCATAAGTAAAGGGCCGGCTGGCTTGACCGTTAAAGGGTGCTGTAACCCCCAAAGTACACTCCAAACCAACTAACAAAATATTTTTTCTGTGTTTGTGAATTGTGTGTGCAGTAGCCGCACGTGCATCAACAAAGTAGTGCCAAGCGTGCGCCTGTGTCATAAGTAAAGGGCCGGCTGGCTTGACCGTTAAAGGTTGCTGTAACCCGCAAAGTACACTCCAAACCAACTAACAAAATATTTTTTCTCTGTTTGTAAATTGTGTGTGCAGTAGCCGCACGTGCATCAACAAAGTAGTGCCAAGCGTGCGCCTGTGTCATAAGTAAAGGGCCGGCTGGCTTGACCGATAAAGGGTGCTGTAACCCCCAAAGTACACTACAAACCAAAAAAATATATATTTTCTGTGTTTGTGAATTGTGTGCACAGTAGCCGCACGTGCATCAACAAAGTAGTGCCAAGCATGAGCCTGTGTCATAAGTAAAGGGCCGGCAGGCTTGACCGTTAAAGGGTGCTACAAAACAACTAACAAAATATTAAGTAAAGGGCCGGCTGGCTTGACCGTTAAAGGGTGCTACAAACCAACTAACAAAATATTTTTTCTGTGTTTGTGAATTGTGTGCGCAGTAGCCGCACGTGCATCAACAAAGTAGTGCCAAGCATGAGCCTGTGTCATAAGTAAAGGGCCAGCTGGCTTGACCATTAAAGGGTGCTCTAACCCCCAAAGTACACTCCAAACCAAAAAAATATATATTTTCTGTGTTTGTGAATTGTGTGCGCAGCAGCCGCACGTGCATCAACAAAGTAGTGCCAAGCGTGCGCCTGTGTCATAAGTAAAGGCCCAGCTGGCTTGACCGTTAAAGGGTGCTGTAACCCCCAAAGTACACTCCAAACCAAATATCAAAATATTTTTTCTGTGTTTGTGAATTGTGTGTGCAGTAGCCGCACGTGCATCAACAAAGTAGTGCCAAGCGTGCGCCTGTGTCATAAGTAAAGGGCCAGCTGGCTTGACCGTTAAAGGGTGCTGTAACCCCCAAAGTACACTCCATACCAAAAAAAAAAATACTTTCTGTGTTTGTGAATTGTGTGCGCAGTAGCCGCACGTGCATCAACAAAGTAGTGCCAAGCATGCACCTGTGTCATAAGTAAAGGGCCGGCTGGCTTGACCGTTAAAGGGTGCTGTAACCCCCAGAGAACACTCCAGTCAAAACCAAAAAAAAAAATACTTTCTGTGTTTGTGAATTGTGTGCGCAGTAGCCGCACGTGCATCAACAAAGTAGTGCCAAGCGTGCGCCTGTGTCATAAGTAAAGGGCCGGCTGGCTTGACCGTTAAAGGGTGCTGTAACCCCCAAAGTACACTCCAAATCAAATAACAAAATATTTTTTATGTGTTTGTGAATTGTGTACGCAGTAGCCGCTCGTGCATCAACAAAGTAGTGCCAAGCGTGCGCCTGTGTCATAAGTAAAGGCCCGGCTGGCTTGACCGTTAAAGGGTGCTGTAACCCCCAAAGTACACTTCAAACCAAATAACAAGATATTTTTTCTGTGTTTGTGAATTGTGTACGCAGTAGCCGCTCGTGCATCAACAAAGTAGTGCCAAGCGTGCGCCTGTGTCATAAGTAAAGGCCCGGCTGGCTTGACCGTTAAAGGGTGCTGTATCCCCCAAAGTACACTCCAAACCAACTAACAAAATATTTTTTCTGTGTTTGTGAATTGTGTGCGCAGTAGCCGCACGTGCATCAACAAAGTAGTGCCAAGCATGCGCCTGTGTCATAAGTAAAGGGACGGCTGGCTAGACCGTTAAAGGGTGCTGTAACCCCCAAAGTACACTTCAAACCAAATAACAAAATATTTTTTCTGTGTTTGTGAATTGTGTACGCAGTAGCCGCACGTGCATCAACAAAGTAGTGCCAAGCGTGCGCCTGTGTCATAAGTAAAGGGCCGGCTGGCTTGACCGTTAAAGGGTGCTGTAACCCCCAAAGTACACTCCAAACCAACTAACAAAATATTTTTTCTCTGTTTGTAAATTGTGTGCGCAGTAGCCGCACGTGCATCAACAAAGTAGTGCCAAGCGTGCGCCTGTGTCATAAGTAAAGGGCCGGCTGGCTTGACCGTTAAAGGGTGCTGTAACCCCCAAAGTACACTACAAACCAAAAAAATATATATTTTCTGTGTTTGTGAATTGTGTGCACAGTAGCCGCACGTGCATCAACAAAGTAGTGCCAAGCGTGAGCCTGTGTCATAAGTAAAGGGCCAGCAGGCTTGACCGTTAAAGGGTGCTACAAACCAACTAACAAAATATTAAGTAAAGGGCCGGCTGGCTTGACAGTTAAAGTGTGCTACAAACCAACTAACAAAATATTTTTTCTGTGTTTGTGAATTGTGTGCGCAGTAGCCGCACGTGCATCAACAAAGTTGTGCCAAGCGTGCGCCTGTGTCATAAGTAAAGGGCCGGCTGGCTTGACCGTTAAAGGGTGCTGTAACCCCCAAAGTACACTCCATACCAAAAAAATATATATTTTCTGTGTTTGTGAATTGTGTGCGCAGTAGTCGCACGTGCATCAACAAGGTAGTGCCAAGCGTGCGCCTGTGTCATAAGTAAAGGGCCGGCTGGCTTGACCGATAAAGGGTGCTGTAACCCCCAAAGTACACTCCAAACCAAAAAAATAAATATTTTCTGTGTTTGTGAATTGTGTGCGCAGTAGCCGCACGTGCATCACCAAAGTAGTGCCAAGCGTGCGCCTGTGTCATAAGTAAAGGGCCGGCTGGCTTGACCGATAAAGGGTGCTGTAACCCCCAAAGTACACTACAAACCAAAAAAAAAAATATTTTCTGTGTTTGTGAATTGTGTGCGCAGTAGCCGCACGTGCATCAACAAAGTAGTGCCAAGCGTGCGCCTGTGTCATAAGTAAAGGGCCGGCTGGCTTGACCGTTAAAGGGTGCTGTAACCCCCAAAGTACACTCCAAACCTACTAACAAAACATTTTTTCTGTGTTTGTGAATTGTGTGTGCAGTAGCCACACGTGCATCAACAAAGTAGTGCCAAGCGTGCGTCTGTGTCATAAGTAAAGGGCCGGCTGGCTTGACCATTAAAGGTTGCTGTAACCCGCAAAGTACACTCCAAACCAACTAACAAAATATTTTTTCTGTGTTTGTAAATTGTGTGCGCAGTAGCCGCACGTGCATCAACAAAGTAGTGCCAAGCGTGCGCCTGTGTCATAAGTAAAGGGCCGGCTGGCTTGACCGATAAAGGGTGCTGTAACCCCCAAAGTACACTACAAACCAAAAAAATATATATTTTCTGTGTTTGTGAATTGTGTGCACAGTAGCCGCACGTGCATCAACAAAGTAGTGCCAAGCATGAGCCTGTGTCATAAGTAAAGGGCCGGCAGGCTTGACCGTGAAAGGGTGCTACAAAACAACTAACAAAATATTAAGTAAAGGGCCGGCTGGCTTGACCGTTAAAGGGTGCTACAAACCAACTAACAAAATATTTTTTCTGTGTTTGTGAATTGTGTGCGCAGTAGCAGCACGTGCATCAACAAAGTAGTGCCAAGCATGAGCCTGTGTCATAAGTAAAGGGCCGGCTGGCTTGACCACTAAAGGGTGCTGTAACCCCCAAAGTACACTCCAAACCCAAAAAATATATATTTTCTGTGTTTGTGAATTGTGTGCGCAGTAGCCGCACGTGCATCAACAAAGTAGTGCCAAGCGTGCGCCTGTGTCATAAGTAAAGGCCCGGCTGGCTTGACCGTTAAAGGGTGCTGTAACCCCCAAAGTACACTCCAAACCAAATAACAAAATATTTTTTCTGTGTTTGTGAATTGTGTGTGCAGTAGCCGCACGTGCATCAACAAAGTAGTGCCAAGCGTGCGCCTGTGTCATAAGTAAAGGGCCGGCTGGCTTGACCGTTAAAGGGTGCTGTAACCCCCAAAGTACACTCCAAACCAACTAACAAAATATTTTTTCTGTGTTTGTGAATTGTGTGCGCAGTAGCCGCACGTGCATCAACAAAGTAGTGCCAAGCGTGCGCCTGTGTCATAAGTAAAGGGCCGGCTGGCTTGACCGTTGAAGGGTGCTGTAACCCCCAAAGTACACTCCATACCAAAAAAATATATATTTTCTGTGTTTGTGAATTGTGTGCGCAGTAGCCGCACGTGCATCAACAAAGTAGTGCCAAGCATGCTCCTGTGTCATAAGTAAAGGGCCGGCTGGCTTGACCGTTAAAGGGTGCTGTAACCCCCAAAGAACACTCCAGTCAAAACCAAAAAAAAATACTTTCTGTGTTTGTGAATTGTGTGCGCAGTAGCCGCACGTGCATCAACAAAGTATTGCCAAGCGGTGCGCCTGTGTCATAAGTAAAGGGCCGGCTGGCTTGACCGTTAAAGGGTGCTGTAACCCCCAAAGTACACTCCAAACCAACTAACAAAATATTTTTTCTGTGTTTGTGAATTGTGTGCGCAGTAGCCGCACGTGCATCAACAAAGTAGTGCCAAGCGTGCGCCTGTGTCATAAGTAAAGGGCCGGCTGGCTTGACCATTAAAGGGTGCTGTAACCCCCAAAGTACACTACAAACCAAAAAAATATATATTTTCTGTGTTTGTGAATTGTGTGCACAGTAGCCGCACGTGCATCAACAAAGTAGTGCCAAGCATGAGCCTGTGTCATAAGTAAAGGGCCGGCAGGCTTGACCGTTAAAGGGTGCTACAAAACAACTAACAAAATATTAAGTAAAGGGCCGGCTGGCTTGACCGTTAAAGGGTGCTACAAACCAACTAACAAAATATTTTTTCTGTGTTTGTGAATTGTGTGCGCAGTAGCCGCACGTGCATCAACAAAGTAGTGCCAAGCATGAGCCTGTGTCATAAGTAAAGGGCCAGCTGGCTTGACCATTAAAGGGTGCTCTAACCCCCAAAGTACACTCCAAACCAAAAAAATATATATTTTCTGTGTTTGTGAATTGTGTGCGCAGCAGCCGCACGTGCATCAACAAAGTAGTGCCAAGCGTGCGCCTGTGTCATAAGTAAAGGCCCAGCTGGCTTGACCGTTAAAGGGTGCTGTAACCCCCAAAGTACACTCCAAACCAAATATCAAAATATTTTTTCTGTGTTTGTGAATTGTGTGTGCAGTAGCCGCACGTGCATCAACAAAGTAGTGCCAAGCGTGCGCCTGTGTCATAAGTAAAGGGCCAGCTGGCTTGACCGTTAAAGGGTGCTGTAACCCCCAAAGTACACTCCATACCAAAAAAAAAAATACTTTCTGTGTTTGTGAATTGTGTGCGCAGTAGCCGCACGTGCATCAACAAAGTAGTGCCAAGCGTGCACCTGTGTCATAAGTAAAGGGCCGGCTGGCTTGACCGTTAAAGGGTGCTGTAACCCCAGAGAACACTCCAGTCAAAACCAAAAAAAAAAATACTTTCTGTGTTTGTGAATTGTGTGCGCAGTAGCCGCACGTGCATCAACAAAGTAGTGCCAAGCGTGCGCCTGTGTCATAAGTAAAGGGCCGGCTGGCTTGACCGTTAAAGGGTGCTGTAACCCCCAAAGTACACTCCAAATCAAATAACAAAATATTTTTTTATGTGTTTGTGAATTGTGTACGCAGTAGCCGCTCGTGCATCAACAAAGTAGTGCCAAGCGTGCGCCTGTGTCATAAGTAAAGGCCCGGCTGGCTTGACCGTTAAAGGGTGCTGTAACCCCCAAAGTACACTTCAAACCAAATAACAAGATATTTTTTCTGTGTTTGTGAATTGTGTACGCAGTAGCCGCTCGTGCATCAACAAAGTAGTGCCAAGCGTGCGCCTGTGTCATAAGTAAAGGCCCGGCTGGCTTGACCGTTAAAGGGTGCTGTATCCCCCAAAGTACACTCCAAACCAACTAACAAAATATTTTTTCTGTGTTTGTGAATTGTGTGCGCAGTAGCCGCACGTGCATCAACAAAGTAGTGCCAAGCATGCGCCTGTGTCATAAGTAAAGGGACAGCTGGCTAGACCGTTAAAGGGTGCTGTAACCCCCAAAGTACACTTCAAACCAAATAACAAAATATTTTTTCTGTGTTTGTGAATTGTGTACGCAGTAGCCGCACGTGCATCAACAAAGTAGTGCCAAGCGTGCGCCTGTGTCATAAGTAAAGGGCCGGCTGGCTTGACCGTTAAAGGGTGCTGTAACCCCCAAAGTACACTCCAAACCAACTAACAAAATATTTTTTCTGTGTTTGTAAATTGTGTGCGCAGTAGCCGCACGTGCATCAACAAAGTAGTGCCAAGCGTGCGCCTGTGTCATAAGTAAAGGGCCGGCTGGCTTGACCGTTAAAGGGTGCTGTAACCCCCAAAGTACACTACAAACCAAAAAAATATATATTTTCTGTGTTTGTGAATTGTGTGCACAGTAGCCGCACGTGCATCAACAAAGTAGTGCCAAGCGTGAGCCTGTGTCATAAGTAAAGGGCCAGCAGGCTTGACCGTTAAAGGGTGCTACAAACCAACTAACAAAATATTAAGTAAAGGGCCGGCTGGCTTGACAGTTAAAGTGTGCTACAAACCAACTAACAAAATATTTTTTCTGTGTTTGTGAATTGTGTGCGCAATAGCCGCACGTGCATCAACAAAGTTGTGCCAAGCGTGCGCCTGTGTCATAAGTAAAGGGCCGGCTGGCTTGACCGTTAAAGGGTGCTGTAACCCCCAAAGTACACTCCATACCAAAAAAATATATATTTTCTGTGTTTGTGAATTGTGTGCGCAGTAGTCGCACGTGCATCAACAAGGTAGTGCCAAGCGTGCGCCTGTGTCATAAGTAAAGGGCCGGCTGGCTTGACCGTTAAAGGGTGCTGTAACCCCCAAAGTACACTCCAAACCAAAAAAATAAATATTTTCTGTGTTTGTGAATTGTGTGCGCAGTAGCCGCACGTGCATCACCAAAGTAGTGCCAAGCGTGCGCCTGTGTCATAAGTAAAGGGCCGGCTGGCTTGACCGATAAAGGGTGCTGTAACCCCCAAAGTACACTCCAAACCAAAAAAAAAATATTTTCTGTGTTTGTGAATTGTGTGCGCAGTAGCTGCACGTGCATCAACAAAGTAGTGCCAAGCGTGCGCCTGTGTCATAAGTAAAGGGCCGGCTGGCTTGACCGTTAAAGGGTGCTGTAACCCCCAAAGTACACTCCAAACCTACTAACAAAACATTTTTTCTGTGTTTGTGAATTGTGTGTGCAGTAGCCACACGTGCATCAACAAAGTAGTGCCAAGCGTGCGTCTGTGTCATAAGTAAAGGGCCGGCTGGCTTGACCATTAAAGGTTGCTGTAACCCGCAAAGTACACTCCAAACCAACTAACAAAATATTTTTTCTGTGTTTGTAAATTGTGTGCGCAGTAGCCGCACGTGCATCAACAAAGTAGTGCCAAGCGTGCGCCTGTGTCATAAGTAAAGGGCCGGCTGGCTTGACCGATAAAGGGTGCTGTAACCCCCAAAGTACACTACAAACCAAAAAAATATATATTTTCTGTGTTTGTGAATTGTGTGCACAGTAGCCGCACGTGCATCAACAAAGTAGTGCCAAGCATGAGCCTGTGTCATAAGTAAAGGGCCGGCAGGCTTGACCGTGAAAGGGTGCTACAAAACAACTAACAAAATATTAAGTAAAGGGCCGGCTGGCTTGACCGTTAAAGGGTGCTACAAACCAACTAACAAAATATTTTTTCTGTGTTTGTGAATTGTGTGCGCAGTAGCAGCACGTGCATCAACAAAGTAGTGCCAAGCATGAGCCTGTGTCATAAGTAAAGGGCCGGCTGGCTTGACCATTAAAGGGTGCTGTAACCCCCAAAGTACACTCCAAACCCAAAAAATATATATTTTCTGTGTTTGTGAATTGTGTGCGCAGTAGCCGCACGTGCATCAACAAAGTAGTGCCAAGCGTGCGCCTGTGTCATAAGTAAAGGCCCGGCTGGCTTGACCGTTAAAGGGTGCTGTAACCCCCAAAGTACACTCCAAACCAAATAACAAAATATTTTTTCTGTGTTTGTGAATTGTGTGTGCAGTAGCCGCACGTGCATCAACAAAGTAGTGCCAAGCGTGCGCCTGTGTCATAAGTAAAGGGCCGGCTGGCTTGACCGTTAAAGGGTGCTGTAACCCCCAAAGTACACTCCAAACCAACTAACAAAATATTTTTTCTGTGTTTGTGAATTGTGTGCGCAGTAGCCGCACGTGCATCAACAAAGTAGTGCCAAGCGTGCGCCTGTGTCATAAGTAAAGGGCCGGCTGGCTTGACCGTTGAAGGGTGCTGTAACCCCCAAAGTACACTCCATACCAAAAAAATATATATTTTCTGTGTTTGTGAATTGTGTGCGCAGTAGCCGCACGTGCATCAACAAAGTAGTGCCAAGCATGCTCCTGTGTCATAAGTAAAGGGCCGGCTGGCTTGACCGTTAAAGGGTGCTGTAACCCCCAAAGAACACTCCAGTCAAAACCAAAAAAAAAATACTTTCTGTGTTTGTGAATTGTGTGCGCAGTAGCCGCACGTGCATCAACAAAGTAGTGCCAAGCGTGCGCCTGTGTCATAAGTAAAGGGCCGGCTGGCTTGACCGTTAAAGGGTGCTGTAACCCCCAAAGTACACTCCAAACCAACTAACAAAATATTTTTTCTGTGTTTGTGAATTGTGTGCGCAGTAGCCGCACGTGCATCAACAAAGTAGTGCCAAGCGTGCGCCTGTGTCATAAGTAAAGGGCCGGCTGGCTTGACCATTAAAGGGTGCTGTAACCCCCAAAGTACACTACAAACCAAAAAAATATATATTTTCTGTGTTTGTGAATTGTGTGCACAGTAGCAACACGTGCATCAACAAAGTAGTGCCAAGCGTGAGCCTGTGTCATAAGAAAAGGGCCGGCAGGCTTGACCGTTAAACGGTCCTACAAACCAACTAACAAAATATTAAGTAAAGGGCCGGCTGGCTTGACCGTTAAAGGGTGCTACAAACCAACTAACAAAATATTTTTTCTGTGTTTGTGAATTGTGTGCGCAGTAGCCGCACGTGCATCAACAAAGTAGTGCCAAGCTTCCGCCTGTGTCATAAGTAAAGGGCCGGCTGGCTTGACCGTTAAAGGGTGCTGTAACCCCCAAAGTACACTCCAAACCTACTAACAAAACATTTTTTCTGTGTTTGTGAATTGTGTGTGCAGTAGCCACACGTGCATCAACAAAGTAGTGCCAAGCGTGCGTCTGTGTCATAAGTAAAGGGCCGGCTGGCTTGACCATTAAAGGTTGCTGTAACCCGCAAAGTACACTCCAAACCAACTAACAAAATATTTTTTCTGTGTTTGTAAATTGTGTGCGCAGTAGCCGCACGTGCATCAACAAAGTAGTGCCAAGCGTGCGCCTGTGTCATAAGTAAAGGGCCGGCTGGCTTGACCGATAAAGGGTGCTGTAACCCCCAAAGTACACTACAAACCAAAAAAATATATATTTTCTGTGTTTGTGAATTGTGTGCACAGTAGCCGCACGTGCATCAACAAAGTAGTGCCAAGCATGAGCCTGTGTCATAAGTAAAGGGCCGGCAGGCTTGACCGTGAAAGGGTGCTACAAAACAACTAACAAAATATTAAGTAAAGGGCCGGCTGGCTTGACCGTTAAAGGGTGCTACAAACCAACTAACAAAATATTTTTTCTGTGTTTGTGAATTGTGTGCGCAGTAGCAGCACGTGCATCAACAAAGTAGTGCCAAGCATGAGCCTGTGTCATAAGTAAAGGGCCGGCTGGCTTGACCACTAAAGGGTGCTGTAACCCCCAAAGTACACTCCAAACCCAAAAAATATATATTTTCTGTGTTTGTGAATTGTGTGCGCAGTAGCCGCACGTGCATCAACAAAGTAGTGCCAAGCGTGCGCCTGTGTCATAAGTAAAGGCCCGGCTGGCTTGACCGTTAAAGGGTGCTGTAACCCCCAAAGTACACTCCAAACCAAATAACAAAATATTTTTTCTGTGTTTGTGAATTGTGTGTGCAGTAGCCGCACGTGCATCAACAAAGTAGTGCCAAGCGTGCGCCTGTGTCATAAGTAAAGGGCCGGCTGGCTTGACCGTTAAAGGGTGCTGTAACCCCCAAAGTACACTCCAAACCAACTAACAAAATATTTTTTCTGTGTTTGTGAATTGTGTGCGCAGTAGCCGCACGTGCATCAACAAAGTAGTGCCAAGCGTGCGCCTGTGTCATAAGTAAAGGGCCGGCTGGCTTGACCGTTGAAGGGTGCTGTAACCCCCAAAGTACACTCCATACCAAAAAAATATATATTTTCTGTGTTTGTGAATTGTGTGCGCAGTAGCCGCACGTGCATCAACAAAGTAGTGCCAAGCATGCTCCTGTGTCATAAGTAAAGGGCCGGCTGGCTTGACCGTTAAAGGGTGCTGTAACCCCCAAAGAACACTCCAGTCAAAACCAAAAAAAAAATACTTTCTGTGTTTGTGAATTGTGTGCGCAGTAGCCGCACGTGCATCAACAAAGTATTGCCAAGCGTGCGCCTGTGTCATAAGTAAAGGGCCGGCTGGCTTGACCGTTAAAGGGTGCTGTAACCCCCAAAGTACACTCCAAACCAACTAACAAAATATTTTTTCTGTGTTTGTGAATTGTGTGCGCAGTAGCCGCACGTGCATCAACAAAGTAGTGCCAAGCGTGCGCCTGTGTCATAAGTAAAGGGCCGGCTGGCTTGACCATTAAAGGGTGCTGTAACCCCCAAAGTACACTACAAACCAAAAAAATATATATTTTCTGTGTTTGTGAATTGTGTGCACAGTAGCCGCACGTGCATCAACAAAGTAGTGCCAAGCATGAGCCTGTGTCATAAGTAAAGGGCCGGCAGGCTTGACCGTTAAAGGGTGCTACAAAACAACTAACAAAATATTAAGTAAAGGGCCGGCTGGCTTGACCGTTAAAGGGTGCTACAAACCAACTAACAAAATATTTTTTCTGTGTTTGTGAATTGTGTGCGCAGTAGCCGCACGTGCATCAACAAAGTAGTGCCAAGCATGAGCCTGTGTCATAAGTAAAGGGCCAGCTGGCTTGACCATTAAAGGGTGCTCTAACCCCCAAAGTACACTCCAAACCAAAAAAATATATATTTTCTGTGTTTGTGAATTGTGTGCGCAGCAGCCGCACGTGCATCAACAAAGTAGTGCCAAGCGTGCGCCTGTGTCATAAGTAAAGGCCCAGCTGGCTTGACCGTTAAAGGGTGCTGTAACCCCCAGAGAACACTCCAGTCAAAACCAAAAAAAAAAATACTTTCTGTGTTTGTGAATTGTGTGCGCAGTAGCCGCACGTGCATCAACAAAGTAGTGCCAAGCGTGCGCCTGTGTCATAAGTAAAGGGCCGGCTGGCTTGACCGTTAAAGGGTGCTGTAACCCCCAAAGTACACTCCAAATCAAATAACAAAATATTTTTTATGTGTTTGTGAATTGTGTACGCAGTAGCCGCTCGTGCATCAACAAAGTAGTGCCAAGCGTGCGCCTGTGTCATAAGTAAAGGCCCGGCTGGCTTGACCGTTAAAGGGTGCTGTAACCCCCAAAGTACACTTCAAACCAAATAACAAGATATTTTTTCTGTGTTTGTGAATTGTGTACGCAGTAGCCGCTCGTGCATCAACAAAGTAGTGCCAAGCGTGCGCCTGTGTCATAAGTAAAGGCCCGGCTGGCTTGACCGTTAAAGGGTGCTGTATCCCCCAAAGTACACTCCAAACCAACTAACAAAATATTTTTTCTGTGTTTGTGAATTGTGTGCGCAGTAGCCGCACGTGCATCAACAAAGTAGTGCCAAGCATGCGCCTGTGTCATAAGTAAAGGGACGGCTGGCTAGACCGTTAAAGGGTGCTGTAACCCCCAAAGTACACTTCAAACCAAATAACAAAATATTTTTTCTGTGTTTGTGAATTGTGTACGCAGTAGCCGCACGTGCATCAACAAAGTAGTGCCAAGCGTGCGCCTGTGTCATAAGTAAAGGGCCGGCTGGCTTGACCGTTAAAGGGTGCTGTAACCCCCAAAGTACACTCCAAACCAACTAACAAAATATTTTTTCTCTGTTTGTAAATTGTGTGCGCAGTAGCCGCACGTGCATCAACAAAGTAGTGCCAAGCGTGCGCCTGTGTCATAAGTAAAGGGCCGGCTGGCTTGACCGTTAAAGGGTGCTGTAACCCCCAAAGTACACTACAAACCAAAAAAATATATATTTTCTGTGTTTGTGAATTGTGTGCACAGTAGCCGCACGTGCATCAACAAAGTAGTGCCAAGCGTGAGCCTGTGTCATAAGTAAAGGGCCAGCAGGCTTGACCGTTAAAGGGTGCTACAAACCAACTAACAAAATATTAAGTAAAGGGCCGGCTGGCTTGACAGTTAAAGTGTGCTACAAACCAACTAACAAAATATTTTTTCTGTGTTTGTGAATTGTGTGCGCAATAGCCGCACGTGCATCAACAAAGTTGTGCCAAGCGTGCGCCTGTGTCATAAGTAAAGGGCCGGCTGGCTTGACCGTTAAAGGGTGCTGTAACCCCCAAAGTACACTCCATACCAAAAAAATATATATTTTCTGTGTTTGTGAATTGTGTGCGCAGTAGTCGCACGTGCATCAACAAGGTAGTGCCAAGCGTGCGCCTGTGTCATAAGTAAAGGGCCGGCTGGCTTGACCGTTAAAGGGTGCTGTAACCCCCAAAGTACACTCCAAACCAAAAAAATAAATATTTTCTGTGTTTGTGAATTGTGTGCGCAGTAGCCGCACGTGCATCACCAAAGTAGTGCCAAGCGTGCGCCTGTGTCATAAGTAAAGGGCCGGCTGGCTTGACCGATAAAGGGTGCTGTAACCCCCAAAGTACACTCCAAACCAAAAAAAAAAATATTTTCTGTGTTTGTGAATTGTGTGCGCAGTAGCCGCACGTGCATCAACAAAGTAGTGCCAAGCGTGCGCCTGTGTCATAAGTAAAGGGCCGGCTGGCTTGACCGTTAAAGGGTGCTGTAACCCCCAAAGTACACTCCAAACCTACTAACAAAACATTTTTTCTGTGTTTGTGAATTGTGTGTGCAGTAGCCACACGTGCATCAACAAAGTAGTGCCAAGCGTGCGTCTGTGTCATAAGTAAAGGGCCGGCTGGCTTGACCATTAAAGGTTGCTGTAACCCGCAAAGTACACTCCAAACCAACTAACAAAATATTTTTTCTGTGTTTGTAAATTGTGTGCGCAGTAGCCGCACGTGCATCAACAAAGTAGTGCCAAGCGTGCGCCTGTGTCATAAGTAAAGGGCCGGCTGGCTTGACCGATAAAGGGTGCTGTAACCCCCAAAGTACACTACAAACCAAAAAAATATATATTTTCTGTGTTTGTGAATTGTGTGCACAGTAGCCGCACGTGCATCAACAAAGTAGTGCCAAGCATGAGCCTGTGTCATAAGTAAAGGGCCGGCAGGCTTGACCGTGAAAGGGTGCTACAAAACAACTAACAAAATATTAAGTAAAGGGCCGGCTGGCTTGACCGTTAAAGGGTGCTACAAACCAACTAACAAAATATTTTTTCTGTGTTTGTGAATTGTGTGCGCAGTAGCAGCACGTGCATCAACAAAGTAGTGCCAAGCATGAGCCTGTGTCATAAGTAAAGGGCCGGCTGGCTTGACCATTAAAGGGTGCTGTAACCCCCAAAGTACACTCCAAACCCAAAAAATATATATTTTCTGTGTTTGTGAATTGTGTGCGCAGTAGCCGCACGTGCATCAACAAAGTAGTGCCAAGCGTGCGCCTGTGTCATAAGTAAAGGCCCGGCTGGCTTGACCGTTAAAGGGTGCTGTAACCCCCAAAGTACACTCCAAACCAAATAACAAAATATTTTTTCTGTGTTTGTGAATTGTGTGTGCAGTAGCCGCACGTGCATCAACAAAGTAGTGCCAAGCGTGCGCCTGTGTCATAAGTAAAGGGCCGGCTGGCTTGACCGTTAAAGGGTGCTGTAACCCCCAAAGTACACTCCAAACCAACTAACAAAATATTTTTTCTGTGTTTGTGAATTGTGTGCGCAGTAGCCGCACGTGCATCAACAAAGTAGTGCCAAGCGTGCGCCTGTGTCATAAGTAAAGGGCCGGCTGGCTTGACCGTTGAAGGGTGCTGTAACCCCCAAAGTACACTCCATACCAAAAAAATATATATTTTCTGTGTTTGTGAATTGTGTGCGCAGTAGCCGCACGTGCATCAACAAAGTAGTGCCAAGCATGCTCCTGTGTCATAAGTAAAGGGCCGGCTGGCTTGACCGTTAAAGGGTGCTGTAACCCCCAAAGAACACTCCAGTCAAAACCAAAAAAAAAATACTTTCTGTGTTTGTGAATTGTGTGCGCAGTAGCCGCACGTGCATCAACAAAGTAGTGCCAAGCGTGCGCCTGTGTCATAAGTAAAGGGCCGGCTGGCTTGACCGTTAAAGGGTGCTGTAACCCCCAAAGTACACTCCAAACCAACTAACAAAATATTTTTTCTGTGTTTGTGAATTGTGTGCGCAGTAGCCGCACGTGCATCAACAAAGTAGTGCCAAGCGTGCGCCTGTGTCATAAGTAAAGGGCCGGCTGGCTTGACCATTAAAGGGTGCTGTAACCCCCAAAGTACACTACAAACCAAAAAAATATATATTTTCTGTGTTTGTGAATTGTGTGCACAGTAGCCGCACGTGCATCAACAAAGTAGTGCCAAGCGTGAGCCTGTGTCATAAGAAAAGGGCCGGCAGGCTTGACCGTTAAACGGTCCTACAAACCAACTAACAAAATATTAAGTAAAGGGCCGGCTGGCTTGACCGTTAAAGGGTGCTACAAACCAACTAACAAAATATATTTTCTGTGTTTGTGAATTGTGTGCGCAGTAGCCGCACGTGCATCAACAAAGTAGTGCCAAGCGTGCGCCTGTGTCATAAGTAAAGGGCCGGCTGGCTTGACTGTTAAAGGGTGCTGTAACCCCCAATGAACACTCCAGTCAAAACCAAAAAAATATATATTTTCTGTGTTTGTGAATTGTGTGCGCAGTAGCCACACGTGCATCAACAAAGTAGTGCCAAGCGTGCGCCTGTGTCATAAGTAAAGGGCCGGCTGGCTTGACCGGTAAAGGGTGCTGTAACCCCCAAAGTACACTCCAAATCAAATAACAAAATATTTTTTCTGTGTTTGTGAATTGTGTGCGCAGTAGCCGCACGTGCATCAACAAAGTAGTGCCAAGCGTGCGCCTGTGTCATAAGTAAAGGGCCGGCTGGCTTGACCGTTAAATGGTGCTGTAACCCCCAAAGTACACTCCAAACCAAAAAAATATATATTTTCTGTGTTTGTGAATTGTGTGCGCAGTAGCCGCACGTGCATCAACAAAGTAGTGCCAAGCGTGCGCCTGTGTCATAAGTAAAGGGCCGGCTGGCTTGACTGTTAATGGGTGCTGTAACCCCCAAAGTACACTCCAAACCAAATAACAAAATATTTTTTCTGTGTTTGTGAATTGTGTGCGCAGTAGCCGCACGTGCATCAACAAAGTAGTGCCAAGCGTGCGCCTGTGTCATAAGTAAAGGGCCGGCTGGCTTGACCGTTAAAGGGTGCTGTAACCCCCAAAGTACACTACAAACGAAAAAAATATATATTTTCTGTGTTTGTGAATTGTGTGCACTGTAGCCGCACGTGCATCAACAAAGTAGTGCCAAGCGTGAGCCTGTGTCATAAGAAAAGGGCCGGCAGGCTTGACCGTTAAACGGTCCTACAAACCAACTAACAAAATATTAAGTAAAGGGCCGGCTGGCTTGACCGTTAAAGGGTGCTACAAACCAACTAACAAAATATATTTTCTGTGTTTGTGAATTGTGTGCGCAGTAGCCGCACGTGCATCAACAAAGTAGTGCCAAGCGTGCGCCTGTGTCATAAGTAAAGGGCCGGCTGGCTTGACCGTTAAAGGGTGCTGTAACCCCCAATGAACACTCCAGTCAAAACCAAAAAAAAAAATACTTTCTGTGTTTGTGAATTGTGTGCGCAGTAGCCGCACGTGCATCAACAAAGTAGTGCCAAGCGTGCGCCTGTGTCATAAGTAAAGGGCCGGCTGGCTTGACCTTTAAAGGGTGCTGTAACCCCCAAAGTACACTCCAAACCAACTAACAAAATATTTTTTCTGTGTTTGTAAATTGTGTGCGCAGTAGCCGCACGTGCATCAACAAAGTAGTGCCAAGCGTGCGCCTGTGTCATAAGTAAAGGGCCGGCTGGCTTGACCGTTAAAGGGTGCTGTAACCCCCAAAGTACACTACAAACCAAAAAAATATATATTTTCTGTGTTTGTGAATTGTGTGCACAGTAGCCGCACGTGCATCAACAAAGTAGTGCCAAGCGTGAGCCTGTGTCATAAGTAAAGGGCCAGCAGGCTTGACCGTTAAAGGGTGCTACAAACCAACTAACAAAATATTAAGTAAAGGGCCGGCTGGCTTGACCGTTAAAGGGTGCTACAAACCAACTAACAAAATATATTTTCTGTGTTTGTGAATTGTGTGCGCAGTAGCCGCACGTGCATCAACAAAGTAGTGCCAAGCGTGCGCCTGTGTCATAAGTAAAGGGCCGGCTGGCTTGACCGTTAAAGGGTGCTGTAACCCCCAATGAACACTCCAGTCAAAACCAAAAAAAAAAATACTTCCTGTGTTTGTGAATTGTGTGCGCAGTAGCTGCACGTGCATCAACAAGGTAGTGCCAAGCGTGCGCCTGTGTCATAAGTAAAGGGCTGGCTGGCTTGACCGTTAAAGGGTGCTGTAACCCCCAAAGTACACTCCAAACCAAAAAAATAAATATTTTCTGTGTTTGCGAATTGTGTGCGCAGTAGCCGCACGTGCATCAACAAAGTAGTGCCAAGCGTGCGCCTGTGTCATAAGTAAAGGGCCGGCTGGCTTGACCGTTAAAGGGTGCTGTAACCCCCAAAGTACACTCCAAACCTACTAACAAAACATTTTTTCTGTGTTTGTGAATTGTGTGTGCAGTAGCCGCACGTGCATCAACAAAGTAGTGCCAAGCGTGCGCCTGTGTCATAAGTAAAGGGCCGGCTGGCTTGACCGTTAAAGGGTGCTGTAACCCCCAAAGTACACTACAAACCAAAAAAATATATATTTTCTGTGTTTGTGAATTGTGTGCACAGTAGCCGCACGTGCATCAACAAAGTAGTGCCAAGCATGAGCCTGTGTCATAAGTAAAGGGCCGGCAGGCTTGACCGTTAAAGGGTGCTACAAAACAACTAACAAAATATTAAGTAAAGGGCCGGCTGGCTTGACCGTTAAAGGGTGCTACAAACCAACTAACAAAATATTTTTTCTGTGTTTGTGAATTGTGTGCGCAGTAGCAGCACGTGCATCAACAAAGTAGTGCCAAGCATGAGCCTGTGTCATAAGTAAAGGGCCGGCTGGCTTGACCATTAAAGGGTGCTGTAACCCCCAAAGTACACTCCAAACCAAAAAAATATATATTTTCTGTGTTTGTGAATTGTGTGCGCAGTAGCCGCACGTGCATCAACAAAGTAGTGCCAAGCGTGCGCCTGTGTCATAAGTAAAGGCCCGGCTGGCTTGACCGTTAAAGGGTGCTGTAACCCCCAAAGTACACTCCAAACCAAATAACAAAATATTTTTTCTGTGTTTGTGAATTGTGTGTGCAGTAGCCGCACGTGCATCAACAAAGTAGTGCCAAGCGTGCGCCTGTGTCATAAGTAAAGGGCCGGCTGGCTTGACCGTTAAAGGGTGCTGTAACCCCCAAAGTACACTCCAAACCAACTAACAAAATATTTTTTCTGTGTTTGTGAATTGTGTGCGCAGTAGCCGCACGTGCATCAACAAAGTAGTGCCAAGCGTGCGCCTGTGTCATAAGTAAAGGGCCGGCTGGCTTGACCGTTAAAGGGTGCTGTAACCCCCAAAGTACACTCCATACCAAAAAAATATATATTTTCTGTGTTTGTGAATTGTGTGCGCAGTAGCCGCACGTGCATCAACAAAGTAGTGCCAAGCATGCTCCTGTGTCATAAGTAAAGGGCCGGCTGGCTTGACCGTTAAAGGGTGCTGTAACCCCCAAAGAACACTCCAGTCAAAACCAAAAAAAAAAATACTTTCTGTGTTTGTGAATTGTGTGCGCAGTAGCCGCACGTGCATCAACAAAGTAGTGCCAAGCGTGCGCCTGTGTCATAAGTAAAGGGCCGGCTGGCTTGACCGTTAAAGGGTGCTGTAACCCCCAAAGTACACTCCAAACCAACTAACAAAATATTTTTTCTGTGTTTGTGAATTGTGTGCGCAGTAGCCGCACGTGCATCAACAAAGTAGTGCCAAGCGTGCGCCTGTGTCATAAGTAAAGGGCCGGCTGGCTTGACCGTTAAAGGGTGCTGTAACCCCCAAAGTACACTACAAACCAAAAAAATATATATTTTCTGTGTTTGTGAATTGTGTGCACAGTAGCCGCACGTGCATCAACAAAGTAGTGCCAAGCGTGAGCCTGTGTCATAAGAAAAGGGCCGGCAGGCTTGACCGTTAAAGGGTCCTACATACCAACTAACAAAATATTAAGTAAAGGGCCAGCTGGCTTGACCGTTAAAGGGTGCTACAAACCAACTAACAAAATATTTTTTCTGTGTTTGTGAATTGTGTGCGCATTAGCCGCACGTGCATCAACAAAGTAGTGCCAAGCTTCCGCCTGTGTCATAAGTAAAGGGCCGGCTGGCTTGACCGTTAAAGGGTGCTGTAACCCCCAAAGTACACTCCATACCAAAAAAATATATATTTTCTGTGTTTGTGAATTGTGTGCGCAGTAGCCGCACGTGCATCAACAAAGTAGTGCCAAGCGTACGCCTGTGTCATAAGTAAAGGGCCGGCTGGCTTGACCGTTAAAGGGTGCTGTAACCCCCAGAGAACACTCCAGTCAAAACCAAAAAAAAAAATACTTTCTGTGTTTGTGAATTGTGTGCGCAGTAGCCGCACATGCATCAACAAAGTAGTGCCAAGCGTGCGCCTGTGTCATAAGTAAAGGGCCGGCTGGCTTGACCGTTAAAGGGTGCTGTAACCCCCAAAGTACACTCCAAACCAACTAACAAAATATTTTTTCTGTGTTTGTGAATTGTGTGCGCAGTAGCCGCACGTGCATCAACAAAGTAGTGCCAAGCGTGCGCCTGTGTCATAAGTAAAGGGCCGGCTGGCTTGACCGTTAAAGGGTGCTATAACCCCCAAAGTACATTCCAAACCAAAAAAAAAATATTTTCTGTTTGTGAATTGTGTGCGCAGTAGCCGCAAGTGCATCAACAAAGTAGTGCCAAGCATGAGCCTGTGTCATAAGTAAAGGGCCGGCTGGCTTGACCGTTAAAGGGTGCTGTAACCCCCAAAGTACACTCCAAACCAAAAAAATATATATTTTCTGTGTTTGTGAATTGTGTGCGCAGTAGCCACACGTGCATCAACAAAGTAGTGCCAAGCGTGCGCCTGTGTCATAAGTAAAGGGCCGGCTGGCTTGACCGTTAAAGGGTGCTGTAACCCCCAAAGTACACTCCAAATCAAATAACAAAATATTTTTTCTGTGTTTGTGAATTGTGTGCGCAGTAGCCGCACGTGCATCAACAAAGTAGTGCCAAGCGTGCGCCTGTGTCATAAGTAAAGGGCCGGCTGGCTTGACCGTTAAATGGTGCTGTAACCCCCAAAGTACACTCCAAACCAAAAAAATATATATTTTCTGTGTTTGTGAATTGTGTGCGCAGTAGCCGCACGTGCATCAACAAAGTAGTGCCAAGCGTGCGCCTGTGTCATAAGTAAAGGGCCGGCTGGCTTGACTGTTAATGGGTGCTGTAACCCCCAAAGTACACTCCAAACCAAATAACAAAATATTTTTTCTGTGTTTGTGAATTGTGTGCGCAGTAGCAGCACGTGCATCAACAAAGTAGTGCCAAGCGTGCGCCTGTGTCATAAGTAAAGGGCCGGCTGGCTTGACCGTTAAAGGGTGCTGTAACCCCCAAAGTACACTACAAACGAAAAAAATATATATTTTCTGTGTTTGTGAATTGTGTGCACTGTAGCCGCACGTGCATCAACAAAGTAGTGCCAAGCGTGAGCCTGTGTCATAAGAAAAGGGCCGGCAGGCTTGACCGTTAAACGGTCCTACAAACCAACTAACAAAATATTAAGTAAAGGGCCGGCTGGCTTGACCGTTAAAGGGTGCTACAAACCAACTAACAAAATATATTTTCTGTGTTTGTGAATTGTGTGCGCAGTAGCCGCACGTGCATCAACAAAGTAGTGCCAAGCGTGCGCCTGTGTCATAAGTAAAGGGCCGGCTGGCTTGACCGTTAAAGGGTGCTGTAACCCCCAATGAACACTCCAGTCAAAACCAAAAAAATATATATTTTCTGTGTTTGTGAATTGTGTGCGCAGTAGCCACACGTGCATCAACAAAGTAGTGCCAAGCGTGCGCCTGTGTCATAAGTAAAGGGCCGGCTGGCTTGACCGTTAAAGGGTGCTGTAACCCCCAAAGTACACTCCAAATCAAATAACAAAATATTTTTTCTGTGTTTGTGAATTGTGTGCGCAGTAGCCGCACGTGCATCAACAAAGTAGTGCCAAGCGTGTGCCTGTGTCATAAGTAAAGGGCCGGCTGGCTTGACCGTTAAATGGTGCTGTAACCCCCAAAGTACACTCCAAACCAAAAAAATATATATTTTCTGTGTTTGTGAATTGTGTGCGCAGTAGCCGCACGTGCATCAACAAAGTAGTGCCAAGCGTGCTCCTGTGTCATAAGTAAAGGGCCGGCTGGCTTGACTGTTAATGGGTGCTGTAACCCCCAAAGTACACTCCAAACCAAATAACAAAATATTTTTTCTGTGTTTGTGAATTGTGTGCGCAGTAGCCGCACGTGCATCAACAAATTAGTGCCAAGCGTGCGCCTGTGTCATAAGTAAAGGGCCGGCTGGCTTGACCGTTAAAGGGTGCTGTAACCCCCAAAGTACACTACAAACGAAAAAAATATATATTTTCTGTGTTTGTGAATTGTGTGCACTGTAGCCGCACGTGCATCAACAAAGTAGTGCCAAGCGTGAGCCTGTGTCATAAGAAAAGGGCCGGCAGGCTTGACCGTTAAACGGTCCTACAAACCAACTAACAAAATATTAAGTAAAGGGCCGGCTGGCTTGACCGTTAAAGGGTGCTACAAACCAACTAACAAAATATATTTTCTGTGTTTGTGAATTGTGTGCGCAGTAGCCGCACATGCATCAACAAAGTAGTGCCAAGCGTGCGCCTGTGTCATAAGTAAAGGGCCGGCTGGCTTGACCGTTAAAGGGTGCTGTAACCCCCAATGAACACTCCAGTCAAAACCAAAAAAAAAAATACTTTCTGTGTTTGTGAATTGTGTGCGCAGAAGCCGCACGTGCATCAACAAAGT
This sequence comes from Taudactylus pleione, assembly GCA_031769625.1. Lineage (NCBI taxonomy): Eukaryota > Metazoa > Chordata > Amphibia > Anura > Myobatrachidae > Taudactylus > Taudactylus pleione. The sequence continues at coordinate 1,392,928 of JAUIMM010000374.1, read as the reverse complement.
AGTGCCAAGCGTGCGCCTGTGTCATAAGTAAAGGGCCGGCTGGCTTGACCGTTAAAGGGTGCTGTAACCCCCAAAGTACACTCCAAACCAACTAACAAAATATTTTTTCTGTGTTTGTAAATTGTGTGCGCAGTAGCCGCACGTGCATCAACAAAGTAGTGCCAAGCGTGCGCCTGTGTCATAAGTAAAGGGCCGGCTGGCTTGACCGTTAAAGGGTGCTGTAACCCCCAAAGTACACTACAAACCAAAAAAATATATATTTTCTGTGTTTGTGAATTGTGTGCACAGTAGCCGCACGTGCATCAACAAAGTAGTGCCAAGCGTGAGCCTGTGTCATAAGTAAAGGGCCAGCAGGCTTGACCGTTAAAGGGTGCTACAAACCAACTAACAAAATATTAAGTAAAGGGCCGGCTGGCTTGACCGTTAAAGGGTGCTACAAACCAACTAACAAAATATATTTTCTGTGTTTGTGAATTGTGTGCGCAGTAGCCGCACGTGCATCAACAAAGTAGTGCCAAGCGTGCGCCTGTGTCATAAGTAAAGGGCCGGCTGGCTTGACCGTTAAAGGGTGCTGTAACCCCCAATGAACACTCCAGTCAAAACCCAAAAAAAAAATACTTCCTGTGTTTGTGAATTGTGTGCGCAGTAGCCGCACGTGCATCAACAAAGTAGTGCCAAGCGTGCGCCTGTGTCATAAGTAAAGGGCCGGCTGGCTTGACCGTTAAAGGGTGCTGTAACCCCCAAAGTACACTCCAAACCAACTAACAAAATATTTTTTCTGTGTTTGTAAATTGTGTGCGCAGTAGCCGCACGTGCATCAACAAAGTAGTGCCAAGCGTGCGCCTGTGTCATAAGTAAAGGGCCGGCTGGCTTGACCGTTAAAGGGTGCTGTAATCCCCAAAGTACACTACAAACCAAAAAAATATATATTTTCTGTGTTTGTGAATTGTGTGCACAGTAGCCGCACGTGCATCAACAAAGTAGTGCCAAGCGTGAGCCTGTGTCATAAGTAAAGGGCCAGCAGGCTTGACCGTTAAAGGGTGCTACAAACCAACTAACAAAATATTAAGTAAAGGGCTGGCTGGCTTGACAGTTAAAGGGTGCTACAAACCAACTAACAAAATATTTTTTCTGTGTTTGTGAATTGTGTGCGCAGTAGCCGCACGTGCATCAACAAAGTTGTGCCAAGCGTGCGCCTGTGTCATAAGTAAAGGGCCGGCTGGCTTGACCGTTAAAGGGTGCTGTAACCCCCAAAGTACACTCCATACCAAAAAAATATATATTTTCTGTGTTTGTGAATTGTGTGCGCAGTAGTCGCACGTGCATCAACAAGGTAGTGCCAAGCGTGCGCCTGTGTCATAAGTAAAGGGCTGGCTGGCTTGACCGTTAAAGGGTGCTGTAACCCCCAAAGACCACTCCAAACCAAAAAAATAAATATTTTCTGTGTTTGCGAATTGTGTGCGCAGTAGCCGCACGTGCATCAACAAAGTAGTGCCAAGCGTGCGCCTGTGTCATAAGTAAAGGGCCGGCTGGCTTGACCGATAAAGGGTGCTGTAACCCCCAAAGTACACTCCAAACCAAAAAAAAAAATATTTTCTGTGTTTGTGAATTGTGTGCGCAGTAGCCGCACGTGCATCAACAAAGTAGTGCCAAGCGTGCGCCTGTGTCATAAGTAAAGGGCCGGCTGGCTTGACCGTTAAAGGGTGCTGTAACCCCCAAAGTACACTCCAAACCTACTAACAAAACATTTTTTCTGTGTTTGTGAATTGTGTGTGCAGTAGCCGCACGTGCATCAACAAAGTAGTGCCAAGCGTGCGCCTGTGTCATAAGTAAAGGGCCGGCTGGCTTGACCGTTAAAGGTTGCTGTAACCCGCAAAGTACACTCCAAACCAACTAACAAAATATTTTTTCTGTGTTTGTAAATTGTGTGCGCAGTAGCCGCACGTGCATCAACAAAGTAGTGCCAAGCGTGCGCCTGTGTCATAAGTAAAGGGCCGGCTGGCTTGACCGATAAAGGGTGCTGTAACCCCCAAAGTACACTACAAACCAAAAAAATATATATTTTCTGTGTTTGTGAATTGTGTGCACAGTAGCCGCACGTGCATCAACAAAGTAGTGCCAAGCATGAGCCTGTGTCATAAGAAAAGGGCCGGCAGGCTTGACCGTTAAAGGGTGCTGTAACCCCCAAAGTACACTCCAAACCTACTAACAAAACATTTTTTCTGTGTTTGTGAATTGTGTGTGCAGTAGCCGCACGTGCATCAACAAAGTAGTGCCAAGCGTGCGCCTGTGTCATAAGTAAAGGGCCGGCTGGCTTGACCGTTAAAGGTTGCTGTAACCCGCAAAGTACACTCCAAACCAACTAACAAAATATTTTTTCTGTGTTTGTAAATTGTGTGCGCAGTAGCCGCACGTGCATCAACAAAGTAGTGCCAAGCGTGCGCCTGTGTCATAAGTAAAGGGCCGGCTGGCTTGACCGATAAAGGGTGCTGTAACCCCCTAAGTACACTACAAACCAAAAAAATATATATTTTCTGTGTTTGTGAATTGTGTGCACAGTAGCCGCACGTGCATCAACAAAGTAGTGCCAAGCATGAGCCTGTGTCATAAGAAAAGGGCCGGCAGGCTTGACCGTTAAAGGGTCCTACATACCAACTAACAAAATATTAAGTAAAGGGCCGGCTGGCTTGACCGTTAAAGGGTGCTACAAACCAACTAACAAAATATTTTTTCTGTGTTTGTGAATTGTGTGCGCATTAGCCGCACGTGCATCAACAAAGTAGTGCCAAGCTTCCGCCTGTGTCATAAGTAAAGGGCCGGCTGGCTTGACCGTTAAAGGGTGCTGTAACCCCCAAAGTACACTCCATACCAAAAAAATATATATTATTCTGTGTTTGTGAATTGTGTGCGCAGTAGCCGCACGTGCATCAACAAAGTAGTGCCAAGCGTACGCCTGTGTCATAAGTAAAGGGCCGGCTGGCTTGACCGTTAAAGGGTGCTGTAACCCCCAGAGAACACTCCAGTCAAAACCAAAAAAAAAAATACTTTCTGTGTTTGTGAATTGTGTGCGCAGTAGCCGCACATGCATCAACAAAGTAGTGCCAAGCGTGCGCCTGTGTCATAAGTAAAGGGCCGGCTGGCTTGACCGTTAAAGGGTGCTGTAACCCCCAAAGTACACTCCAAACCAACTAACAAAATATTTTTTCTGTGTTTGTGAATTGTGTGCGCAGTAGCCGCACGTGCATCAACAAAGTAGTGCCAAGCGTGCGCCTGTGTCATAAGTAAAGGGCCGGCTGGCTTGACCGTTAAAGGGTGCTATAACCCCCAAAGTACATTCCAAACCAAAAAAAAAATATTTTCTGTGTTTGTGAATTGTGTGCGCAGTAGCCGCAAGTGCATCAACAAAGTAGTGCCAAGCATGAGCCTGTGTCATAAGTAAAGGGCCGGCTGGCTTGACCGTTAAAGGGTGCTGTAACCCCCAATGTACACTCCAAACCAAAAAAATATATATTTTCTGTGTTTGTGAATTGTGTGCGCAGTAGCCACACGTGCATCAACAAAGTAGTGCCAAGCGTGCGCCTGTGTCATAAGTAAAGGGCCGGCTGGCTTGACCGTTAAAGGGTGCTGTAACCCCCAAAGTACACTCCAAATCAAATAACAAAATATTTTTTCTGTGTTTGTGAATTGTGTGCGCAGTAGCCGCACGTGCATCAACAAAGTAGTGCCAAGCGTGCGCCTGTGTCATAAGTAAAGGGCCGGCTGGCTTGACCGTTAAATGGTGCTGTAACCCCCAAAGTACACTCCAAACCAAAAAAATATATATTTTCTGTGTTTGTGAATTGTGTGCGCAGTAGCCGCACGTGCATCAACAAAGTAGTGCCAAGCGTGCGCCTGTGTCATAAGTAAAGGGCCGGCTGGCTTGACTGTTAATGGGTGCTGTAACCCCCAAAGTACACTCCAAACCAAATAACAAAATATTTTTTCTGTGTTTGTGAATTGTGTGCGCAGTAGCAGCACGTGCATCAACAAAGTAGTGCCAAGCGTGCGCCTGTGTCATAAGTAAAGGGCCGGCTGGCTTGACCGTTAAAGGGTGCTGTAACCCCCAAAGTACACTACAAACGAAAAAAATATATATTTTCTGTGTTTGTGAATTGTGTGCACTGTAGCCGCACGTGCATCAACAAAGTAGTGCCAAGCGTGAGCCTGTGTCATAAGAAAAGGGCCGGCAGGCTTGACCGTTAAACGGTCCTACAAACCAACTAACAAAATATTAAGTAAAGGGCCGGCTGGCTTGACCGTTAAAGGGTGCTACAAACCAACTAACAAAATATATTTTCTGTGTTTGTGAATTGTGTGCGCAGTAGCCGCACGTGCATCAACAAAGTAGTGCCAAGCGTGCGCCTGTGTCATAAGTAAAGGGCCGGCTGGCTTGACCGTTAAAGGGTGCTGTAACCCCCAATGAACACTCCAGTCAAAACCAAAAAAATATATATTTTCTGTGTTTGTGAATTGTGTGCGCAGTAGCCACACGTGCATCAACAAAGTAGTGCCAAGCGTGCGCCTGTGTCATAAGTAAAGGGCCGGCTGGCTTGACCGTTAAAGGGTGCTGTAACCCCCAAAGTACACTCCAAATCAAATAACAAAATATTTTTTCTGTGTTTGTGAATTGTGTGCGCAGTAGCCGCACGTGCATCAACAAAGTAGTGCCAAGCGTGCGCCTGTGTCATAAGTAAAGGGCCGGCTGGCTTGACCGTTAAATGGTGCTGTAACCCCCAAAGTACACTCCAAACCAATAAAATATATATTTTCTGTGTTTGTGAATTGTGTGCGCAGTAGCCGCACGTGCATCAACAAAGTAGTGCCAAGCGTGCTCCTGTGTCATAAGTAAAGGGCCGGCTGGCTTGACTGTTAATGGGTGCTGTAACCCCCAAAGTACACTCCAAACCAAATAACAAAATATTTTTTCTGTGTTTGTGAATTGTGTGCGCAGTAGCCGCACGTGCATCAACAAAGTAGTGCCAAGCGTGCGCCTGTGTCATAAGTAAAGGGCCGGCTGGCTTGACCGTTAAAGGGTGCTGTAACCCCCAAAGTACACTACAAACGAAAAAAATATATATTTTCTGTGTTTGTGAATTGTGTGCACTGTAGCCGCACGTGCATCAACAAAGTAGTGCCAAGCGTGAGCCTGTGTCATAAGAAAAGGGCCGGCAGGCTTGACCGTTAAACGGTCCTACAAACCAACTAACAAAATATTAAGTAAAGGGCCGGCTGGCTTGACCGTTAAAGGGTGCTACAAACCAACTAACAAAATATATTTTCTGTGTTTGTGAATTGTGTGCGCAGTAGCCGCACGTGCATCAACAAAGTAGTGCCAAGCGTGCGCCTGTGTCATAAGTAAAGGGCCGGCTGGCTTGACCGTTAAAGGGTGCTGTAACCCCCAATGAACACTCCAGTCAAAACCAAAAAAAAAAATACTTTCTGTGTTTGTGAATTGTGTGCGCAGTAGCCGCACGTGCATCAACAAAGTAGTGCCAAGCGTGCGCCTGTGTCATAAGTAAAGGGCCGGCTGGCTTGACCGTTAAAGGGTGCTGTAACCCCCAAAGTACACTCCAAACCAACTAACAAAATATTTTTTCTGTGTTTGTAAATTGTGTGCGCAGTAGCCGCACGTGCATCAACAAAGTAGTGCCAAGCGTGCGCCTGTGTCATAAGTAAAGGGCCGGCTGGCTTGACCGTTAAAGGGTGCTGTAACCCCCAAAGTACACTACAAACCAAAAAAATATATATTTTCTGTGTTTGTGAATTGTGTGCACAGTAGCCGCACGTGCATCAACAAAGTAGTGCCAAGCGTGAGCCTGTGTCATAAGTAAAGGGCCAGCAGGCTTGACCGTTAAAGGGTGCTACAAACCAACTAACAAAATATTAAGTAAAGGGCCGGCTGGCTTGACCGTTAAAGGGTGCTACAAACCAACTAACAAAATATATTTTCTGTGTTTGTGAATTGTGTGCGCAGTAGCCGCACGTGCATCAACAAAGTAGTGCCAAGCGTGCGCCTGTGTCATAAGTAAAGGGCCGGCTGGCTTGACCGTTAAAGGGTGCTGTAACCCCCAAAGTACACTCCAAACCAACTAACAAAATATTTTTTCTGTGTTTGTAAATTGTGTGCGCAGTAGCCGCACGTGCATCAACAAAGTAGTGCCAAGCGTGCGCCTGTGTCATAAGTAAAGGGCCGGCTGGCTTGACCGTTAAAGGGTGCTGTAACCCCCAAAGTACACTACAAACCAAAAAAATTTATATTTTCTGTGTTTGTGAATTGTGTGCACAGTAGCCGCACGTGCATCAACAAAGTAGTGCCAAGCGTGAGCCTGTGTCATAAGTAAAGGGCCAGCAGGCTTGACCGTTAAAGGGTGCTACAAACCAACTAACAAAATATTAAGTAAAGGGCCGGCTGGCTTGACAGTTAAAGGGTGCTACAAACCAACTAACAAAATATTTTTTCTGTGTTTGTGAATTGTGTGCGCAGTAGCCGCACGTGCATCAACAAAGTTGTGCCAAGCGTGCGCCTGTGTCATAAGTAAAGGGCCGGCTGGCTTGACCGTTAAAGGGTGCTGTAACCCCCAAAGTACACTCCATACCAAAAAAATATATATTTTCTGTGTTTGTGAATTGTGTGCGCAGTAGTCGCACGTGCATCAACAAGGTAGTGCCAAGCGTGCGCCTGTGTCATAAGTAAAGGGCTGGCTGGCTTGACCGTTAAAGGGTGCTGTAACCCCCAAAGTACACTCCAAACCAAAAAAATAAATATTTTCTGTGTTTGCGAATTGTGTGCGCAGTAGCCGCACGTGCATCAACAAAGTAGTGCCAAGCGTGCGCCTGTGTCATAAGTAAAGGGCCGGCTGGCTTGACCGATAAAGGGTGCTGTAACCCCCAAAGTACACTCCAAACCAAAAAAAAAAAAAATTTTCTGTGTTTGTGAATTGTGTGCGCAGTAGCCGCACGTGCATCAACAAAGTAGTGCCAAGCGTGCGCCTGTGTCATAAGTAAAGGGCCGGCTGGCTTGACCGTTAAAGGGTGCTGTAACCCCCAAAGTACACTCCAAACCTACTAACAAAACATTTTTTCTGTGTTTGTGAATTGTGTGTGCAGTAGCCGCACGTGCATCAACAAAGTAGTGCCAAGCGTGCGCCTGTGTCATAAGTAAAGGGCCGGCTGGCTTGACCGTTAAAGGTTGCTGTAACCCGCAAAGTACACTCCAAACCAACTAACAAAATATTTTTTCTGTGTTTGTAAATTGTGTGCGCAGTAGCCGCACGTGCATCAACAAAGTAGTGCCAAGCGTGCGCCTGTGTCATAAGTAAAGGGCCGGCTGGCTTGACCGATAAAGGGTGCTGTAACCCCCAAAGTACACTACAAACCAAAAAAATATATATTTTCTGTGTTTGTGAATTGTGTGCACAGTAGCCGCACGTGCATCAACAAAGTAGTGCCAAGCATGAGCCTGTGTCATAAGTAAAGGGCCGGCAGGCTTGACCGTTAAAGGGTGCTACAAAACAACTAACAAAATATTAAGTAAAGGGCCGGCTGGCTTGACCGTTAAAGGGTGCTACAAACCAACTAACAAAATATTTTTTCTGTGTTTGTGAATTGTGTGCGCAGTAGCAGCACGTGCATCAACAAAGTAGTGCCAAGCATGAGCCTGTGTCATAAGTAAAGGGCCGGCTGGCTTGACCATTAAAGGGTGCTGTAACCCCCAAAGTACACTCCAAACCAAAAAAATATATATTTTCTGTGTTTGTGAATTGTGTGCGCAGTAGCCGCACGTGCATCAACAAAGTAGTGCCAAGCGTGCGCCTGTGTCATAAGTAAAGGCCCGGCTGGCTTGACCGTTAAAGGGTGCTGTAACCCCCAAAGTACACTCCAAACCAAATAACAAAATATTTTTTCTGTGTTTGTGAATTGTGTGTGCAGTAGCCGCACGTGCATCAACAAAGTAGTGCCAAGCGTGCGCCTGTGTCATAAGTAAAGGGCCGGCTGGCTTGACCGTTAAAGGGTGCTGTAACCCCCAAAGTACACTCCAAACCAACTAACAAAATATTTTTTCTGTGTTTGTGAATTGTGTGCGCAGTAGCCGCACGTGCATCAACAAAGTAGTGCCAAGCGTGCGCCTGTGTCATAAGTAAAGGGCCGGCTGGCTTGACCGTTAAAGGGTGCTGTAACCCCCAAAGTACACTCCAAACCTACTAACAAAACATTTTTTCTGTGTTTGTGAATTGTGTGTGCAGTAGCCGCACGTGCATCAACAAAGTAGTGCCAAGCGTGCGCCTGTGTCATAAGTAAAGGGCCGGCTGGCTTGACCGTTAAAGGTTGCTGTAACCCGCAAAGTACACTCCAAACCAACTAACAAAATATTTTTTCTGTGTTTGTAAATTGTGTGCGCAGTAGCCGCACGTGCATCAACAAAGTAGTGCCAAGCGTGCGCCTGTGTCATAAGTAAAGGGCCGGCTGGCTTGACCGATAAAGGGTGCTGTAACCCCCAAAGTACACTACAAACCAAAAAAATATATATTTTCTGTGTTTGTGAATTGTGTGCACAGTAGCCGCACGTGCATCAACAAAGTAGTGCCAAGCATGAGCCTGTGTCATAAGAAAAGGGCCGGCAGGCTTGACCGTTAAAGGGTCCTACATACCAACTAACAAAATATTAAGTAAAGGGCCGGCTGGCTTGACCGTTAAAGGGTGCTACAAACCAACTAACAAAATATTTTTTCTGTGTTTGTGAATTGTGTGCGCATTAGCCGCACGTGCATCAACAAAGTAGTGCCAAGCTTCCGCCTGTGTCATAAGTAAAGGGCCGGCTGGCTTGACCGTTAAAGGGTGCTGTAACCCCCAAAGTACACTCCATACCAAAAAAATATATATTTTCTGTGTTTGTGAATTGTGTGCGCAGTAGCCGCACGTGCATCAACAAAGTAGTGCCAAGCGTACGCCTGTGTCATAAGTAAAGGGCCGGCTGGCTTGACCGTTAAAGGGTGCTGTAACCCCCAGAGAACACTCCAGTCAAAACCAAAAAAAAAAATACTTTCTGTGTTTGTGAATTGTGTGCGCAGTAGCCGCACATGCATCAACAAAGTAGTGCCAAGCGTGCGCCTGTGTCATAAGTAAAGGGCCGGCTGGCTTGACCGTTAAAGGGTGCTGTAACCCCCAAAGTACACTCCAAACCAACTAACAAAATATTTTTTCTGTGTTTGTGAATTGTGTGCGCAGTAGCCGCACGTGCATCAACAAAGTAGTGCCAAGCGTGCGCCTGTGTCATAAGTAAAGGGCCGGCTGGCTTGACCGTTAAAGGGTGCTATAACCCCCAAAGTACATTCCAAACCAAAAAAAAATATTTTCTGTGTTTGTGAATTGTGTGCGCAGTAGCCGCAAGTGCATCAACAAAGTAGTGCCAAGCATGAGCCTGTGTCATAAGTAAAGGGCCGGCTGGCTTGACCGTTAAAGGGTGCTGTAACCCCCAAAGTACACTCCAAACCAAAAAAATATATATTTTCTGTGTTTGTGAATTGTGTGCGCAGTAGCCACACGTGCATCAACAAAGTAGTGCCAAGCGTGCGCCTGTGTCATAAGTAAAGGGCCGGCTGGCTTGACCGTTAAAGGGTGCTGTAACCCCAAAGTACACTCCAAATCAAATAACAAAATATTTTTTCTGTGTTTGTGAATTGTGTGCGCAGTAGCCGCACGTGCATCAACAAAGTAGTGCCAAGCGTGCGCCTGTGTCATAAGTAAAGGGCCGGCTGGCTTGACCGTTAAATGGTGCTGTAACCCCCAAAGTACACTCCAAACCAAAAAAATATATATTTTCTGTGTTTGTGAATTGTGTGCGCAGTAGCCGCACGTGCATCAACAAAGTAGTGCCAAGCGTGCGCCTGTGTCATAAGTAAAGGGCCGGCTGGCTTGACTGTTAATGGGTGCTGTAACCCCCAAAGTACACTCCAAACCAAATAACAAAATATTTTTTCTGTGTTTGTGAATTGTGTGCGCAGTAGCAGCACGTGCATCAACAAAGTAGTGCCAAGCGTGCGCCTGTGTCATAAGTAAAGGGCCGGCTGGCTTGACCGTTAAAGGGTGCTGTAACCCCCAAAGTACACTACAAACGAAAAAAAATATATATTTTCTGTGTTTGTGAATTGTGTGCACTGTAGCCGCACGTGCATCAACAAAGTAGTGCCAAGCGTGAGCCTGTGTCATAAGAAAAGGGCCGGCAGGCTTGACCGTTAAACGGTCCTACAAACCAACTAACAAAATATTAAGTAAAGGGCCGGCTGGCTTGACCGTTAAAGGGTGCTACAAACCAACTAACAAAATATATTTTCTGTGTTTGTGAATTGTGTGCGCAGTAGCCGCACGTGCATCAACAAAGTAGTGCCAAGCGTGCGCCTGTGTCATAAGTAAAGGGCCGGCTGGCTTGACTGTTAAAGGGTGCTGTAACCCCCAATGAACACTCCAGTCAAAACCAAAAAAATATATATTTTCTGTGTTTGTGAATTGTGTGCGCAGTAGCCACACGTGCATCAACAAAGTAGTGCCAAGCGTGCGCCTGTGTCATAAGTAAAGGGCCGGCTGGCTTGACCGTTAAAGGGTGCTGTAACCCCCAAAGTACACTCCAAATCAAATAACAAAATATTTTTTCTGTGTTTGTGAATTGTGTGCGCAGTAGCCGCACGTGCATCAACAAAGTAGTGCCAAGCGTGCGCCTGTGTCATAAGTAAAGGGCCGGCTGGCTTGACCGTTAAATGGTGCTGTAACCCCCAAAGTACACTCCAAACCAATAAAATATATATTTTCTGTGTTTGTGAATTGTGTGCGCAGTAGCCGCACGTGCATCAACAAAGTAGTGCCAAGCGTGCTCCTGTGTCATAAGTAAAGGGCCGGCTGGCTTGACTGTTAATGGGTGCTGTAACCCCCAAAGTACACTCCAAACCAAATAACAAAATATTTTTTCTGTGTTTGTGAATTGTGTGCGCAGTAGCCGCACGTGCATCAACAAAGTAGTGCCAAGCGTGCGCCTGTGTCATAAGTAAAGGGCCGGCTGGCTTGACCGTTAAAGGGTGCTGTAACCCCCAAAGTACACTACAAACGAAAAAAATATATATTTTCTGTGTTTGTGAATTGTGTGCACTGTAGCCGCACGTGCATCAACAAAGTAGTGCCAAGCGTGAGCCTGTGTCATAAGAAAAGGGCCGGCAGGCTTGACCGTTAAACGGTCCTACAAACCAACTAACAAAATATTAAGTAAAGGGCCGGCTGGCTTGACCGTTAAAGGGTGCTACAAACCAACTAACAAAATATATTTTCTGTGTTTGTGAATTGTGTGCGCAGTAGCCGCACGTGCATCAACAAAGTAGTGCCAAGCGTGCGCCTGTGTCATAAGTAAAGGGCCGGCTGGCTTGACCGTTAAAGGGTGCTGTAACCCCCAATGAACACTCCAGTCAAAACCAAAAAAAAAAATACTTTCTGTGTTTGTGAATTGTGTGCGCAGTAGCCGCACGTGCATCAACAAAGTAGTGCCAAGCGTGCGCCTGTGTCATAAGTAAAGGGCCGGCTGGCTTGACCGTTAAAGGGTGCTGTAACCCCCAAAGTACACTCCAAACCAACTAACAAAATATTTTTTCTGTGTTTGTAAATTGTGTGCGCAGTAGCCGCACGTGCATCAACAAAGTAGTGCCAAGCGTGCGCCTGTGTCATAAGTAAAGGGCCGGCTGGCTTGACCGTTAAAGGGTGCTGTAACCCCCAAAGTACACTACAAACCAAAAAAATATATATTTTCTGTGTTTGTGAATTGTGTGCACAGTAGCCGCACGTGCATCAACAAAGTAGTGCCAAGCGTGAGCCTGTGTCATAAGTAAAGGGCCAGCAGGCTTGACCGTTAAAGGGTGCTACAAACCAACTAACAAAATATTAAGTAAAGGGCCGGCTGGCTTGACCGTTAAAGGGTGCTACAAACCAACTAACAAAATATATTTTCTGTGTTTGTGAATTGTGTGCGCAGTAGCCGCACGTGCATCAACAAAGTAGTGCCAAGCGTGCGCCTGTGTCATAAGTAAAGGGCCGGCTGGCTTGACCGTTAAAGGGTGCTGTAACCCCCAATGAACACTCCAGTCAAAACCAAAAAAAAAAATACTTCCTGTGTTTGTGAATTGTGTGCGCAGTAGCCGCACGTGCATCAACAAAGTAGTGCCAAGCGTGCGCCTGTGTCATAAGTAAAGGGCCGGCTGGCTTGACCGTTAAAGGGTGCTGTAACCCCCAAAGTACACTCCAAACCAACTAACAAAATATTTTTTCTGTGTTTGTAAATTGTGTGCGCAGTAGCCGCACGTGCATCAACAAAGTAGTGCCAAGCGTGCGCCTGTGTCATAAGTAAAGGGCCGGCTGGCTTGACCGTTAAAGGGTGCTGTAACCCCCAAAGTACACTACAAACCAAAAAAATATATATTCTCTGTGTTTGTGAATTGTGTGCACAGTAGCCGCACGTGCATCAACAAAGTAGTGCCAAGCGTGAGCCTGTGTCATAAGTAAAGGGCCAGCAGGCTTGACCGTTAAAGGGTGCTACAAACCAACTAACAAAATATTAAGTAAAGGGCCGGCTGGCTTGACAGTTAAAGGGTGCTACAAACCAACTAACAAAATATTTTTTCTGTGTTTGTGAATTGTGTGCGCAGTAGCCGCACGTGCATCAACAAAGTTGTGCCAAGCGTGCGCCTGTGTCATAAGTAAAGGGCCGGCTGGCTTGACCGTTAAAGGGTGCTGTAACCCCCAAAGTACACTCCATACCAAAAAAATATATATTTTCTGTGTTTGTGAATTGTGTGCGCAGTAGTCGCACGTGCATCAACAAGGTAGTGCCAAGCGTGCGCCTGTGTCATAAGTAAAGGGCTGGCTGGCTTGACCGTTAAAGGGTGCTGTAACCCCCAAAGTACACTACAAACGAAAAAAATATATATTTTCTGTGTTTGTGAATTGTGTGCACTGTAGCCGCACGTGCATCAACAAAGTAGTGCCAAGCGTGAGCCTGTGTCATAAGAAAAGGGCCGGCAGGCTTGACCGTTAAACGGTCCTACAAACCAACTAACAAAATATTAAGTAAAGGGCCGGCTGGCTTGACCGTTAAAGGGTGCTACAAACCAACTAACAAAATATATTTTCTGTGTTTGTGAATTGTGTGCGCAGTAGCCGCACGTGCATCAACAAAGTAGTGCCAAGCGTGCGCCTGTGTCATAAGTAAAGGGCCGGCTGGCTTGACTGTTAAAGGGTGCTGTAACCCCCAATGAACACTCCAGTCAAAACCAAAAAAATATATATTTTCTGTGTTTGTGAATTGTGTGCGCAGTAGCCACACGTGCATCAACAAAGTAGTGCCAAGCGTGCGCCTGTGTCATAAGTAAAGGGCCGGCTGGCTTGACCGTTAAAGGGTGCTGTAACCCCCAAAGTACACTCCAAATCAAATAACAAAATATTTTTTCTGTGTTTGTGAATTGTGTGCGCAGTAGCCGCACGTGCATCAACAAAGTAGTGCCAAGCGTGCGCCTGTGTCATAAGTAAAGGGCCGGCTGGCTTGACCGTTAAATGGTGCTGTAACCCCCAAAGTACACTCCAAACCAATAAAATATATATTTTCTGTGTTTGTGAATTGTGTGCGCAGTAGCCGCACGTGCATCAACAAAGTAGTGCCAAGCGTGCTCCTGTGTCATAAGTAAAGGGCCGGCTGGCTTGACTGTTAATGGGTGCTGTAACCCCCAAAGTACACTCCAAACCAAATAACAAAATATTTTTTCTGTGTTTGTGAATTGTGTGCGCAGTAGCCGCACGTGCATCAACAAAGTAGTGCCAAGCGTGCGCCTGTGTCATAAGTAAAGGGCCGGCTGGCTTGACCGTTAAAGGGTGCTGTAACCCCCAAAGTACACTACAAACGAAAAAAATATATATTTTCTGTGTTTGTGAATTGTGTGCACTGTAGCCGCACGTGCATCAACAAAGTAGTGCCAAGCGTGAGCCTGTGTCATAAGAAAAGGGCCGGCAGGCTTGACCGTTAAACGGTCCTACAAACCAACTAACAAAATATTAAGTAAAGGGCCGGCTGGCTTGACCGTTAAAGGGTGCTACAAACCAACTAACAAAATATATTTTCTGTGTTTGTGAATTGTGTGCGCAGTAGCCGCACGTGCATCAACAAAGTAGTGCCAAGCGTGCGCCTGTGTCATAAGTAAAGGGCCGGCTGGCTTGACCGTTAAAGGGTGCTGTAACCCCCAATGAACACTCCAGTCAAAACCAAAAAAAAAAATACTTTCTGTGTTTGTGAATTGTGTGCGCAGTAGCCGCACGTGCATCAACAAAGTAGTGCCAAGCGTGCGCCTGTGTCATAAGTAAAGGGCCGGCTGGCTTGACCGTTAAAGGGTGCTGTAACCCCCAAAGTACACTCCAAACCAACTAACAAAATATTTTTTCTGTGTTTGTAAATTGTGTGCGCAGTAGCCGCACGTGCATCAACAAAGTAGTGCCAAGCGTGCGCCTGTGTCATAAGTAAAGGGCCGGCTGGCTTGACCGTTAAAGGGTGCTGTAACCCCCAAAGTACACTACAAACCAAAAAAATATATATTTTCTGTGTTTGTGAATTGTGTGCACAGTAGCCGCACGTGCATCAACAAAGTAGTGCCAAGCGTGAGCCTGTGTCATAAGTAAAGGGCCAGCAGGCTTGACCGTTAAAGGGTGCTACAAACCAACTAACAAAATATTAAGTAAAGGGCCGGCTGGCTTGACCGTTAAAGGGTGCTACAAACCAACTAACAAAATATATTTTCTGTGTTTGTGAATTGTGTGCGCAGTAGCCGCACGTGCATCAACAAAGTAGTGCCAAGCGTGCGCCTGTGTCATAAGTAAAGGGCCGGCTGGCTTGACCGTTAAAGGGTGCTGTAACCCCCAATGAACACTCCAGTCAAAACCAAAAAAAAAAATACTTCCTGTGTTTGTGAATTGTGTGCGCAGTAGCCGCACGTGCATCAACAAAGTAGTGCCAAGCGTGCGCCTGTGTCATAAGTAAAGGGCCGGCTGGCTTGACCGTTAAAGGGTGCTGTAACCCCCAAAGTACACTCCAAACCAACTAACAAAATATTTTTTCTGTGTTTGTAAATTGTGTGCGCAGTAGCCGCACGTGCATCAACAAAGTAGTGCCAAGCGTGCGCCTGTGTCATAAGTAAAGGGCCGGCTGGCTTGACCGTTAAAGGGTGCTGTAACCCCCAAAGTACACTACAAACCAAAAAAATATATATTCTCTGTGTTTGTGAATTGTGTGCACAGTAGCCGCACGTGCATCAACAAAGTAGTGCCAAGCGTGAGCCTGTGTCATAAGTAAAGGGCCAGCAGGCTTGACCGTTAAAGGGTGCTACAAACCAACTAACAAAATATTAAGTAAAGGGCCGGCTGGCTTGACAGTTAAAGGGTGCTACAAACCAACTAACAAAATATTTTTTCTGTGTTTGTGAATTGTGTGCGCAGTAGCCGCACGTGCATCAACAAAGTTGTGCCAAGCGTGCGCCTGTGTCATAAGTAAAGGGCCGGCTGGCTTGACCGTTAAAGGGTGCTGTAACCCCCAAAGTACACTCCATACCAAAAAAATATATATTTTCTGTGTTTGTGAATTGTGTGCGCAGTAGTCGCACGTGCATCAACAAGGTAGTGCCAAGCGTGCGCCTGTGTCATAAGTAAAGGGCTGGCTGGCTTGACCGTTAAAGGGTGCTGTAACCCCCAAAGTACACTCCAAACCAAAAAAATAAATATTTTCTGTGTTTGCGAATTGTGTGCGCAGTAGCCGCACGTGCATCAACAAAGTAGTGCCAAGCGTGCGCCTGTGTCATAAGTAAAGGGCCGGCTGGCTTGACCGATAAAGGGTGCTGTAACCCCCAAAGTACACTCCAAACCAAAAAAAAAAATATTTTCTGTGTTTGTGAATTGTGTGCGCAGTAGCCGCACGTGCATCAACAAAGTAGTGCCAAGCGTGCGCCTGTGTCATAAGTAAAGGGCCGGCTGGCTTGACCGTTAAAGGGTGCTGTAACCCCCAAAGTACACTCCAAACCTACTAACAAA
Source organism: Taudactylus pleione (assembly GCA_031769625.1). Taxonomy (NCBI): domain Eukaryota; kingdom Metazoa; phylum Chordata; class Amphibia; order Anura; family Myobatrachidae; genus Taudactylus; species Taudactylus pleione. The sequence continues at coordinate 1,376,794 of JAUIMM010000374.1, read as the reverse complement.
ACATTTTTTCTGTGTTTGTGAATTGTGTGTGCAGTAGCCGCACGTGCATCAACAAAGTAGTGCCAAGCGTGCGCCTGTGTCATAAGTAAAGGGCCGGCTGGCTTGACCGTTAAAGGTTGCTGTAACCCGCAAAGTACACTCCAAACCAACTAACAAAATATTTTTTCTGTGTTTGTAAATTGTGTGCGCAGTAGCCGCACGTGCATCAACAAAGTAGTGCCAAGCGTGCGCCTGTGTCATAAGTAAAGGGCCGGCTGGCTTGACCGATAAAGGGTGCTGTAACCCCCAAAGTACACTACAAACCAAAAAAATATATATTTTCTGTGTTTGTGAATTGTGTGCACAGTAGCCGCACGTGCATCAACAAAGTAGTGCCAAGCATGAGCCTGTGTCATAAGTAAAGGGCCGGCAGGCTTGACCGTTAAAGGGTGTTACAAAACAACTAACAAAATATTAAGTAAAGGGCCGGCTGGCTTGACCGTTAAAGGGTGCTACAAACCAACTAACAAAATATTTTTTCTGTGTTTGTGAATTGTGTGCGCAGTAGCAGCACGTGCATCAACAAAGTAGTGCCAAGCATGAGCCTGTGTCATAAGTAAAGGGCCGGCTGGCTTGACCATTAAAGGGTGCTGTAACCCCCAAAGTACACTCCAAACCAAAAAAATATATATTTTCTGTGTTTGTGAATTGTGTGCGCAGTAGCCACACGTGCATCAACAAAGTAGTGCCAAGCGTGCGCCTGTGTCATAAGTAAAGGCCCGGCTGGCTTGACCGTTAAAGGGTGCTGTAACCCCCAAAGTACACTCCAAACCAAATAACAAAATATTTTTTCTGTGTTTGTGAATTGTGTGTGCAGTAGCCGCACGTGCATCAACAAAGTAGTGCCAAGCGTGCGCCTGTGTCATAAGTAAAGGGCCGGCTGGCTTGACCGTTAAAGGGTGCTGTAACCCCCAAAGTACACTCCAAACCAACTAACAAAATATTTTTTCTGTGTTTGTGAATTGTGTGCGCAGTAGCCGCACGTGCATCAACAAAGTAGTGCCAAGCGTGCGCCTGTGTCATAAGTAAAGGGCCGGCTGGCTTGACCGTTAAAGGGTGCTGTAACCCCCAAAGTACACTCCATACCAAAAAAATATATATTTTCTGTGTTTGTGAATTGTGTGTGCAGTAGCCGCACGTGCATCAACAAAGTAGTGCCAAGCATGCCCCTGTGTCATAAGTAAAGGGCCGGCTGGCTTGACCGTTAAAGGGTGCTGTAACCCCCAAAGAACACTCCAGTCAAAACCAAAAAAAAAAATACTTTCTGTGTTTGTGAATTGTGTGCGCAGTAGCCGCACGTGCATCAACAAAGTAGTGCCAAGCGTGCGCCTGTGTCATAAGTAAAGGGCCGGCTGGCTTGACCGTTAAAGGGTGCTGTAACCCCCAAAGTACACTCCAAACCAACTAACAAAATATTTTTTCTGTGTTTGTGAATTGTGTGCACAGTAGCCGCACGTGCATCAACAAAGTAGTGCCAAGCGTGAGCCTGTGTCATAAGAAAAGGGCCGGCAGGCTTGACCGTTAAAGGGTCCTACATACCAACTAACAAAATATTAAGTAAAGGGCCGGCTGGCTTGACCGTTAAAGGGTGCTACAAACCAACTAACAAAATATTTTTTCTGTGTTTGTGAATTGTGTGCGCATTAGCCGCACGTGCATCAACAAAGTAGTGCCAAGCTTCCGCCTGTGTCATAAGTAAAGGGCTGGCTGGCTTGACCGTTAAAGGGTGCTGTAACCCCCAAAGTACACTCCATACCAAAAAAATATATATTTTCTGTGTTTGTGAATTGTGTGCGCAGTAGCCGCACGTGCATCAACAAAGTAGTGCCAAGCGTACGCCTGTGTCATAAGTAAAGGGCCGGCTGGCTTGACCGTTAAAGGGTGCTGTAACCCCCAGAGAACACTCCAGTCAAAACCAAAAAAAAAAATACTTTCTGTGTTTGTGAATTGTGTGCGCAGTAGCCGCACATGCATCAACAAAGTAGTGCCAAGCGTGCGCCTGTGTCATAAGTAAAGGGCCGGCTGGCTTGACCGTTAAAGGGTGCTGTAACCCCCAAAGTACACTCCAAACCAAAAAAATAAATATTTTCTGTGTTTGTGAATTGTGTGCGCAGTAGCCGCACGTGCATCAACAAAGTAGTGCCAAGCGTGCGCCTGTGTCATAAGTAAAGGGCCGGCTGGCTTGACCGTTAAAGGGTGCTATAACCCCCAAAGTACATTCCAAACCAAAAAATAAATATTTTCTGTGTTTGTGAATTGTGTGCGCAGTAGCCGCAAGTGCATCAACAAAGTAGTGCCAAGCATGAGCCTGTGTCATAAGTAAAGGGCCGGCTGGCTTGACCGTTAAAGGGTGCTGTAACCCCCAAAGTACACTCCAAACCAAAAAAATATATATTTTCTGTGTTTGTGAATTGTGTGCGCAATAGCCACACGTGCATCAACAAAGTAGTGCCAAGCGTGCGCCTGTGTCATAAGTAAAGGGCCGGCTGGCTTGACCGTTAAAGGGTGCTGTAACCCCCAAAGTACACTCCAAATCAAATAACAAAATATTTTTTCTGTGTTTGTGAATTGTGTGCGCAGTAGCCGCACGTGCATCAACAAAGTAGTGCCAAGCGTGCGCCTGTGTCATAAGTAAAGGGCCGGCTGGCTTGACCGTTAAATGGTGCTGTAACCCCCAAAGTACACTCCAAACCAAAAAAATATATATTTTCTGTGTTTGTGAATTGTGTGCGCAGTAGCCGCACGTGCATCAACAAAGTAGTGCCAAGCGTGCGCCTGTGTCATAAGTAAAGGGCCGGCTGGCTTGACTGTTAATGGGTGCTGTAACCCCCAAAGTACACTCCAAACCAAATAACAAAATATTTTTTCTGTGTTTGTGAATTGTGTGCGCAGTAGCCGCACGTGCATCAACAAAGTAGTGCCAAGCGTGCGCCTGTGTCATAAGTAAAGGGCCGGCTGGCTTGACCGTTAAAGGGTGCTGTAACCCCCAAAGTACACTACAAACAAAAAAAATATATATTTTCTGTGTTTGTGAATTGTGTGCACTGTAGCCGCACGTGCATCAACAAAGTAGTGCCAAGCGTGAGCCTGTGTCATAAGAAAAGGGCCGGCAGGCTTGACCGTTAAACGGTCCTACAAACCAACTAACAAAATATTAAGTAAAGGGCCGGCTGGCTTGACCGTTAAAGGGTGCTACAAACCAACTAACAAAATATATTTTCTGTGTTTGTGAATTGTGTGCGCAGTAGCCGCACGTGCATCAACAAAGTAGTGCCAAGCGTGCGCCTGTGTCATAAGTAATGGGCCGGCTGGCTTGACCGTTAAAGGGTGCTGTAACCCCCAATGAACACTCCAGTCAAAACCAAAAAAAAAATACTTTCTGTGTTTGTGAATTGTGTGCGCAGTAGCCGCACGTGCATCAACAAAGTAGTGCCAAGCGTGCGCCTGTGTCATAAGTAAAGGGCCGGCTGGCTTGACCGTTAAAGGGTGCTATAACCCCCAAAGTACATTCCAAACCAAAAAAAAAATATTTTCTGTGTTTGTGAATTGTGTGCGCAGTAGCCGCACGTGCATCAACTAAGTAGTGCCAAGCATGAGCCTGTGTCATAAGTAAAGGGCCGGCTGGCTTGACCGTTAAAGGGTGCTGTAACCCCCAAAGTACACTCCAAACCAAAAAAATATATATTTTCTGTGTTTGTGAATTGTGTGCGCAGTAGCCGCACGTGCATCAACAAAGTAGTGCCAAGCGTGCGCCTGTGTCATAAGTAAAGGGCCGGCTGGCTTGACCGTTAAAGGGTGCTGTAACCCCCAAAGTACACTTCAAACCAAATAACAAGACATTTTTTCTGTGTTTGTGAATTGTATACGCAGTAGCCGCACGTGCATCAACAAAGTAGTGCCAAGCGTGCGCCTGTGTCATAAGTAAAGGGCTGGCTGGCTTGACCATTAAAGGGTGCTGTAACCCCGAAAGTACACTCCAAACCAACTAACAAAATATTTTTTCTGTGTTTGTGAATTGTGTGTGCAGTAGCCGCACGTGCATCAACAAAGTAGTGCCAAGCGTGCGCCTGTGTCATAAGTAAAGGGCCGGCTGGCTTGACCGTTAAAGGTTGCTGTAACCCGCAAAGTACACTCTAAACCAACTAACAAAATATTTTTTCTGTGTTTGTTAATTGTGTGCGCAGTAGCCGCACGAGCATCAACAAAGTAGTGCCAAGCGTGCGCCTGTGTCATAAGTAAAGGGCCGGCTGGCTTGACCGATAAAGGGTGCTGTAACCCCCAAAGTACACTTCAAACCAAATAACAAAATATTTTTTCTGTGTTTGTGAATTGTGTACGCAGTAGCCGCACGTGCATCAACAAAGTAGTGCCAAGCGTGCGCCTGTGTCATAAGTAAAGGGCCGGCTGGCTTGACCGTTAAAGGGTGCTGTAACCCCCAAAGTACACTCCAAACCAACTAACAAAATATTTTTTCTGTGTTTGTAAATTGTGTGCGCAGTAGCCGCACGTGCATCAACAAAGTAGTGCCAAGCGTGCGCCTGTGTCATAAGTAAAGGGCCGGCTGGCATGACCGTTAAAGGGTGCTGTAACCCCCAAAGTACACTACAAACCAAAAAAATATATATTTTCTGTGTTTGTGAATTGTGTGCACAGTAGCCGCACATGCATCAACAAAGTAGTGCCAAGCGTGAGCCTGTGTCATAAGTATAGGGCCGGCAGGCTTGACCGTTAAAGGGTGCTACAAACCAACTAACAAAATATTAAGTAAAGGGCCGGCTGGCTTGACCGTTAAAGGGTGCTACAAACCAACTAACAAAATATTTTTTCTGTGTTTGTGAGTTGTGTGCGCAGTAGCCGCACGTGCATCAACAAAGTAGTGCCAAGCGTGCGCCTGTGTCATAAGTAAAGGGCCGGCTGGCTTGACCGTTCAAGGGTGCTGTATCCCCCAAAGTACACTCCATACCAAAAAAATATATATTTTCTGTGTTTGTGAATTGTGTGCGCAGTAGTCGCACGTGCATCAACAAAGTAGTGCCAAGCGTGCGCCTGTGTCATAAGTAAAGGGCCGGCTGGCTTGACTGTTAAAGGGTGCTGTAACCCCCAAAGTACACTCCAAACCAAAAAAATAAATATTTTCTGTGTTTGTGAATTGTGTGCGCAGTAGCCGCACGTGCATCAACAAAGTAGTGCCAAGCGTGCGCCTGTGTCATAAGTAAAGGGCCGGCTGGCTTGACCGATAAAGGGTGCTGTAACCCCCAAAGTACACTCCAAACCAAAAAAAATAATATTTTCTGTGTTTGTGAATTGTGTGCGCAGTAGCCGCACGTGCATCAACAAAGTAGTGCCAAGCGTGCGCCTGTGTCATAAATAAAGGGCCGGCTGGCTTGACCGTTAAAGGGTGCTGTAACCCCCAAAGTACACTCCAAACCAAAAAAAAAATATTTTCTGTGTTTGTGAATTGTGTGCGCAGTAGCCGCACGTGCATCAACAAAGTAGTGCCAAGCATGAGCCTGTGTCAAAAGTAAAGGGCCGGCTGGCTTGACCGTTAAAGGGTGCTGTAACCCCCAAAGTACACTCCAAACCAAAAAAATATATATTTTCTGTGTTTGTGAATTGTGTGCGCATTAGCCGCACGTGCATCAACAAAGTAGTGCCAAGCATGCGCCTGTGTCATAAGTAAAGGGCCGGCTGGCTTGACCGTTAAAGGGTGCTGTAACCCCCAAAGTACACTTCAAACCAAATAACAAAATATTTTTTCTGTGTTTGTGAATTGTGTACGCAGTAGCCGCACGTGCATCAACAAAGTAGTGCCAAGCGTGCGCCTGTGTCATAAGTAAAGGGCCGGCTGGCTTGACCATTAAAGGGTGCTGTAACCCCCAAAGTACACTCCAAACCAACTAACAAAATATTTTTTCTGTGTTTGTGAATTGTGTGCGCAGTAGCCGCACGTGCATCAACAAAGTAGTGCCAAGCTTGCGCCTGTGTCATAAGTAAAGGGCCGGCTGGCTTGACCGTTAAAGGGTGCTGTAACCCCCAAAGTACACTCCAAACCAAAAAAAAAATATTTTCTGTGTTTGTGAATTGTGTGCGCAGTAGCCGCACGTGCATCAACAAAGGATCTGCGCCAAGCATGCGCCTGTGTCCCATAAGTAAAGAGCCGGCTGGCTCATTTCTTAAAGGGTGGTGTAACCCACAAAGTGCACTACTCTCCAGCAAAAATAAAAAAATATTTTCTGTGTTTAGCCGCACGTATATATCAAGTCGATATAACATAAATGGAGGACCAAACTTTCTCCGATAAAAATAAAATAGAGAAAGATCAAGAACCACTTCCACCTAGTGCTGAAGCTGCTGCCACTAGTCATGACATAGACGATAACATGCCATCAACGTCGTCTGCCAAGGCCGATGCCCAATGTCATAATAGAGGGCACATACAATCCCAAATGACAAAGTTCAGGAAAATGACCTTGAAAAAAACATTTAAATCAGCTGAAGAGAAACGTAAACTTGCCAATATGCCATTTACGACACGGAGTGGCAAGGAACGGCTAAGGTCGATCCCTAGTATGTTCATGACTAGTGGTTCAGCTTCACATGACGATGGAAGCCCTCCACCCACTAAAAAAATCAAAAGAGTTAAGCTGGCAAAAGCACAGCGAAGAACTGTGCTTTCTAAGAAGATATCACAAATCCCCAAGGAGAGTCCAAGTGTGGTGGTGGTTGCGATGCCTGACCTTCCCAGCACTGGACGGGAAGAGGTGGCTCTTTCCACCATTTGCACGCCCCCTGCAAGTGCTGAAAGGAGCACCCACAGTCCACTTGCTGATATGCAAATTGAAGATGTCACTGTTGAAGTACAACAGGATGAGGATACTGGTGTAGCTGGCGCTGAGGAGGAAGTTGGCGAGGAGGATTCTGATGGTGATGTGGTTTGTTTAAATCAGGCTCCGGGGGAGACAGTTGTTGTCCGTGGGATGAAAAAGCCCATCACGGTAATGCCTGGGCAGAAGACCAAACATTCCACCTCTTTGGTCTGGCAATATTTCTATCCAAATCCGGACAACAACTGTCTTGCCATATGTACCATATGTAAAGGTGAAATAAGTAGGGGTAGGGATGTCAACCACCTAGGAACATCCTCCCTTATACGGCACCTGCAGCGCGTTCATAAAAAGTTACTGTCAAGTTCAGAAACTTTGGCTAAGACCGTAAGCAGTCCAGGGACACCTAAATCCCGTTGTCCTGTTGTATCCAAGCGCCTGCAAACCACACCGTCAACTCCCTCCTCGTCAATTTCCTCCTTAGTCAGGATCGGAAGTAGTCCTGCAGGCCATGTCACTGGCATGACTGACTCTCCTATCCGGGATTCCTCCGGAGGATCCTGCATTGCTAGGAATACTGCTGCCGCTGCTGCTGTTGCTGCTGCTGGGAGTCGTTCATCATCCCAGAGAGGAAGTAGGAACACCATTACTTTTACTAAACAATTGACCCTCCAACAGTCCTTAGCGAGGAGGATGAAGTACTACAGCAGTCATCCTGAAGCAAAATGTATAACTGAGGCCTTGACTGCTATGTTGGTGTTAGACGTGCATCCGGTATCCGCCATTAGTGCAGTGGGATTTAGACAATTGATGGAGGTAGTGTGACCCCGGTTCCAAATCCCGTCTAGATTCCACTTCACTAGGCAGGCGATACCGAGACTGTACAGAAACGTCAGAAAAAGTGTCCTCAGTGTCCTGAAAAATGCCGTTGTACACAATGTCCACTTAACCACGGACATGTGGACAAGTGGAACAGGGCAGACTAAGGACTATATGACTGTGACAGCCCACTGGGTAGATGTATCATCTTACGCAGCAACAGCAGCAGCGTCACCAGTAGCAGCATCTCAGAAACGCCAGCTCGTTACACAGCGTAGCCTGCCTTGGATCACCGGTTTCAGTAAGAGGCACACTGCCGACAACCTCTTAGAGAAACTGAGGGAAATCATCGCCCAGTGGCTTACCCCACTTAGACTCTCCTGGGGATTTGTGATATCTGACAACGCCACCAAAATTGTGCGGGCATTACATCTGGGCAAATTCCAGCATGTCCCATGTTTTGCTCACACAATAAACTTGGTGGTGCAGAATTTTCTGAAAAGCAACAGGGGCGTGCAGGAGACGCTTTGGGTGGCCCGAAAAATTTCTGGCCACTTTCGCCATTCAGCGACTGCGTGCCGAAGACTGGAGCGCCAGCAAACACTCTTGAACCTGCCCCGCCATCACCTGAAGCAAAAGGTTGTGACGCGGTGGAACTCAACCCTCTATATGCTTCAGAGGATGGAGGAGCAGCAAAAGGCCATACAAGCCTATACATCCACCTATGACATAGGCAAAGGAGGGGGTATGCACCTGACTCAAGCGCAGTGGAGAATGATTTCCGTGTAGTGCAAGGTTCTCCAGCCCTTCGAACTTGCCACACGTGAAGTCAGTTCAGACACTGCCAGCTTGAGTCAGGTCATTCCCCTCATCGGGCTTTTGCAGAAGCAGCTGGAGAAAGTGAAGGAGGAGCTAAGACGGAGCGATTCCGCTCGGCATGTGGGACTTGTGGATGAAGCCCTTCATTCGCTTTGCCAGGATTCCAGGGTGGTCAATCTGTTGAAATCAGACCACTACATTTTGGCCACCGTGCTCGATCCTAGGTTTAAAGCCTATGTGGTGTCTCTCTTTCCGGCCGACACAAGCCTGCAGAGGTGCAAAGACCTGCTGGTGAACACACTGTCAGCTGAAGCGGAACATGACACGTCAACAGCTCCTTCTTCATTTTCTCCCGCAACTGGGGCTGCCAGGAAAAAACTTAGGTATCCTAAGTTTGGACATCTGGTCCGGACTGAAGGACCTGGCAACAATTTCTGACATGTCTACTGTCACTGCATATGATACTGTCACCATTGACAGAATGGTGGAGGATTACATCGGTGACAGCATCCAAGTAGGCATGTCAGACAGTCCATACCTGTACTGGCAGGAAAAAGAGGCAATTTGGAGGCCCCTGTACAAACTGGCTCTATTTTACCTGAGTTGCCCCCCCTCCAGTGTGTACTCCGAAAGAGTGTTTAGTGCAGCCGGGAACCTTGTCAGCGAAAGGCGTAGGAGGTTGCTTCCACAGAATGTGGAGAAGATGATGTTCATCAAAGTGAATTATCAGCTCTTCCAGGGAGACCAGCCTCCAGAACATACAGAGGGACCTGTGGTGGTGGATTCCAGTGGGGACGAGTTAATACTCTGTGAGGATGAGGATGTACACACTGAAGAGGGTGAGGAATCAGTGGATGAGGAGGATGAGGATGACATCTTGCCTCCGTAGAGCCAGTTTGTGCAGGGACAGATTAATTGCCAGCTTGTTTTGTGGGGGCCCAAACGAACCAATCATTTCAGCCACAGTTGTGTGGCAGACCCTGGCGCTGAAATTATTGGTTTGTTAAAGTGTGCATGTCCTGTTTATACAACATAAGGGTGGGTGGGAGGGCCCAAGGACAATTCCATCTTGCGCCTCTCTTTTTTTTTGCATTATGTACAGTTTGGGGCCTAGTTTTTCAAACTGCCATACTGTCTGCCACTGCAATATCACGCCTAGATGGGTCACGTGTTTGTGCCGCCCACTCGTGTCGCTTAGCATAGTCATCCAGCTACCTCGGTGCAACCTTTTGGACATAAAAACACTATTGTGAGGTGTGAGGTGTTCAGAATAGACTGGAAATGAGTGGAAATTAAGGTTATTGAGGTTAATAATAGCATAGGAGCAGAAAAACATACAAATTCTGTGATTTTAGCTGTTTTTATGCTTTTTTTCAAAAAAAATACAGATCCAAAACACAAAACCCAGAACCCAAAACACGGAAGGGTGGTTTTGGCAAAACCAATCCAGATCCAAAACACGAAGAAAGATCCAGATCCAAAACCAAAACACAAAACACGAAAAGTGGCCGGTGCACACCTCTAATTAATAGTAAGAGGCAAGGACATTGTCTGTGAATACTACTATAGCTTTCTCCTCCCTTTCTATAGCTGGTCAGCTCTTCCTTATCCTAGAGCCTAGTGCCTGTTTCCTTCTGCCCTGTGTACTCAGTAAGAACAATTTTGGTGGGAAAACATCCTTCCACGCCCTCTGTGGGGAATTCTGCCTAGCACTCTAACCTTATGTGGCCATGGGCCGAATGCAAGCCTAGCAGCCATACTAATAATGGAGGCAAGAGCCTAATGCTGGCATGCCTGGTCCCACAGGTCTAATGCCTGATTATGCCCGCGGGTCTGCTGAATGACTCCCTGGTGGTCTAGGGCATAGGTTCTCAAACTCGGTCCTCAGGACCCCAAACAGTGCATGTGAAATAATTAGCTCCTCCTGTGGATCTTTTAAATGTGTCAGTGAGTAATGAATACACGTGCTCCTTCTAGGGCGTCTGGAAAATGTTTACTGTTTTTGGTCCTGAGGACCGAGTTTGAGAACCACTGGTCTAGGGGGTTACAGGTATGTTGCAGGAAGGGTGGGACCATACTGGCTCTGCCATCATGGTGGGCACAGGGGGGTACCCCCTGAGCCTGCCCTTCCCTGCAGGGATCAGCACTGTTCTTTAGCTGAGCTTTGACCGATGAAGGTTCTATCTGAGAGGTAGAAGACTAGCAGAAGCTCTTTTTCAAAAGCCATCTGCCAACCACATGGCTTAGGCATCGATTTCTTCGTATGCCGTTGATCTGTCCTGACCAGCAGCACCTTTTCTTTTTTCGTTTCTTCCTCCAGGTGCATTCGATCATCTTCATCCTCCTTCTGGGACTTGTTCTTCAGACAGCTCTACCTTATTATTTTCCTTTGGAGGCCTTCTCTTTCCTAAATAATGCTGGAGTGAGAGGGCGGAGCAATGACAGCCTGATTAAATTCCATCGCGCGAGCTGTGATTGGCTCATGGCCAGTACCAAATTTTAAATGCCACAGTTGCTGCTCACAGTTGGGATCAGATGCTCGACCCAATCACCAATTGCCAATGTGTCCCCAGCAGGACACATCTGTCTATACACAGGACCCATAAAATATCACTTGCTTCCTGTTCTGTACCTAAGCAAAATTTATGAAAATGAAAATTTTGTGCCTACCTTCCAGGTAGTTGTAAGGAGTGCATTCCTGCGCTGCCTCCCTCCATCCAGCATCCTGTTAGTTACACTGAGCCGGCAGTCACTACTACCTACTAGAGCTCAGTTAGAAGGGATCCGACTTGAAATGCACTACTGCGTATGTGTGGAATCTCTGCACGTTATTACTCCATTGTGTCCATTAAGACAGGACAGAATCTGAGACTCTCACCACAGCAAGAACCATTTAAGTATCCAAACATTAGAACTGCAAGTACCCAATAGCACCACCAATATATAGTTTGGTACCATGACTACTTTCTATCTTACGCCCAGCCCACTACAACGCCTAGCATTACCCAAAGCTCCAGGCTGCTATATTCCACACAGATTGCCTACTGCTGTTACACCTGTGATATTCCAGTGTAATTTGTTACTTGTTGTTCTACCAGATTACAAAAAATCTATGAACTAGGTTAGCTATTACACTATGCTTAAGAGTGAGAGGCAAGGCAGTTGTCACTCACATGGAAGACTTACTGTTTGTACTAGAGATGAGTGGTCCCGTTTTGACTCAGTTCTTAACACAAAGGCCCTCATTCAGAGCCGTACGCTCTGAGCAGAGCGCACGCTCTGAATGAGGGCCGCCCTCCATAAAAATGAAGCGTCCTCCTGGACGCTCGTATAGCTGTGGGTCACCACCCACAGCCTATACGAGCGTGCAGTTTGATGGCCGCGATTGTCTTGACCATCGCGACCATCGCCACTGCGAGCCGGAGCCTGCGGTTGAGGTTTTCAACCGCAAGGCCCGGAGTGATTTTGGCTCTATCAGAGCCAAAATCACTCCCACTGACATCACTAGTGATGTCAGTGGGCCGGCTTCTGACGGTAGGCGTTCCCTTGGGAACGCCCCCGTCAGGGAGGCACGCCCCCGGCACGCCCACCAAAGGGGGCGTGCTGTCAATCAACATCGACAGCACGCCCCCTTTGATCAGACACAACGAGCGAAGGAAAGTCCTTCGCTCGTCGCGTCTGGCGCATGCGCACGACGGAGCTCCCACCGTCGTGCGCATGCGCAGTGCACAACATCGACCCACTTGTGAGCGGACAGCCACTTGCGAGTGGGTCTGAATCAGGCCCAAGGTTAGATTTATCCTATTGGCTATCCAAAACATGTGAGAACCATATAGCTAATAAAATGCTGTTTTTGAACTCCGAACATAACCGAGTAAAACCGAACAGCTCATCTCTAGTTTTTACTTAACCTAGAAACCAACCTTATTGCTGTGAATGTTCTAGAGTGGAGAGTTTGTGAAGGGTCGGTGAATTGTGTACAACCAAAGAGGGACTGTTACTGTCACAGCTACCTATTACCAACAACTATACACCTTTGACACTGTGGAATGCCGTGCAGTGGTCACTGAGGAATCTACCCAACAGGCGGTTGGGGCATCTAGGATATGACAGAATACAGAAGCTTCAGAGTGGTATGGTGACTGGGATGTCAAAGGACAATCCTGAAAGACCATCATTTGAGAGCTGTGTAAAGGGTAAGCAGACACATTGCACCTTTCCTACGCTCGTATCCAAAGCACAAGTGCTATTGGAACTAGTACATATTATTGATGCGTGTTTTCAATGGAGATTGAATACATGAGTGGCAGGTATTACTTCATGGCAATCATCGATGATGCTACAAGGATAACACATGTTAAATTCTTGAAGAACAATAGTGAAGTTCAAGTAACAAGTAACATCAAAGTGTACGAGAATAACACTAGAACAAAATGGTATCAGTAAGAGAGCCAACAGACCAATAGTTTAGAAAACTAGAGCTAAGCTTTGTTAATTCAAATCTTGATAAGAAGATTTGGGCTGAAGTAGTAAGAACAGCTGTTTACTTTAATAATCTACAGCAATGGTAGCCAACCTCGCTCCTCAAGAGCTATCAACAGTTCACGTTTTCCAGACCACCTAGCTGGTGCACAGGTGCAGTCATTACTCACTAACATATTTGAAAAGATCCACAGGTGGAGCTAATTATTACACTTGTGATTCTGTGAGGAGACCTGCAAAATATGCACTGTTGGTAACTCTTGAGGACCAGGGTTGGCAACCCTTGATCTACAGTGACAGTCAAGGAGCTGGCACCTATGGAAGTGTGGACAGGTATAAAGCCAAATATCAGCCATCTATAAATCCATTGAATGCATCATGCTTGGATGCTGTGATCAAAGCATAGGCTGCTGTTTATGGGACTTTAACAACAAGAGACTTATAATGTAATTGGAAGTTGTGTTTCACGATACTACTTTAGTTAGTCCTAACAGGGATGCCATACAGCCACAGGGACCTGACAAGAGTGAAATTACTAAAGTAAACAAGCATTCAGGGAACAGGAGTTCTATGAGGAGTGACAAGGGGAAATTTCCTAAAAGATTTAGGCCCTGATTCAGACCCGCTCCCGGGCATTTTTTTTTTGTTCTCTGGCCACTCTCAAAGCTGTGGGAGACCACCCACAGCTTGTGCGAGTGGCCAGGAGACCATCGCAATAATTGCAACCATCGGCCTTGCAACAAGACCCTACGGTAGGGTTTAGGCTTCCGCAAGGCCGAGAGGACTTCCTGCTCTAATAGAGCAGGAAGTCCACTACTGACATCAGTAGTGATGTCAGTAAGACCTCCCAACAAACGCCAGGCATTCCTAAGGGAACGCCTGCGTTTTTCCAGCCACCCCTCCTACCCGCCCACAAAACGGGGCGGGCTGTCACTCACCATCAACAACCAGCCCGTCTTGTTGCGAGCCCCGTAGCAACTGAACTTCAGTCGCTCAGCAGGGCTCGCGCATTCTGGATGCAGCGCATGTGCAGTGCGGAAACATTGGGCCGCTTGCGAGCACAGAGCACTCGCAAGCTGCTCTGAATCAGGACCCTAGTGAGGAGTTAACTGGACTTGTTCGCTGGGTACCTCAGGGACTTCATGATCCATGGCCAACCTGTGATGGGCAGGAAAGGAAGTCTACTATTAATCCTGATTTTCAAGACAAAGACCTAAGACCTAAGAAGCATGAAATACCAAGTCTTACGTATCCAACTGGTAAGTGGAGAAGTGGAAGAAAACCTGCAGTTGCTTTTCTGAATTGGAGGACTAAATGTGATTTAAATAAGTTTAGTTCAGAGAGGACCATCAATAATACTACTGAATCAGGGCTCTGGTGAAGAAAACTTTAGTGAGTGAGGAGCAACAAGGGGAAACCACCTAAAAGATTTAGTGAGGAGTTTGCTGGACTTGTCCGATGTGTACCTCAGAGACTTCATAATCCAGGGTCAACCTGTGATTGGCAGTAATGGAAGTCTACTATACTAAGCATACTCTGCTACACATATCTGTGACAGCTTTATTCTGCTTCTACTATATGCTGTCAACATACTACTTAAGAAGGAGGAGAAAGAAGAGGAGAAGGAGGATTATTTGTGAGGGGCACAAGGGAAAAGTGTGTGTTGCAGCAAATGATAAAAAGAAGGTTGAGGATAGACATAATAATATGGTTAAATGAAAACAGAAACATAAAAGGTATATTTACTAAAGTACAGGTTTTTAGAATTGGAGATGTTGCCCATAGCAACCAATCAGATTATATTTAACATTTATCTAGCACCTTCTAGAAGATAATAGCTAGAACCTGATTGGTTGCCATCGGCAACATTTCCAAATCTAAAAATCCGCACTTTAGTAAATATACTCCATAAAGGGGTAAGAAAAAGTATACACCACACACAATGTGGTGATGAGAGGTGTTAAAGATAGAAGTTAAAAAATTAAGAATGAGCTAATGAACACATTTTCTGGACCGCACCAATATTATAAAAGTTTTATTATTCACATACATAAAATTAACCAGACACATCAAATACATACAATATTATTCCTACTAGTCACATTATCATTTGCTGAAACAAATCTCTATTTGGAAGATTGTGGATAAAGTGGCTGTTGTGGTAATGGACCCTTTAAATATATGAATATAGCACTTTGATCGTATCAGCCACTTTTAATAGCTAAAGTCACAGTTGTCAAGCCGGCTGGGTGTTGGTGGCCGTAGCAATATACTAAAATGTCCCTATACAAGATGTTCAAAGCTTAATGTAGCAATATCAAGTAATTCCAACAACCAGATGTAATTCCATATACAGTGTGTAGTTTGGCTTCTTGTTTATGTGGGATTTGCAAGTTATCCCTTTATCTGAATTGCTTCTTAAATTAAATAATCTATTAGAATAATTGGTTCACTAGTGCTGGGTGTTTTTCCCATATTTTCCAGGTGTTAGAGATAGCAAAAAGCAGGGCTGCAACTAGGGGGGGGCTGGAGGTGCGCGTGCACCGGGTGCCGAATTATGGGCCCATAGCCCCTGCATCCGACAGCGCTGCTGCACCCACCACCAGTGTCCCCCAGGCCACCTCAGTCCGGCGCCGCAGGGAGGCTCCATTTGCCGGACACCCGCTGGGATTTTATTACTTCTCTGCAGAGCAGTGGCAGCCGGAGGCTGGAAGTCTGTCCTGATCTCCAGCTTCCAGCTACCCCCGCGGGCACTATGGGAGAGATGTCATGACATCTCTCCCATAGTTCCAAGAAGCAGCCGGGTGGACCAGGTGGCAGTGGATGCAGGAGCAGGGTTTAAGGTAAGTATTGTTTTGTTTTTTTTCCTGTGTAAGCAGCAGTACAGGGAGCATTACTATGGGGGCATTACCTCAAGGGCATTACTATATGGGCACTACTACAGGGCATTACTATAGAGGCACTGCTGAAGGGGGCATTTCTATAGGGGCACTACTATAGGGGCACTGCTGCAGGGAGCATTACTATAGGGGCACTACTATAGGGGCACTGCTGCAGGGGGCATTACTATAAGGGCACTACTACAGGGGAATTACTATAGGAGTACTGCTGCAGGGGACATTACTATAGGGGCACTACTACAGGTGGGTGGCATTATGTGTAAACGGCATTACAATATGTGGCATTATGTGTACAGTGTAATATGTTTGTTCTGTCGATATGTGTAATTTTAATAAAACAATTTGGACATTTGATGGTTTTATTTAAGAAAACTTAACTAATATTTTTAAGGGATGGATATTAAATTTATGTCGGAAAAGGGCATCTTTTGATGGGTGCCGGGGGGGCGCTAAAATACTCTTTTGCCCCTGGTGACAAAAATCCTAGTTTCGGCCCTGGCCACAGGTTCAATACAAAAAAGAGATAAGCAAACAGAGAGAGAAGATAGGAACAGACACACAAAGGAGTAGAGAGCAGATGCACACAAGGAGGGCTGAGGAGGTACATATAAAAAAACTGGAGATAAGGAGGCAAACAGAAAGGGGGAGACAGACTGGAGTGATAGATGGAGACATATAGTATATATGGATGGGGGGCAGAATGGAAGATGCAAAAAATTAGAGAGAGGTGTGGAGAGGGGTGGAGTGGACATTGGGTAAATGTATGTTTTATAGGTTCCAGTCAGGTGGTAAATGCATCTACCACCAAGACTCAGAATGTTTGCCATACTTGCTTTCAATGCATTTTTCAAACTGGCTAGCTGTGGCAAAGATGCCCTCTGGTGCCCATCATGCCCTAGGGGCTTGCCTTGTTCACCGTGTCAGCAATCCAGCTATGCCTATAACAGGAAAAGCAAGTATGTGTGGGGCAAAAAATGTTATTTAGCCCTGGGGGAATCTTTACCTAATAATGTTATAATGGTTATCAGTTGAATCATTGTTCAATTCCTTTTCTCTCATAGGGGCATAGTCATCCATATTCATCCATATGCCTTTGTGTAAGAAAGCATCCTGAAAATTATGTATCCGTCTTGCTACGAGTTGTGGCAGCTTTGAGACTCACAAAATGAAACTCATACTGTATTTCTCCATTTAGGTATATGTTCAACCTATGAGATATTTTTACAGATGTTTTTGCATATTTTTGCAGCCTAAGCTATATTAATATAGCAACACTCAACCATTAATAATAGAGAGATAACACAAATGTCTTTCATCTGCACCAATATCTGTGGAACCTACATTCCCATTTTGTCCCTGAGATAGTAACGCCTCCTGGACCCTGTCACAATAAAAATGCTACATCTCAGTGATTATGTTCAGAGAGTCTGAGAAACGCCAGTTCTGGCCAACCAAATTCCACTCTCCAGCCTTCAGCTTCTGGGTGGCCATTATTCAGTATCCAAACTGTATGCTTCTTGATTCACTAAAGAAAAAGCTAAGCCATTCTCATTTACATTGCTCCTTCCACCTGTGTGTGAAAGAACACAGCCAAGTGCCTTTCATTATCATGTGTCTCAGGGCTTCTTATCTACACAACCCTACTTGGTAGGAGGCTTGTTTTGTAGGTAAATACTTCCGTGCTTCCTTTGTGGCAGACAATAAGGGTTTAGAAGAGTGTGGCATGTAGTGTGTGCAGACTAAATGAAAGGTTTTGTCAAGAATTTACAACAGGTCAGCTCCTCTTTTTTTCCTATTCCTTTTCAATATGGAATGAAGGGCTGACCAGCAAGGTTAAACTTCCCTTATTAATAAGGCATTGGGAGAGCTTTGTCTCATTAGGGCACTCAGAAGTGTGCATATACTGCAATTTGCAACACTTAATAGAGGGAGGTCAGTGTAGGTCATGCTCAATTTCCACTTGGCAGACACAGGAAAAAAATGGATGCCATCCATTTGCACAAATTTAAATAATTCCCCTCAGCCTCCTTTTCATAGCAAACTCACCTATAATTCCTGCCTCACAATGGTGTTCAGCTGCCAAAAGTAGCTTTCTGCCCAAGCTGTAATGGAGATGACACATTCTATGAATCCAGGTGTCAAAATAAAGCCTCTCTCCTGCCGCCCTTCTCTTCGCTATAGGGAATAGGAGCTGCCTCTCATGAGCTCTTAAACTTATCATAAATGTATCAAGATTGCTGTGAGCCATGAAACAGCTGTAGACAATTAATCTTTCCACAATTCTTTCGGCATAAGAATTGCTTTCCCGCAAAGCAACATCTGCCACACGGAGGTGATTATTCATGGGCAGTGAACGCCACCAGTCTTATGCATAGAGTCATCAGTGGCAATGAAGCACAATTTATAGTTTTCCCTGGTTCAGTAAAAATAACATTTCGGCTGCATTAAAACATCATCCATCAGCATTGTCCCAGAGCTCCTAGCCCATCTCATCCGAAGAAATTAAAAAGTATTCATTTTAATGCTAACTTGTGAAGCTTGCAATGACATTCCCTTATTCTTCTGCCGGTGCAGACAGAGGGAGGGTGAAGAGGGTGGAAGATATAAGGGGAAGGTTGTGCAGTGCAGCCAAGCTGAGGATTAAATGTGCTGCTAAGATAGTAATGATATCCCAATTATAGTGCTGCTGCTTCTTATTTATTCATAAGGCTGAATACTTAATCACAAAACCCTTGAATCAAATTGAACAACTAAATGGAGAAAGTTATTTTCTCAGACAGGGCACTATTCTTATTATTCATATGTTGGGGAAGAATATAGACAGAAAATATAGATCCTATTGGAATGTGTCAATAATAGTGGAAATGTTTATTTGTGCACTATGTTTTTCTATTAATATCTGGCTCTTTTATCCAGATACTTTCCTCTAAATCCTAAAACCCATGCAGCCCATGTTTTCAACCCATTTTTAACCAAATTAAAAGATAATGTATTGTGTCTAATACAGCAAGCTATGACACCGTTCTAATACCTCTTTTACACCAAAGTGCATGGTCTGATCCGGAGTTGGAACACTGGGCCCAATTCAGACCCGTACGCACGCTGCCAACCTATGCAAATTCTGTGATCGCACAGCAAGGCATTATCTCGCCCACTATGTCTTGGCGTGCGATCGTCGTGTGTATGCAGATGCCCACTAGCCTGTCTTAAGACACCCACTTTCCCTTCACAATACACGTCATCTCCAGGAAGTGTATGCAACAATCGGTAACATCGAGAACCATCGGATGCATATGCAGCACTTGTGGTAGACCATACCCTACTTCAAGCACTGCGGGTGCTTCTATGTAAAATTCATCTAAGTGACATATACTATGATGCTGCGTCTTAATTATGCACGCCTCTGAAACGGCGTTAAGACGCTCAGTCACGTCTGCGTTCGCACCACCACTCCCCCGTTTTCATCGACCAACCCCTGTCACCACCCACAAACGGCTCATCCCGTCACTCAAGCTAGCGAGGAGTCTATGTACAAGAGGTGATCGCCTAGCGATCACATGGACTGGTTCGCGCACGTGCACTGCGATGCGTATACATGCGCAGAATGCAAACATTGGCAGGCTGCGTGCAAACGCATCCTAGCGAGCGGGTCTGAATCTGGCATACTGTTCCAATCCGGGTCAGACACAGCACAGAACCCTTTCATATTGCGGCGCCGATCCAGGATATTCCCGAGTCGGAGCCGTTCACACCGGAGCCAGGTCTGCAGTGATCTGGCTCTTCTGGCATTGCGGTGGATGCTTGGAGATGATGCCATCTCCAAGCACCACTGAAGCCGGCCAATTGAGCGACAAGCAGGTAATTCTATCCCCGATTGCACCGTTTACACTGCAGGGTGGCACGGGAACAACCGGTGGCCAACTCTGCAAAATACCCGAGTTGGATCCCCGGGTCCCTGGACCCGGGTGGATCCATTTACACAGACAAAAATCCCGGGTTGATGCGCATCAACCCAGGATTTTTATGTCGGTGTAAAAGGGGTATAAGACTAAAACCCAGTCAAAGGAGCGTGGCACTATATTGAAGGAGATTCAGAGAATGAAAGTGTCTTGTGATCAACTGCCCTCCAACTACTTGTGCTACTACAGCCCACATCAACTGTATACCCTAGTTTTCATTTTTGCACTGTCACAACTAATCAGGTTAAATACAGGAATGGAACAAACCCTTTCAGTATTTATGACATACACAAGACCCGCACTTTCTGACCATCACCTGCCCTTGCCTGCCCACAAGTGGACAAATAAGAAACTAGTGTCATATAATTTAACAGACGGCACCTAACACATATTGGGCCTGATTTAGAGATGTAGGCCAATGCTGCCGCAGATGCAAATCTATACACAGCGGCTGTGAAGAAATATGCAAATGTCACAGCCGCCAGGATTTGTATTGAGACGCCCACCTGTGACTTTGCAAATCCAAGCAACTGCGTACAAAGACGCAGCTTGGCCGCAGATCTGTCGATTATTGGACTTCTTAGTAACCTTATGGCCGCGGGAACTAAAACGCTGGAGCCCTTTTCACTGCGTGTTTGAGTTGCTACTGCCCACAAAAGGTCTGAGCCTGTCAATAAATTTGTGAAAAATTCCTCACTCCGGACAGCATTGATAATGACACTCGATGCATGCGCAATGCGGCCAACATGCATGCGCAAACCACAGATAATCACTTAACTGCGTAAACATCGGCATTGCGTACATCTCAGAAATCAGGCCCACTGTTCATATTTGGCATGTACGCTATTTGCTTCTTTGGGGTCAATCCAATTAGGTACGAATTGCGAGAAGCGAGATTATTTCATGAAACTCGCAGACTTCACATGAATATGCGCATGCAAGAACTCTCCAATCAAATTAAAAATGCCTATTCGCGGTACTCGCAGCGGAGGCGTGCAAATTGACTGCCAAATGCGATGTGAGAGAAGTGCATGAAAAAGTGGGGAGACCATCCTAGACCCCCTAAAATTGATAATTTCATTAGCAGGACCATATAGAAGGCTGTTTGTGGGCATTAGGAAGGTACTGTAGGTTTTTAAATGGTATCAATTGGCTGATTTGTGCTCTTTTTAAGAAGTGCAAAAAAATAGTAAAAAATAAACTTTTTCCGTTTAATTGCAACTGAATTACATGAAAAATACAAAAAAAGTAGGAAATATTTGGATTTTGGGGTACTTTGAGGGCACTTTGAAAAATTGTAAAAGAATGATAACAAGCAATTTATTTCAATAAAAAAAATTATGTACTTAAATTTGGGGGCCTAAACGAAAAAGTTGATTTTGGGGTAATTTGAGGCCATTTATTTAACCCCAAAAAATGACATTTAATTATTGGACTAATTAAGCTAATTGGAAACTTCTAATTGCCTAATTAGTCAAGGGGTTCAGCACGGTGTCCCGACATTTTAACCTTAAAATAAAAATTCTCCTTTCTATCTCTCACCCTCAGGGAGGTGCGAATGTAGAAATGTGAATTCACTCTGACTATTACAGTGCGAGTTGCTAATTTGATTGCAAAATGAATTTGCCGTGCGAATTCAAAGAGAAAACAGCAACTCGCACCTCGCAATTCTCACCTGATTGGATTGACCCCCTTGTGTGTAAATAATTTCACTGCTACACAAATAGCCTACTATGATAATTAGTCATCCTGGCCTACTCAACCGATCTACTGTAAAATTACATCTTCATACTGAAGTGGGCGACTTCTCAGCTCGGGTCCTCCCCCCAATGCCATAAATTGGATCTTTGCTCACTCTGATTACTGTTTTCCTATATGCATTGGAATTATCTATAGTCTCGCCACAAAGTGTCTGAATAATCTAGATGATCTCTAAAGCCCCAAAAAATATCAAAACTTTATAAAGCCAGTCGTGAAACTTTACTGCATATTTAAATATACAATAGTGATACAAAATAAAATACAGATTTTGCAATAATACAATTGACCATAATATACAAGGTAATGTACATGAAAATTATATGGAAACTACGAGCGAGGTCTGTTCACAATTATCTCAATATAACAGAAAACCTTATGTTTACAGACTTGGGGCCTGATTCAAAGTTGGGAATAAAGATAAGAGCCCCTTACACCTGCAACGGATCGTCTCAAGGCAGCGATCCTGCAACCTGGCATCGCAGGATCGCTGAAATCCAACATGTTGGATTCCACAGATATGCCGATCGCGATCAAAAAATGATCATGATTGGCAGATAGGTGAAATTAACATGTAGAATTTCACCAATCCTGTGACGGATCACAGAACATCGATGGCCGCCGTTCGGCATCTCCAACTGGTGGATCGGCATTTCCGATCCCATCGCTACATCGCGATGATCTGTCGCAGATGTATGGGGACCTTAAGATAGAGCATGTGACTGTGTACCTGGTCAAACCATGTAGCAATGCAAGGGGTACAAATGCATAGATTTTTTTGCATGCATGATAAATACTGGCTGCTTTTGTATGTAGCCAACAATGCTGGACAGGTTTATTATTACACTGCTATTTAGATTTCAGTTTGGACACCTCCCTCCCAAATCTAAATCTCTCTGCACATTTTTAATCTGCCCCACCTGCAGTGCAGCATGGTTTCACCAAGATGATCAATTGCTTACTTTAACTTACTGTATTCCCAACTCTGAATCAGGCCCTTGGTACACAATTTCAATTAAATAAACTTTATTAGCAAACTATATAAAATGGTTATAATTGGTTTGTTAGCCTACTGCTACAGTGTTATACAGATACAAAAATAGCTACATCGGGACTGGTATGAATGACTGCCGGACGAGAACCCAGTGGTTCAAATCCCGACGCCAGCAGCCCGAACAGCGCAGATCCCTACGGAGGTAAGAAAACCACCTATACCTCCCCCCCTAACCCTAACCCTCCTTTAGGGGTGCCTAATTCTAACCTCCCCCCTGTGGTGCCTAAACCTGCCGGGATTTCATAGTCGGGATCAGGGGCTGGCTGGCAACTTTTAGCCTGGGGGGCAAATGCATGCAAGCGGCTCTGGCAGAGGAGTAGCGTGTAGCCAGGGTATCCGAAGAATATGCGTGCTACGGCGCCCCCCCCTCAAGTGTTCCAGGGAGGAGGCGGGTCCATATGGGATTAATGTAAGGTAAAAATAAAGATTAGGGCAGCCCCCTGTCGTAGTGCCCATATGCAGTGCCCCCATGTGCCACAGGAGAGAACACCCTTAAGCAGGCCTCCAGTAGTGCCCCCAGTAGTAGTCCCCCCCTTGTAGTGCCCCCAGTAGTAGTAGTCCCCCCCTTTGTAGTGCCCCCAGTAGTAGCAGTCCCCCCCTTTGCAGTGCCCTCAGTAGTAGTAGTCCCCCCCTTTGTAGTGCCCCCATTAGTAGTAGTCCCCCCCTTGCAGTGCCCCCAGTAGTAGTAGTCCCCACCTGTAGTGCCCCCAGTAGTAGTCCCCCCCTTGTAGTGTCCCCAGTAGTAGTAGTCCCCCCCTTGTAGTGTCCCCAGTAGTAGTAGTCCCCAGTAGTAGTAGTCCCCCCAGTAGTAGTAGTAGTAGTAGTAGTAGTCCCCTTATAGTGCCCCCAGTAGTAGTAGTCCCCTCCCCCTTGTAGTGCCCCCAGTAGTAGTAGTCCCCCACCCCCCCTTGTAGTGTCCCCAGTAGTAGTAGTCCCCCACCCCCCTTGTAGTGTCCCCAGTAGTAGTAGTCCCCAGTAGTAGAAGTCCCCAACCCCCCTTGTAGTGCCCCCGGTAGTAGTAGTAGTCCCCTTATAGTGCCCCCAGTAGTAGTAGTGCCCAGTAGTAGTAGTCCCCCCCTTGTAGTGTCCCCAGTAGTAGTAGTCCCCCACCCCTCTTGTAGTGCCCCCAGTAGTAGTAGTAGTAGTAGTCCCCTTATAGTGCCCCCAGTAGTAGTAGTCCCCAGTAGTAGTAGTCCCCTCCCCCTTGTAGTGCCCCCAGTAGTAGCAGTCCCTCACCCCCCTTGTACTGCCCCCAGTAGTAGTAGTCCCCCCCTTTGTAGTGCCCCCAGTAGTGCCAGACCCCCCCCCCCAGTAGACACACATAATATAAAAAACAAAATAAAAAAAAACACTTACCTGAATCCCCGCTCCTCCGTCTGTCCTCCTGGGCCGGGCCGATCTGCATTATGGGAGAGACGTCATATGACATCATGACGTCTCTCCCATTGCCCACTGTGGGAGCCGGAAGATGGAGCGGCTCCCGCAGTGGGCGCAGAAGCTAATGAGAGTCTGACAGAATCTCATTGGCGGCTGCTTACAACAAACACACAGCTGCCGGAGCCGGCGGCTGTGTGTTTGTCAGTGTAGCGCTGACCGAACTCCATCCGGTCAGCGCTACACACGCGGTGCAGTCTGTGTCACAGTGACACAGACTGCACCGGCCCGCGGCCCGCATGACGCTGTGGCCCGGGGGGCACATGGCACCCTGCCCCCCGGCCCAGCCAGGCACTGGTCAGGAATCTGACGGTCAGCATTTCAACTACCGGCTTCTTGACTACATCCCGCTACATCATTTATTTGGTTCTTGTGACATAAATAATGATAAATAAATAATGATAATTTAAGTCAGTTTCAGAGGGGGACGCCATTCCTGCGGGGTTGCAATTTCTTGTGGATTCATGTGTGTGAAGATATGCAAACATCAGTTTAAGTATTCCCGTTGTGTAGTAACGTGCGACGGTCTGAGTAAACCCTGCAATGCCCCATTGCATATCTGAGCAATGCTTAAGTCCGCTGGTGGACTCGACCACCATACTATCGGCGCACCATTGCTTTCAACATCGTCTCAAGCTAGCGCAGAATCTTCCTTTTAACTTTCTCAAAAAATGGCCACTGTGGCTGCAGTGCTGCGAAAGAGAATGTAGCCGCATGCTGAAACACCACGCCCATGACACTCCCATAACACTCCATGATACTCCCATGAAACGGTCTGCTTTTGCGTTCACTTCAGGCTCCAACCTAAAATGCCCCTAAAACACCCCTGGATCGCAAGTGCCATCTCTAATCATAGAATGCAACATGGGCCAGTTTTTAAAAATCTTTATAAACACACTTTACAAAGACAACAAGCACTTCACGATACAGGAGGCGGTATCAGCGCTGGAGAAGACACCAGACAGTAAGTGACCTCTCCCCTTAGTAACACCTGGGACACTTAATGCTACCATAGGTGTCTATGCAGGGCCGTCCCAAGGCACGTTCGACAAGTGCGGTCGAACAGGGATGGCACCTCATAGAGTGCGCACCCTTCCCAACCATCCCGATTTCAGCGGGACAGTCCCGTTTTTCAGACACTGCCCTACTGTTCCACCCATGGGCCGAAGTGTCCCGCCGGTGGTCCGGGGGTTGGGCACCGCCACAGCTGTGCGGCGATGCCAGCCCCAGAGTAGAGAATTGGATGCACGTGGCATCCATTCAGTGCAGGGAGAGAACTGGGGGCAGCCCAGCTACTGAAGAAGTGCTGGGCTCGCCCCCAGCCTGATTTTAAATGGGAGGCGTGCCATATGGGCACGCCCCCAAATAGCATCATTTAGGGGCCATGCCCTATGGTAATTAGACAACGCCTTTTTGGGCTTCGACGCATGCGGGGTTAAGGGGCATCGGAGTCTCTGTCTGCACAGGGCGCGGCTACTCTTGGAGCTGGCCCTGTGTTTATGGCAGCACTAAATGCCCCAGGTGCAGTCCGATATTGTAGCATGCACTTAGCACTGGCAGTAGAAACAAAACACTATCAGGCACTAAGGCCCTCATTCAGAGCCACTCGCTATTTGCGGTCGTTCGTTCAAAAACAAGTGGCTATTCAAATGATCCGTTCGCACATTGCGGTCTGTTCACGCCTCTAAGTCTGAACGAGCGAGCTAAACTTGTGGTTGTAATTTTGAAAAATACGCCCCCTTGCCGCTCGCACCATACGTCATGTCCGCTATTTAATAGATTAATTGAGTACATCGAACAGCGTATGAACTGCTCGCTATTCTTGTGGTTGGTTTTTTCAACCGCTATTTTGCGAGCAGTTCTGAGTAAAAAAAAAAAACAAGTGACGTGGTCAATGACGCTCTAGTTTTAATTATGCACACCCATAAAACGCCCGTTTTGACCTTTAAGCACGCCTGCGATCTGATCTCCACTCCCCGTTTTCAAGCACCTTCCCCTGTTACCACCCACATACGCCTCCTCCTGTCACTCAAATTAGCAGGCATTCGCAATTTAGCGAACAAACGATTTTCGGCCGCACTGACTGGTTCGCGCATGCGTATTACAATCCGTACGCATGCGCAGATGTGCGAACATCGGTCAGAACGAACGAGCGGCCGCTTACGAGCGGCTCTGAATCAGGGCCTATGTTAGTTATATGATTTATAAGCAGTATCACTATAATATAAGAAAATAAAGAAATAAAAATTAAATCTACAAACAAAAATAAAATAAGTAAATACTAAGGGCCTGATTCAGACCCGGACGCAAGTGGCTGTACGCTCGTCCGCCGTACGAGCGGAAATATTTAAATTCAAGCGTTCCTCCGTATGTTCACTCGTAGCTAATTTTCCGCCCTTTAGTCTCCCAACCCCTCCTCTAGCTTGCGACCGTTCAAAATAGCGACCATTCGTCTCCTCTTTGGTTGCTTTGGTCGCTTGCACAAGTCAATTCCGGAAGTGGGCCTGTCAGATTTCGATTACCTGCTCTTTCATTCTGCAAACATGCTTTAATCGTTTCATGGCAATCAATATATTAATTACCTTAATTGCTATTCACATGTTTTCAATCCTTTTTTTTTTTTTCATTGTCAATAAACTTTATTCTTGTCAGTGTGTGTAATTTTTACCGCAGAATACGTACGGTTTCACCAATGTTTTTTTTTTTACAAATTGCATGTTTTTAGGATTGATACTATTGTTTTCCTTTGTTTTTTATACGCATATTTTAGTACTTTAATTTGTTTATTTAAATTAGCTTACGCATGTCACTGCATCAAGCCTATCATAATTCACATTATATTTGTGAGGGTGTAGGTCACATGACTCATACAATAACCAATACAATGCGTTCTGTTATTTTTCAAAGTACATTAGCCAATCAAATTTTTTCAGGGTCCTTTCTTAAAACAGTTTTTTGTTGAAAAAATCATTGCCATCATGAGAGCCGCAGCATTTACACGAAGCGAACTCCTGGTCCTCACAGATGTGATGGACCGGAGAATCACTAATCATCCGGCCCCCATCACAAACCTCCGCAAGCGGCTCGCCTATGCGGAGGTGCGGCGGCGGCTGCGTAATATGGGTTTCCGCCGCAATATCGGGCAGCTTGAAAGGCGGTGGTCGGATCTCCACCGCAGGTTCCCCCGCCTTTTGGCGAATTTGCGCCAGCAAATAGCTGAAAGTAAGTGTATTTTTTTATCCAAAAAAATGCAAACATACCTGCGTGTGCATGTTTTCCATCTAGCCCTGTTTGTTTATTTTGGACAGACCTGCATGTGCATGTTTTCCATCTAGCCCTGTTTGTTTATTTTGGACAGACCTGCGTGTGCATGTTTTCCATCTATCCCTGTTTGTTTATTTTGGACAGAAAGGCATGTGCATGTTTTCCATCTTGCCCTGTTTGTTTATTTCGGACATACCTGCGTGTGCATGTTTTCCATTTTTATTTTTTTATTATTTTTTGGGGGCAAATTTTTGGTGGTGTAAATTTTTATCTAAACCCCCCCCAAAAAAAAAACTAAAAATTTTTTATCCATCATTCAGGGGCTGAGCGCAGACTCCGACGTCTAATGCAAGCAAGACGTCGGCCTCGTCCCCTATCCCCCACTCCCACCCAAACCTCCTCTCCCCAACCTTCCCCAAATTCCCCCTCCAGCCCAGACCGGCCAGTCCCTGAGGTCACTCCCTCTCCGAATATTCCCATCCCTCCAAATTCACCCTCCCCTCCACCCCCCCTCTCTTTTCATCACCCTTCCCTCCACCCCCCCTCTCTTTTCATCACCCTCCCCTCCACCCACCCTGCGCTTTTCCTCCCCCTCCACCCCTAGTGAAATCTTCCCTCCTCCATTGGACCAGCACTGGCCCACCTCAGAGGAGGACGATGTCGGGGTTCCTGGACCAGGCATCAATCTGACCGGTATGTTTCCCTTTTAAACTATGCTTGTTTTTTTGGGGGGGGGTTTGGGTGATGTTTGTCCTTTTGCCTGTGCATTTCCAATTTGTAAAGTATTTCGAATGTTTTGGAGATATATCTTTGAAAAACAATGTCTAGGATGCTTTCCCCTTACACATATCACACATGTCCAAACACTCATACTTGTGTCTTTCTAGTTTACGGTAACAACAAATGTAGTTTTTTTGCGTACTTCCCCCTTTTTTTGGTTGTCTTTCTATGTGTAAATTTTCAAGTTTGTATTTATACAATCTTTGTGTTTTCCATTTCTTTTTTTCTCTTCAAAACTTTTTTTTTTTTTTTTAAGTAGAGTCTGAATTTTAAGCTGTTTGGTAACATATAAATTAAGGTGTCAGTTTAGTAATCCACACTTTTTTTTAAACCCACAGAGGACCAGAGGCGTTTGCAAGCAATGCAGGAAGGCTTGCACATGTTGAGGGGCCATGTCGTCGGGATGCTTGTGGTCCTGGTTCACATGTTGGCGGTCCTGCGGCACTAATTTTTTGTTTGTTCCCCCCTCAAAAAGTTGTTTAAAATAAAATATATTTTGCTTTATTAGAGTCTCATTCCTTGTCTGTAAATATTAGATTGTTTAACCTTACATAAGTAGACTATTGGAGCATGAGTTTTTAAGTAATGTAAATTAGATTGTAGAAAGCTCAAGTAAGTATGTAAGCTGGCACATTAAACACCTAACAATACCAATAGGTTTGTAGAATTACCAGGTTTTGGTTTTTTTTGGGGGGGTGGGTAATGTAAATATTAAAGCAAACCTGCTTAGGCCTAGATTATAAAACATACTGATTCACCATAATCCCTTTGGGGTTTGTTTTTAGCCACAAAGCATGTTAAACTACTTAACAATTTAACACATTACAGGATTAGCCATTATGAAAATTTGCATTTTTTGGCCCAGGTTACACGTGCTTTTAATTTACCAAGGAAAAGTCTTTTTAACGTCAAGCAAAAATTTAATACACACAAATAATAAACAGAAAGTGAATTGTGACAAAACAATTCACACAGTGAAAACACACGCCAAAAAACAAACAACACCCAAAAAAAATATATAAACAACACTCAAGAATTGTTGGAAGAAGGAGCAGGCCAACATGAATCCACAAATGAGGCAAAGAAATAATTGTTCCCAAAGTTAAATCCAATGTGGCCACATGAAGACAATTTTGGGGATCAGGTAGTAGGCATCGTTTTTTCGGGTAATTTTAGGGAATAAAAGACAAAAAAAAAATATATTATTAAAATTGGCCATTAAAATCTTACATGTCTACATTGTGTCAATTAACCAAATGTTTTACAATAATGACCTAAAATATCTGGCCACCACATCATCGCATATGGCCCCCCCACATACTGACCTCTGACCAACCTCGGGGGGGCCATCCTCAGGCAAGGCATCCTCTGGCTGCATTGGGACACCACTCATTATGGCGATGTTGTGAAATATCCCACACAGGACCACAATTTTCGAAACCATATTCGGCAAATACATGAGCTCGCCACCAGAGCGGTGGAGGCATCTGAATCGGCCTTTTAAAAGGCCGATACAGCGCTCCACCACCTGCCTGGTGGCTGTAAGTGCGGAATTATACTCACTTTGTGGCCCTGGTGTGGGAGCCAAATAAGGAGTGAGCAGCCAGGATGTGCAAGGGTAACCACTGTCTCCTGTGAAAAAACAAAAACAAACATCAGGACCATTGTGTAACAAGCTTTGCATTGGTTGCCACGGAAGGTGTCAACTTACCCAGAAGCCACGCATCACCAGCTTGTAGGTTGTCTAATTTGTGCCAAATCCCTGATTGCCAGATGACGAAGGAATCATGTGCACTCCCGAGGAATTTGGCATTCAGGGACAGGATCTGGAGGGAGGCATCACATACCACCATTACATTCAGTGAATGAAAGTGTATGCGGTTCCTAAAAATAGCCTCCAGCCTTGCTGGAGGCTGAAGTGGTATGTGAGTGCCATCCACAACCCCTATGATGTGTGGGAAGCCAGCTATTTGGTAAAAATTGGCCTTCGCCACACTAAGGGAACCCATATCCACTGGCATTTGAATAAAATGATGGAGGTGTTTAAAAATGGCCTCCATCACTGCCCTCAGGATCCTTGAAAAGGAGGATTGGGAGATTCCGGCAACTATTCCCACCGTGGGTTGAAAGGATCCTGAGGCACAGAAATGTAACACCGACATTAATTGCGTAAGTGGTGGTATTGCTGTAGGACTGACAATTTGCTGTTCAAGAACACTCTCTATTAATGAGAGAGTGTCTAGGATGATTTGTGGAGGAAGACGGTATCGTCTTAAGACCTCATCATCTGGCATTCCAAAAAGGGTGACACATGTTCTATATATCTGGGGCCTTGCATGCCTACGAGGCCTACGCCTGGGACGAAGTTGAGGTTGGTCGGGTTCTGGAAACATGGCCAAGATAATACGACAAACATCAACCTGAAATGGTAAGCCAGGTAGTTATTGTTTGAGACAAATGTGAACCAAAAAAACTACTTATCTTTTCCAATAAATCCAAAGATGCTTACAGGCCGGGGTATTGTCATGAGTAGAAAAATCTACATTTCAAAATGTAAAAATATATTTTGTTTTTTTTTCAAAAAAACTTGTATTCTAAACACATTTTTTTTTCACAAAAATATAGAAGGGAGCACACATTAGTTAGGAAATGCACGCTTATCTTTTCCAATAAATCCAAAGATGCTTACAGGCCGGGGTATTGTCATGAGTAGAAAAATCTACATTTCAAAATGTAAAAATATATTTAGTTTTTTTTTCAAAAAAACTTGTATTCTAAACACATTTTTTTTTTCACAAAAATATAGAAGGGAGCATTTAGTGGTAAAACATGACTTTACATTTATTACACCAAAAAAACATTATTGCGCTAAATAGTTAGCATTTTTTACTGGTTAATAAGGAAACATTAGTGCGCTAAATAGTTCGCATTTTTTACTGGTTAATAAGGAAACATTAGTGCGCTAAATACTTTGCATTTTTTACTGGTTAATAAGAAAACATTAGTGCGCTAAATAGTTCGCATTTTTTACTGGTTAATAAGGAAACATTAGTGCGCTAAATAGTTCACATTTTTTACTGGTTAATAAGGAAACATTAGTGCGCTAAAATAGTTCGCATTTTTTACTGGTTAATAAGGAAACATTATTGCGCTAAATAGTTCGCATTTTTTACTGGTTAATAAGGAAACATTAGTGCGCTAAATAGTTCGCATTTTTTTACTGGTTAATAAGGAAACATTAGTGCGCTAAATAGTTCGCATTTTTTACTGGTTAATAAGGAAACATTAGTGCGCTAAATAGTTCGCATTTTAAATTAAATACAAAGAGTACGTTATATTTCTTGTTAAGACATGATTGGTTAAATTCAAAATAAAAAATTACTCTGCAGAACATATGCGAAGACCAACACATCGAAATTGTAATTTCATGAACCAAAAAAAACTTACCAAAATCCGACATAAAAGTCACAGTCCAAAAACGTCAATGGGGCAATGCCTAAATAACTAAAAAAAAAAAAAATAAGTACTAACATTTGGTTATTAGATCCATTATTTTTTTAAGGAGGTTTTTAAAAAGACTTACTCAAAAAAGAACCAAAAAAGAAAATAACCAATTAAAAAAAAGCGAACGGAAACTAAAAAAGTCAGAAAACCAAAACCAATAACAAACTCAAAAAAACCGCCTCAAACCACAAACCACGCCAACACACCACTCCTCCAAGCTAAACCTCCAACATTCATCACCCACTCGAGTCGCACCAAGCCATAAATAGTCTTTATTTTCCCGCTCAAATTAAGGACGGATAATAGGATCGCACAATCAATGATCCGGACGAATAATGCTGATGCATGTATAAATACGTCACTGAAATTCACAAACAGTCTGCTGTAGTGAAACTTTACTCTCTAAAATGGCTACAGAGCAGCAAAACACTGGCCAAGAGGCGCCCGGTAAGTATTTGTCTCTTTTGTATTAAATGATTATTTATACCAATAATTTTGGGAACGTTTGACATAAAAATTTTAAAAATGTTTTTTACAAAAGGACTGGACGATGCCATGTCAGAGGCTGCTGGGCATAGTCAGCCTAAGAAACAAACGGGAAAAAAAAGGCAGCCACAATTCACAAGAAAGGAGATGGAGGTTTTGGTCCAAATGTGCCATGACAACCTGCCACAGGCAGAAAGGAATATGGGTGCAAGCCAGAAGTGGAAAATGTGGGATGACATAGCCAGTGCTGTCAATAGGGTGGGTGAGTTTGACCGTGCAACCCGGGATGTCAAACGCCAGTACGTAAAAACTACATTTTAATAAAAAGTGGTTACAGGGCCAAATACTGCAGGAATAATGCCAACTTTTTACCCACAGATGGAGCGATTTCAATTATCGGCTGAAGCAAAAACTGGCTGATAGGGCTAGGCATGCAAGGGGGACAGGTGGGGGTCCCACCCCTGTGTCATTGGAGCTTAATGACTTGGAAGAGCTGGCCCAGGGGTGTGTGCAGGTTGAGGAGGTGTTTGGCGTGTCCAACATGGATACGGACATGCCAGACTTTGCGGCTCCTCATGTTGTCCCAGGTAAATGTTGTTATGTTACCAACTCTGAAATGTGTTTGTGACAATATGTAGATTCTAATGTTATTCTTTTCTAATTTTTCTCACAGAGACACAGGCGGATGAGTCTGCTCCAGAGGGGAGCCTTGGCCGCAGAATATCTGCTGGCTCTGCAGGGGAGGAAGCAGTAGATCTGGCTGGGGACCCTGCAGAAGCCAGTCCAAGGCAATCCCCCTCGCAGGCAGTGGCCCTCCTCACGGATCTCAATTTTAAATTGGATCACACAGAGATTCTGCTGAGAATGGACGCCAATCTGCTACGGGTGGCGGAGGCCATGGAGAAAAATGCTGCGGCCAACGTGATCATTGCTCAGGCCCTGGCCGCAAATACTGGGGCCAACATCAGGATTGCAAATGCCCTGGAGCAGATCGTTCGCCAGCACATGATGGAGCCGGCCTCTCTTCCTGCCGGAACATCAGGACCCTCCACCTCTGGCACAACAACAGCCATCCCTCCAAATGTGCCTGGCCCTATGCCTAGTCCAGAGGCCCCAACATCTGCCTCTGGACAGGCCAGCCGAAGGACCTCCCGGACCCGGTCAGGCTCCCACCCTACCCCGGCCAAACGGGCCAAAAGGCGATGACAGCACTGGCTAATTTTCCAAAACTTCCCTCTCCTTTCTTGTGAATTGTTTTTAAATTGTGTTATTTTGTGTTGGGCAACTGCCACTATTTGTGTTTGTGTGTTTGGGTTTTTTTTGAAAAATTTATTTACGTTATCCAGATGTAATTTATGACAATTACACATAAAAAAAAAATGTGTTGAAAAAATAAAACATCTGGCAAATCTGCTCAATTGTATTGTTAAATTATTCAAAAACTGGTTCATAGGTAATCCCGCAAAAAACGACAAAAAAAAATGAACGGAAATCTACACATTATTTTGGATTCCGAAACCAAAGGGTTAAAACCATTCAGGAGTTTTAATGAACACTTTGCCAAAAAAAAAAGGACGAGTTTTTTCTTGGCCCCTTAAAAATGAAGAAAAAACACAAACATAATGACAATATTGTTGCAATAAAATAACTCCCAATACAAAATGCAAAAACACATATTTTTCACAAATATTGGTACGCTAATTGATTGTCTAATCCAGAAATTAGCAGCTGAGTAGTTCACCTGCATACGGTTTTGTGCTACTAAAAAAATACTATTTTATAAACACATTACAAGCTTGTTTTCAATTCTAAGTTGATTGTTTTTCTGGCAACAATTGATAAATTGGATAAACATCGAAGAGGCACAGGAAGGAGGAAGAGACCATCGTCATTGCGGTAGAGAATACCAGACCACAAGCTGAACGAGCAGTTTGAATGGAAAGTGGATCAGACAGTGACGTATCACTTG
Organism: Taudactylus pleione; assembly: GCA_031769625.1. Lineage (NCBI taxonomy): Eukaryota > Metazoa > Chordata > Amphibia > Anura > Myobatrachidae > Taudactylus > Taudactylus pleione. The sequence goes on along the minus strand of JAUIMM010000374.1, from coordinate 1,342,703 downwards.
TTCCGTTCACATTGGCCGTTCGCATGAGATAATTTATGTACGCCCAAAAAACGCCTCGACACGCCTGCGTTTTCCCATCTCCACCCCCATCAACGCCCCAAAACGGGCTGTTCTGTCAATCATATTTCACATGTCACTTCCTGTTCGCTATTCGACGAACAACGGAAAAAAAGATCGCAATCAGCCGTACGCACATGTGCATTGTTACACCGGCGCATGCGTGGTTGCACAACATCGGTTCACTACAAGCGTACGGCCGCTTACGAGCGGCTCTGAATGAGGGCCTAAGACCATAAAATTGCACCTTATAAATAAAAGGTTGAGAGCATTCAGCAATCGATTTCTACAGGATTAGGGCTGCTTTAGCAAATATATTAGTTTAGAAACACACACAATTCTACACACAGGCCCTGATTCAGAGCCGGACGCTCTGACAGAGCGCTCGCTCTGAATCAGGGCCGGTCTTTTTTTTTCTTAGAAAAAAAGCGGCCCCCTGGCCGCTTGCATAGCTGTGGGTGACCACCCACAGCTATAGCGAGCGGCCAGGAAGATGGTCACGATGGTCAAGACCCTTGTGGTAGGGTCTCGTTGCCGCAAGCCCCAGAGAGATTTTGGCTCTAACAGAGCCGAAATCTCTCCCACTGACATCACTCGTGATGTCAGTGGGGCCGCCCCCAAACGGAGGCGTTCACATGGGAACGCCTCCGTTTGGGCAGCCACTCCCCCGGCCCGCCCACCAAAGGGGGCATGCTGTCACTCAACAGCGACAACACGCCCCCTTTGGTACGAGACCCGGAGTGACGGATTGCCCGTCACTATCCTACTCCGTCGTGCGCATGCACACTGGCCCACCATCGACCCGGTTGCAGGCGCACAGAGCTTGCGACCGGGTCTGAATCAGGCCCACAGTTCAATAATGTAGCTATTATTAGTAACTTGCAAGCTACAGTGTAGCTGTTCCATGGCAATTGTAGCCATTTGTTTCAATTAGTTCAAAAGAAAGCATTAGTTCAAAGGAAAGCAAAGCAGTGTTAGTAAAGCAGTAAGTTGATAGTTCCACTAAGCGGATACTTTATAAAACCCAATTATGAGTACAAAAGTGATGTGCTTTTAGTTCATCCAATTGTATTTGTAGCAACCTGTATTATTTACTTTCTGTTATCCACAGGGCGGCTGTTAGTATTACAAACCACAGCTGTTCGCACAGAGGCCCTGATTCAGAGCCGGACGCTCTGACAGAGCGCTCGCTTTGAATCAGGGCCGGCCTTCTTGTTTTTTAGAGCGGCCTCCTGGCCACTTGCATCGCATAGGTCACCACCCACAGCTATAGCGAGCGGCCAGGAAGATGGTCGCAATGGTCCAGACCATCGCGACCATCGGGCTTGCGACGATGCCCTTGTGGTAGGGTCTCATTGCCGCAAGCCCCAGAGAGATTTCGGCTCTCACAGAGAGAAATCTCTCCCACTGACACCACTCGTGATGTCAGTGGGGCCGCCCCCAAACGGGTACCCCCGTTTTAGCCTTTAAATGAAAGTCGGGGATTTAAATAGCCGCAGCAAGTGTTTTTTCCCGACATTGAAGAAGTGATGCAGAAGAGCACTTAGGTTTTTTTTTTGGTTTTTTTAAGTGGTCCCATCAAATTTGGGGTAGATGAAAATGGGTTCTAGCATATTTTGATGTCCCTAAAGTAAGTTTTTAAAAATTCTGCATTTGTGCACCTGCCGCTATAAATCTATTCTAGAAAATACCTGCCGTATACTTGCAGAATAGTCCTGAACCTATTTCCCTATTGTTAAACAATTTTTTCCCATTTTTTTTTTTCACCCCAATTTTTAAATAAAATTTTTGGGGTGTCCCTATTTTTTTTTAAAACTTTTTTTGACACAGTTCTTTTTTAAATGTCATTCCCAGGGGTGCAGGCTATTTTTTTTTAAGCCTGCACCCCTAAACCCAAATTCTGCAATTTTTTTCGACACCTATTCAATGGTGAAAAGTTATCACCGTTTTTTATCAAAGACTTTTCAAAACTGCGATAAGTCTTTGAAATTGAATACGGTGTAAAACTAAAACCTGCAATAATTACATCATAAGTGCGATATTAACGCAAAAACGATGTTATCGCTCCCATATTGAATACCCCTATAAAGGGTCACCAGGTTACTACCACCTTTGTTACTCCTATGTTGTATAATGCACCCACCCTTAACCTCTCTTGGTGGTGTACCTTTTATATTATCATTAATCCAGTGCCTCCACCCAAGCTAATTAAATAAGGCTTGCCTGGGTAAGCCATGTGATACATTATAATATTAATAAAGTCCTGATAGTGTAATGTGATGTTTGTGTATGAAGATTGAAATAACATATAATATTACAGTGTAACATCACATACATATCTATATATATGACCTGTTCTTCTTCGTTCACGTAGACCCAAGGACTGTCAGACTCCTCCAGGAATAAAATTCACTATAAATATAGCTTTAACATCTTTATGTGTCAAGTCAACAATATAATATGGCAATAAATACTTCCTTTACACTCAGAGATGAAATCATACACAGTTTCATTTACATATAAGTATACATAAATATCAACTGAACATTGTAGCAAATTGTAAGATCAATACAATGAAAGCATATTTGTGGCATTCTAAATTGTACATTAAAGGATTGTAACAAATTGTACAGTTTTAAGCAGATGCACAGTTTATCGCCATAAATTAAGTTAGGCTTGGAATCCGGAAGAATAAAATGTCCTTTTTCTGTTATGGTGGTAAATATGCCTTCAACTGTGCTGAAATATACCACTCCTAACAACTTAAATATATTTGGTCCAAGTCGTCAATTCGCTGTATCACCTGTATGAATAGTATCCAAGGTGAACACTCAAAGTATCCCTTACATATAGGTATCCACTTATATAGCTAAAAGTTCATTAAGGATTAAGGCCCTCATTCAGACCCACTCGCGAGCGGCTGTCCGCTCGCAAGTGGGTCGATGGTCCGCACTGCGCATGCGCACGACGGAGGGAGCTCGGAGTATCTCATCAAAGGGGGCATGCTGTCGATGTTGACTGACAGCATGCCCCCAAGGGAACGCCTTCCGTCTGAGGCCGGCCCCACTGACATCACTAGTGATGTCAGTTGGAGTGATTTTGGCTCTGATAGAGCCAAAATCACTCCTGCAGGCTTTTGCTCGCAGTTTCAATGGTCGCGATGGTCAAGACCATCGCGACCATCATCCTGCACGCTCGTATATGCTGTGGGTGGTGACCCACAGCCATACGAGCGTCCAGGAGGACGCCCCATATTAATGGAGGTGGGCCCTGATTCAGAGCGAGCGCTCTGGTCAGAGCGTCCGGCTCTGAATCAGGGCCTAATAGCCTAAGAGCTGGACGCTAACGGTACCTCATATGCTCAGCCACGCAGAAGCCAGAGTATAAGTCTGTAAACTTTGACATAGCATAGAATATTCCCTATCTGGTTGCAGCTGAAATAAGTTACTTTTTAGCTTTTGCTCCTCTGTTACTATAAAAAATATAGAACATGCTCCCCCAAGCTTCAATTATAGCTGTATCCTGATAACAATACATTGTAATGCAGGGGTATTTTATAACTGTCCCACCTGACAGATCCCTTAGAGCTCTATGTTTTCTATGTACTGTAGTAGCTGGCCATTCATTGTGTGGTGGTACTGTAGTAGCTGGCCAGTCATTGTGTGGTGGTACAGAGTGGGTGGTACATTGCAGTGGCAGGCTGGGCCGGGGGGGCAGGGTGCCATGTGCCCCCCGGTCCGCAGCATCATGCGGGCCGCGGGCAGTCTGTGTCACTGTGACACAGACTGCACCGCGTGTGTAGCGCTTACCGGATGGAGCCGCTACATCTTCCGGCTCCCGCAGTGGGCAATGGGAGAGGCGTCATGATGTCATGACGTCATTACATCTCTCCCATAATGCAGAGCGGCCAGGCCCGGGAAAGACAGACGGAGGAGCGGATGGCGACGGCGGGAGCGGGGATTCAGGTAAGCGGGGATTCAGGTTTTTTTGTTTTTTTTCACTACATGTGTCTACTATGGGGGGGAGGCTGGCACTACAAGGGGGAGACCACTACTGGGGGCGCCACAAGGGGGGAAATACTACTAATGGGGGCTAAGGAATCTATATTTGAACCTCTATACACTCCTGCCTATACCTTCTAATGTCCTGCCTATACCTTCTAATATCCTGCCTATAAACCTCTAAGGATGACGCTAATTTTGCATATGCAGTCATACAGTAAATAAAGACTCCAGACCTAGAACCTGTGGTTCCAAAGCACAAAGTATTATTCAAGTAAAAGTACAGTCAGTTACACGCTATGATCTAAGTACAATTTAACGCAAAGAAATTATACAGACCCAAGTACAGTATACATACGCAGAGCTCTGGACCAGATGTTAGACATCAGCAAGAAACCCCTCCTCAATCAGCATTCAGCACGAAGACTAGAAACCCAGGGTCAGAGCACACATATTTATACCCCCCAGAAATAGACAACACAATAGAGAAGTTTGTTGCTAATACCATTGGTCCTAAAGGAGAGGACATATGTTACAAGGCATCTAACAAGTTGGTTCAAATAAACACAGTCCAGCCTCCAACAACTGGTGGTCTCTGGTTTCCTGCTCATGCAAATCCTAACAGTTGGTCATATAATGTACATTTTGTTGCTTGAAGTCTCTGCAGTCCATAAGTTGAGAATGCCTGTTGCGATCTCTACATCGATGTTACCGGAATACTGTTGAGAGAGTACACATCAGTACAATACCAAACATGGCTTACTTATCACGCATAAAACCTTACTTACAAAATAATCTTTATTTCATAGATATTATAGTAAATGTGCATACTTGAATCTTGTACCTTAAAGCTTATGGAACCTTGTATGTGAATATGTAATGTGTGAGTATGTGCGGTTTGATGTAAAGATGCTAGTTAACTTGGGGCAGATGCGTGTGCATGACCTAGGCATTCGCTAATATGCGACTAGTTAACAGCGCAATTGTGCGTATTAATGTGTGTATGAGAAAAGGTGAAAGATGCAATCGCATGATGCTAATAGTAATATCGCCACATGTACTAAAGTGTGAGTTTATCTAAAATGGCGCTTGGGCGGCCATTCACAAAATGGCATCTTGCGATCTCATTTCCAAGATGGCGTCTTGTGGCCAGTCGCAAGATGGCATCGCCGCGATTCAATTTTAAACTGATCTTGTCTCAGCCAATAATCCAGCTTCGACAGTCCACCCTTTGATAGCGAACAACATGCTGTCACAATCTGATTTTAAAATATATTCTTTAGGCTTACATTTATATACTATTTAGTGTTATTATGGGATGGCACAAGGTGGTTCTTAATCCATCAATAATGTGTCTCTGAGTGGGGACATAAAACTACTATTATACGCACACCGCTGATCTTGGAAGATCATGTGAAAGATGTGGGGATGCACCAGTCCTATAAAGGCAGTCTTGAAGGGGAATTTGAGACTTTACATTATCTGAGGTGTTTTAAAAATAACATTTCAATAAAACATTCAATGCAGGTCTAAATATAATACATTAAATGATGGTAATTCCTAGTTCAGGGTCGTAATGCAGTTCTGTATTTACCTCAGTATTCATACTGACCACCATCATAATTTCGTTCTTTTGTTTTACTCTATTTTTACATTTTCCACACTTCAACACAATAGGAACACACCGGACACATATGCCAATTATTATGATGACAATCAGTATAAGGATTAAGAATTTGCCTATGCTGGCGATCACTTCCTGGACCCATTCCTCTAGACCTGAGAACCATTTCACTGGGTTCAGCCATGAAACCCATCCTTCTATCTTCTCCCCTACTTCAGCCACTGAAGCATTATGGTTCTTACGAAATTCCCATTTTAGCTGCAGAATTTCATCCATCTTCCGGTCTATCACCTCCTTGGGGTCGCTGGTATCATTGGTGACATAGGTGCAACATTTTACTCCAAATTGGATGGCCAACGTTACGTAATACCCTCCAGTAACAGCAGTTAAATAATTCAACACTAGCCTGTGTTGCACCAGTTCTTTCTTGTACGCTTGCAATTCTCTCCCTGTATACCTGAATGTGTCATCGTACATCTCGGTGATATTATCTATCAATTTAGCAAGTTCCTGAATATATCTAAAATTTAATGTACCCCGAGCGATCCTGGTGGGATCCAGTGCGACTAAAACTTGAAAGCCAGTTGTCTCACTAATTAACTGAGTGGCTTTATGCATGTCACCAGGTATCATATTTAGTTTGCCTCTGTGTTCATATTGCGTGTGAAGATATGGTGATTGTGTGTTTTTATGTATACCAAGCATTTCAACATGTGTGAGGGTCATAACTTCTGGGACTACTCTTCCCAGGTAACACAAACCTTCGTATCTCGGGGAGAGCCACTTATATGCTTTTCTTCCACATATAAAATATACATTATCAGGGAGAACATAAGGAATGGTATGCATCATTATCATTAAGCACATTTCCCTTGCAAACAATCCTATTTCTGGGTCTTCCACCTGGTACATGCAAGTCTCTGGCTGTATTATTTTAGCACAATAACCATCTGGCACCTTACCAATAATTTCTTTGGTGGAACTCAATGCATACTGGTACCTAAAATGTCTCCCACTAGATTTAATTGAGCGTAACAGATCATGGTTTATGGACTCATTATCAGCTCTTTGTGAGAAGGTCATCGTCTGATTATTCCCTGTCAATTCCCAACTCCCGGGTTTATTGGGGTTGGTTATGTTTAAACACAAAAGTGATCTATCTACTTGGAATTGATAGAGTTTGAAATGAGGTGGTTTGGATGAGAGGAATTTTCCATCCAATGTTTTCCCTTTTTGTAATTCTAAAATTTCCGTGATATTCAGCGGAAATGGCACCAACCCTACATTATGCTGTCCCTGTGGCACATGTGAACACACCCAGCAATCAGTTTTATTTAGCACTTTACCTACCATGCTATGATAATTCTCTAAAGGATACCCACCCCAGTACGGGGTAATATTTAGGTTGGCACCGTTGGATACAGTTCTCATCAACTAGGGACCCACAAAGCTCACAAATACAGGAATCTTCAGACAACAAACTTTCACACCATCCCCGAGTATCCGGAATAACAGCTCTCTTAACAATAACAGTACTAAGATTGGTCAGACACTCCCCTGATTGGCAAAGCACTCCTCCTGACTCCACTCCCTCAGCGCTGCCATCAGCTCCCATCTCCTCTATCGGTCCTCCATCACAGAAACTGGGTATCCCTGAACAGATCATCACGGCAGAAACTCTGGAAGATAGAACTAGGATGACTACAGCAGACCACTCCATTGCTGGAAGCACTGATCTACACATTACTTTAGCTCAGGTATCTCACTGTCACCTTTTTAATCCTTCAGGCACAAGCTCGCAATCGACAGGTCCACGTTATCGGCCTCGTCTCCGCCTTGTATCTCCACTGGTTGGTTTACCTCCCTATAGTGAGTGGAATGGACCCACGTATCTTCCCTGGCCACCCTTTGAGGATGTGGTACTTTGTCAACAATCATCAGATACGGACCTTTCCACCGATCAGTCAAATAATCTGAGCTAAAAAAATTGGGATTATAACAAATTCCCCAGGTTTGACATCATGACAGTTTGCATTAGACATGTTAGTTAATAACACTTTCAATTTCTGTTATTCTTATTCATCTTCTTGGGACCCTGCACAATAACCTCATTATCGTTTTTTTTTTTTGTTGTTTTTTCACATGAGGCTGTCTGTTTAAACAGTATCTCAAAGGGGGGACAGATAAAAGAAATGACAGTCTGGAATGATCTTGGTTTTATTACCCATCACCTTACACATGTTCTGGGAAACGTCACCTGTAAAATGAGTCCCCCTATCACTTTTAATAATTCTAGGGATATAGGGCCTCAATCAGAGGCAGTCGGAGGATGCAAGCGGTCGCTCAGAAACTGGGCGGCCGCTTGCATCCTGACCGCCTGCCTCTGTTTTGGTCGTTAGGTTGTGGGTTTACACCCACAGCTCTAACATCCGCTAGGGTGACCATCTCTGACCATCGCGACCATCGGGGCTTATGACGAGACCCTAGGGTAGGGTCTCACTTGTCGTAAGCCCCGGAGAGCTTCTGGCTCTGTCAGAGCCGGAAGCTCTCTACTGACATCACTAGTGATGTCAGTGGGGCCTCCCCCAAATGGTAGGCATTCCCATGGGAATGCCTCCATTTGGGCTGCCACCCCCTTGGCCCGCCTTCCAAATGGGGCGAGCTGTCAATCAACATCGACAGCCCGCCCCCTTTGGAAAGAGACCCGCTATGACCAGAGCTGTCGGTCGTAGCGGGTCTCAAGCATGTGCACGAAGGAGCCGGCTCCCTTGTGCGCATGTGCACTTGACAAACATCGAGGCGGCCGTGCGGTCGTAGACCATACGGCCACCTCTGAATGAAGGCCATAGTATCTGCATACAGGTTCCTGCAATTGAATCTTGTTATTAGTAGTTTTGCAGTACTTACTTATGTGTCCCACTTGGTGACAGTTAAACATCTTTTTGATGAAAGGGGTGGATGAAAGGATTGTTGTGGGAGTTGAGCAAGAGGGAAAGATGGTGGCTATGGGTAGGAATATGGAGGATAAGGGTATGGTGGGAGGTATGAAGTTTATGGGTAGCATGGGACCTGTGGTTGTGTATGATATGTGGGGTAAGGATGTGTTTGCTGTGGTGTGGGATTGGTGAGGAAGTGTAACTGTTCAGGTGCAAGTGTGTGTATAGGTGCAGGTGTGTCTACTGGCTGTGAGGTTACAGTCATTCCTTCCAGAGCTTGGATACTGACAGCCATTAGTTTTTCGCTCTGGGTCTCTCTCTTCTTTGAGATGTTTTTATCATGTTCTATGGCAGATTCTATGAGGTTATCTATTGTGACTCCCCTCCAGCCAGGCTCTGAGGTCTGAACCCGGGTCTTTAAGTCTTCGTTAAGGCCATCCATGAGTATGGTGACAATCATTCCCCTGTGATGAGTGCCATCTTTAATATCTTCTAACCCAGTGTACTGGGTGATAGTCTGCAGAGTCCGATCGCAATAATTCACTCTCCTTTTGCTTTATGGTGAAAATTTTGTTCCAGTTAACTACTACTGGAAAATATATACCCAATTGAGTTATGATGCGGGAAATATTATCTTGGTTTACTTGGTCTGTTAAGGGAACGTCACCATCCAATACACAATCCATGATAAATTTTGTCACGTCGGTATTGTGTGGTAGACAGGCCCTTAACACCACACGCCAATCTTTATTAGTTGGCTCATGAGAACTACCCAAATTCTTCAAAAATCTTTGACATTTGGCTAGTTCCTTTTTGGGATCGGGGAAATCATTTATGATGGAATTTAGTTCTGCTCTTGTCCAAGGACAATGCATTACCACTTCCCTCGACTACACCGTTCGCATCTGCATTTCCATTCGGAACAGTTATAGTCCGAATGGGATGCAGACCGGCAGCGCTGCTACCTTTGACCTTGTTACCTGGCTGGGGGTTTAGGGTGTCATTCAGACCTGCTCGCAAGTGCAGGACGCTCACAAGCGGGTCGATGTTCCCCCACTGCGCATGCGCACGACGGAGGGAGCTCCATCGTGCGCATGCGAGAGACCCGGCGAGCAACGGGCTCTCCATCGCTCTGGGTCTCGCACCAAAGGGGGTGTGCTGTCGATGTTGATTGACAGCATGCCCCCTTTGGTGGGCGTGCCAGGGGCATGGCTGCCAGACGGAGGCGTTCCCATGGGAACGCCTACCGTCTGAAGCCGGCCCCACTGACATCACTAGTGATGTCAGTGGGTGATTTTGGCTCTGATAGAGCCAAAATTACTCCAGGGCTTGCGGCAGCGAGACCCTATCGCAGGGTCTCCATCGCAAGCCCGATGGTCGCGATGGTCACGATGGTCAAGACAATCGCGACCATCATCATGGACGCTCGCATATGCTGTGGGTGGATAACCCACAGCTATGCGAGTGGCCAGGAGGCCGCTCCATTTTCATGGAGGAGGGCACTGATTCAGAGCGAGCACTCTGGTCAGAGCGTTCGGCTCTGAATCAGGCCCTTAGTCTGCTGCTACGTATGATATTAACAACTTCCTCTACGGGTGCAGAGGGGGCTAGCACTTCCCTTACTGTTACCGATGAAGATGGCAGCACCACTCGTGATTGTTGTGGTGCAGCATCTATCATCTGTACAGCATGGGAAATGGCAGACATTACAATAGGCTCATCACCCACATCATGAACATTTTCTTTATGGTTGATTAAGAGAGGGTACCAAGTGCTTTTTACATTTTTATGGGTATTTTTGATAACTGTACTTGCACCTCCATCCACATAAGGTGGAGGTGGTGTGCGTGAACTGCTGGCAATACCTTCTACAATGCTACCTTGCACATGTGCGCGCCATTTTGCGGCTCGCTCGTATTGCAATTTAGGGTCGCAGATGCATTCTCTGGCAATGCGCTCACAATGCTAGTTTGCGTCGCTTGCGTATTTTTAAGCCACGCATCCCCTTCATGCTGCCACAACTTTAAACATTCATAATATTTTACCTTTTTACCTCGAGAGCGCATCAGACTGATGTGATCCCGGACATTATCTAATACATCTTTATCAAAACTACCAATTCTAGGAAACGGTTTAACACTCTTCTTCGTCATATTAAACCATAAATCACAATACCTGGTTGCATTGGCACCATACTTAATATGCATAATATGCCGCGCCGACCCAAGTGGCACTTCCAACAGCAGCAAATCATTTAACATCTCTACCGATCGCTTGGCCCTCATCCTGGTAGAACCCTAAGTTTTTCAATAAAGATTTAAATTGGTGAAAGAGAGTCTAGATACTCTCACTTACCTACGGAAGAAATTTCCAGATGCCCCTGCTCACCTACAGAAGAAATTTCTAGATGCCCCCGCTCACCTATGGAAGAAATTTCTAGATGCACCCACTCATCTATTATCTCTCAGCTCACAATCACAAGTTTCCTGTTGTGGCTCATCTACAATGCTCAAATGACCCAACCTAATTATTGAACACTGCAATCACACTGAGAGCCGGGCCCTACAACAAAGACAACATGTACACCTGCTGATGTGTATAGAACAGTAAGCTACTTACTGAGCTACTAGGCCAACTCCTGCACCTAGGGCCTGATTCAGAGCCGGACGCTCTGACCAGAGCGCTCGCTCTGAATCAGGGCCCTCCTCCTTGAAAATGGAGCGGCCTCCTGGCTGCTCGCATAGCTGTGGGTGAGCACCCACAGCATATGCGAGCGGCCAAAAAGATGGTCGCGATGGTCTTGACCATCGCGACCATCGGACTTGTGACGGAGACCCTGCAGTAGGGTCTCCCTGCCACAAGCCCTGGAGTGATTTTGGCTCTATCAGAGCCAAAATCACTCCCACTGACATCACTAGTGATGTCAGTGGGGCCAGCTTCAGACGGTAGGCGTTCCCATGGGAATGCCTCCATCTGGCCAACATGCCCCCGGCATGCCCACCAAAGGGGGCGTGCTGTCAATCAACATCGACAGCACGCCCCCTTTGGTGCGAGACCCGGAGCGATGGAAAGCCCGTCGCTCCCCGGGTCTCGCGCATGCGCACGACGGAGCTCCCTCCGTCATGTGCATGCGCAGTGGGGAACATCGACCCGCTTGCGAGCGTACTGCCACTCGCGAGTGGGTCTGAATGACCCCCCTAGTACTTAAGGGTCATACAATACCCTTAACCTTTTGGTCCCGTGTTACACCCTAAACAAATACTCACAATCACACTCTTTTCCTGCGTAGAAAACTACATGTTAACCCAATTATTGGCAACAATTGAAAAGAATGTAAACCTCAATGGCTTTGTTTAAACACGTGGCAGCACAACCGAAAGTACGTATACGTTATTGTGCAACCAGTCGCATACACAATAATGCGACTACCACACAACCGTGTAACAACCTTTAGCTGCGTAAACAAAAGTGCGTCTTTACTGTGTGCAAAACTGCAACTCAGCCGCGTGTTCAATACTGCGGCACCCCTTTAAACGTTAGGTTCTATCAACAAAGGAAAACAAACTTTTTCCTCTCTTGTCCCTGGATTCTAGTCAGTGTCCTTGGCTCACACGAAAACGGGTAGCGATCTCTCAGCACCGAGCGGTTGCAGGTAAACCTTGCATGTGGCCACTCCACCCTTTGGTGAGATATTGCTAACCATATGTGCCGTGTGAATAGGTAAGTAACTTCACTACCAGCTCCCAACTAAGGAAACTGTGGGTCTCATTCAGACCCGCTCGCGAGCGCAGGACGCTCACAAGCGGGTCGATGGTACCCAAATGCGCATGCGCACGACGGAGGGAGCTCCGTCGTGCACATGCGCGAGACCCGGATAGCGACAGCCAAGCTGTTGCTCCGGGTCTCGCACCAAAGGGGGCGTGCTGTCGATGGTGAGTGACAGCACACCCCCTTTGGTGGGCGTGCCGGGGGCGTGGCTGCCAGACGGAGGCGTTCCCATGGGGCCGGCCCCACTGACATCACTAGTGATGTCAGTTGGAGTGATTTTGGCTCTGATAGAGCCAAAATCACTCCAGGGCTTGTGGCAGCGAGACCCTACCGCAGGGTTTTGTCGCAAGCCCGATGGTCGCAATGGTTTTGACCATCGCGACCATCATTATGGACGCTCACATAAGCTGTGGGTGGTAACCCACAGCTATGCGAGCGTCCAAAAGGCCACTCCAAATTTAACTAGGGCGGCCCTGATTCAGAGCGAGCGCTCTGGTCAGAGTGTCCGGCTCTGAATCAGGGCCTATATTTGAACCTCTATGCACTCCTGCCTATACCTTCTAATGTCCTGCCTATACCTTCTAATATCCTGCCTATAAACCTCTAAGGATGACGCTAATTTTGCGTACACAGTCATACAGTAAATAAAGACTCCAGACCTAGAACCTGTGGTTCCAAAGCACAAAGTATTATTCAAGTAAAAGTACAGTCAGTTACACGCTATGATCTAAGTACAATTTAACGCAAAGAAATTATACAGACCCAAGTACAGTATACATACACAGCGCTCTGGACCAGATGTAGGCATCAGCAATAACCCCTCTTCAATCAGCATTCAGCATGAAGACTAGAAACCCAGGGTCAGAGCACACATATTTATACCCCCCAGAAATAGACAACACAATAGAGAAGTTTGTTGCTAATACCATTGGTCCTAAAGGAGAGGACATATGTTACAAGGCATCTAACAAGTTGGTTCAAATAGACACAGTCCAGACTCCAACAACTGGTGGTCTCTGGTTTCCTGCTCATGCAAATCCTAACAGTTGGTCATATAATGTACATTTTGTTGCTTGAAGTCTCTGCAGTCCATAAGTTGAGAATGCCTGTTGCGATCTCTACATCGATGTTACCGGAATACTGTTGAGAGAGTACGCATCAGTACAATACCAAACATGGCTTACTTATCACGCATAAAACCTTACTTACAAAATAATCTTTATTTCATAGCAATTATAGTAAATGTGCATACTTGAATCTTATACCTTAAAGCTTATGGAACCTTGTATGTGAATATATAATGTGTGAGTATGTGGGGTTTGATGTAAAGATGCTAGTTAACTTGGGGCAGATGCGTGTACATGACCTAGGCATTCGCTAATATGCGACTAGTTAACAGCGCAATTGTGAGTATTAATGTGTGTATGAGAAATGGTGAAAGATGCAATCGCATGATGGTAATAGTAATATCGCTACATGTACTAGTTAGTTTATCTAAAATGGCGCTTGGGCGGCCATTCACAAAATGGCATCTTGCAATCTCATTTCCAAGATGGCGTCTTGCGGCCAGTCGCAAGATGGCATCGCTGCGATTCAATTTTAAACTGATCTTGTCTCAGCCAATAATCCAGCTTCGACAGTGCACTACAAGGGGGGGACTACTACTACTGGGGGCACTACAAGGGGGGGGACTACTGGGGGCACTACGAAGGGGGAACCACTACTGGGGGCACTACAAGAGGGAGGGACTACTACTGGGGACACTACAAGAGGGAGACCACTACTGGGGGTACTACAGGGGGGTACCACTACTGGGGATTATAACTGGGGGCACTTCAAAGGGGGGACTACAACTGGGGGGACTACTACTGGGGGCACTACAAGTGGGGACTACGACTGTGGCACTACAAGGGGGGACTACTACTACTAGGGGCACTACAAGGGAAGGAGACAACTACTAGGGCACTGCATAGGGGGGAGGGGACTACTACTAGGGACACTACATAGGGGGGAGGGGACTACCACTGGGGGCATTGCATTGAGGGGCCACTGCTGGGGGCTCTATAAAAAGGGAAATACTGGGGGTACTGCATAGGGGGGAGACTACAACTGGAGCCACTATTTAAGGGGCACTGCATAAGGGTTACCACTATTGGGGGCACTGAATGGGGTGTGGACTGCTACTCAGGGCACTATATAAGGAGCACTGCATAGGGGGTACCACTACTGGGGGCACTATATAAGGGGCTTACTACTGGGAGCACAAGGGGCACTGCACAGGGGGGACCACTACTGGGGGCACTGCATAGGGGGGATCACTACTGGGGGCACTACTGGAGGCCTGCATAAGTGGGTCCTCTCCTGGGTCACAGGAGGGCACTGCATATGGGCACCACAACAGGGCTGTCCCTAATCTTTATTTTTACTTTACATTAATCCCATATGGACCCGCCTCCTCCCTGGAACACTTGAGGGGGGGGGCGCCGTAGTACGCACGTTCTTCGGGCACCCTGGCTACATGCTACTCCACTGCCATGCATTTGCCCCCAAGTCTAAAAGTTGCCAGCCAGCCCCTGGTACATTGTGTGGTGGTACAGAGTGGGTTAGTTACTGGCTGCTGTCAGAATGCTCCACGCTGCCTCAGGAATCCAAACTGATAGATTATCCTCACACTGGCTGAGGTCATCCCTCTCTCCTTATCAGCTGCACATCCCTTTATCACAGCCTGTTAGCTGTGGGGCAGCCAAGAGACTGCTGGTCCCTTATACAGCCTCTCTATTTGATGTGGTGTAAACTACAGAGTAACTGTGGCTGCTAAGTGTAAGTCTGCTCCATTAAAAGATTTCTCACCACCTCCTTGAAGCCCGGTCCCTCTGTACAGCTGACTTTATATGCCAGCATCGCCTCACAGGTAGTGGTGCTGGGTGTCTGTCCCCTCCTTCTGACAGCCGATTAGCTGTCAAGCTGGAGCCACTGACGAGCCCCTGCAGTTACCTCCTCACACAGGAAATGCCTCTGGAAACTGCTGCTCTGCTCCGCTGCCGGGACCACCCCTGTTACTCCACTGCCTCTTATCAGCGGTAAGCTTCTTCCGCTTCATCAATAAGGCAAGGTGACTACTGCTGCCCACCTGCTTCCCCAGCTCCAGCTGGGCTCCCTCTCCGGCTCTTTCCCCCTGCGCCTGGCAGCTCATCGCTGCTCACCGGCTGCCCAGGTCACAGGAGGGCAGGCACTGGAGGGAGGGATCAGGAGACTGCCTCTCAGCTAGAGATGGCTAGTGAGTGAGTATCTCAACACACTGACTCGAATCATTCAGATGAGTGAATGATTGGAGTCACTCAGTGTTTGGTGAGTCGAGACACCCACCTCCCCTAGCCTCTCTGTCAGTGGTAGCTAGAGTGAGTGGCAGCTCCGCCCCCTACACTGCTGATCCGATCTGATTATATTTCTGCACTGAGGGCCTGATTCAGAGCCGGACGCTATTTGCGCTCGCTCGTTCAGAAAAAGGGGCCGGATATTTAAATAGAGCGCTCACTCTTTGCGGTCTGTTGACGCCTCTATGTCTGAACGAGAGAACGAAACATGCGCTCGCTATTTATTAAAAACCGCCCCCTGGCCGCTCGCATCCTACGTCATCTCCGCTATTTATTAGATTAATCGAGTACATCGAAAGGCATCTGAACTGCTCGCAGTGCTTGTGGTAGGATTTTCCTACCGCAATCATGCGAGCAGTTCAGGCTAAAAGACAACCAAGTGGCGCTGCTTTGTTAATTATGCACACCATTAAAACACCCGTTTTGACCATTTGGCACGCCTGCATTCGGATCTCCACTCCCCATTTTCAAGCACCTTCCCCTGTTACCACCCACAAACGCCTGATCCTGTCACTCAAAATAGCAGGCTATTTTGCGAGCACACAATTTCTGACTGCAATGACTGGTTCGCGAATGCGTATTACAACCCATACGCATGCGCAGTTGTGTGAACATCGCTCGGAGCGAACGAGCGGCCGCTTACGAGCGGCTCTGAATCAGGCCCTGAGTCAGATCAGCAGAGTAGGGGGCGGAGCTGTCAGTGACTCACTCTGAGTCGCTCAGCTACTGCCAGGGCTCGGGGAGTTCACTGACTCAGGAGGAGAGTCAGTGAGAACCCTGAGCTGTAGTGCTTGGCTGCGGGGGTTGGAGCTGTCAGCGACTCACTCTGAGTTGCTGGCTCCCCTGCTGGCTACAGCACTGCACTACCTAAAGAGTCGTGTCTCGAGACACTGACTCGAGACACTTCACTGAGTTGAGCCATGTGGCTCAACTCAGTGTAGTGAATCGTTCTGCCCATCCCTACTCTCAGCTGCTGCTAACAGCTGTTATATATCCTCCCCCTCGCCGGATCCTATTTTCCTGACAGGAACTGATTCACTCCCATCTATATTACTCTGCCCCCTTCTGCAACTATCACCAATGTCTGTGAAATGTATATCTGTCTGCAGCATGAAGCACTAAAGTCCACTGGCATCATAGATATCTAACATGCACATGGTACATACATTTCCACATATTTACTTATATTTACATCATATCACATATATCCCTACAGTATATTTAACATTTACCTCATAAATGACATTTTGCTGTAAATAGATGAATGAAAATATATACCTGTTTCAATTGTATATATGAATTATATTTATATGTAATATATCTCTGTAACCCTAACCAGGGTTACACATAATTAGCATGGTAGCATCATTGTACACCTATTTTTTCAGCCTGCAATGAGCGCAGTGCTTGCAGCGGGGTAGGGTCTACCTTAAATGCTGCAAGCAGCTCCGATGGCTCTCGATGTTACTGAATAATCATACAATTCCTGGAGATGACGTGTGCTAAGAAAGAAAAGTGGGCGTCATTACACCGGCGAGCGATCACTCTGCCATCACTCTCTAAAACATAGAGGGCGTCCTTTAGCCTGGCTGTGCAATCGCGGAATTTGCATACCTGGCCCCTGACGGCTGTGAAAGTGCGCTGGGTTTCGTTCGGGTCTGAATCGCTCCCATAGGCCCCACAGTATCTTAATAGTGTGTACACACCTACGATCAGGTTTTATCTGAAGGAAAAAGATCGCATCTGAAGATATGGCTTATGGGCATCCTAATATTCATCAGATATCATAGTACAATGTCAGACAACAGGGGCGGGCTGGGCCAGGGAGCAGGGTGCCATATGCCCCCCGGGCCCGTACAGGCAGGGTGGATGCTCCCTGGCCGGGTAGCTCGCCTCCCTCAGCCCTAAGGTGCACATGCGCGATCATGACATATGTCATGTCAGGACAGGCTGGTCTGCAGCCGCACCACTGTAGGGGTGTCAGTCTCCAAAGTAAAGATGGTAAGTTTTGCTGGTGGCGGTGGTGGGGCTGCTGAGAGGTGAATATTGAAGAGGAGGAGGGATGCTGTGAGATGAGTATTGAAGGGGGGAAGGGTGTTCAAATGTGGTTATTGAAGGAGGAGGGTGCTATCTGCGGTTATTGAAAGGGTGGTACTGTGATGTGGTTATTGAAGGGGGAAAGTGTATTTAATGGGGGAGTGCTGTGAGAGGTGGACATTGAAGGGGTTGGGGGAGGGGTACTGTTATCAGACCTGCCCCACAAACTCTACCCTGTCACCCACTTCTGTCCATGCAGACTCTACCCTGTAACCCACAACATCTGTCCATGCAGACTCTAACCTGTAACCCACCACATCTGTCCATGCAGACTCTAACCTGTCACCCACCACATCTATCCATGCAGAATCTAACCTGTAAACCACCACATCTGTCCATGCAGACTCTAACCATGTCACACACCACACCTGTCCATGCAGACTCTAACCCGTCACCTATCACACCTTTCCTCTCAGACTCTAATCTGTCACCCACCACACCTGTCCATGCAGACTCTAACCTGTCACCCACCACATCCGTCCCTATACATCCATGGCTGATGCCAAGGGAGGGACTGGAAGCTCCTCTCTCTCTTCTCTCTTGCTAACGACAGTCTTCTGTGGGGGGCTGGGGAAATTAATGTATGTTTTATTTTTTTCATGGGGCCATTGTGTTTTATTTTTTTCCTGTGAGGGCCAATCTGTGTTTTTTTTCTGTGGGGGCCAATTGGTTTTTTCCTGTCAAGGCCAATGTGTTTTGTTTTTTTATTTTATTTTTTCATGGAGACCAATGTGTTTTATTTTTTCCTGTGTGGGGCTATGCATTTGTTTTGTCAAGATGATAGAAGCTTGCCTCTCTTTATCATTTATCCCAAGTATAAGGGCTCCAGTAACGCAGCACTTGCAGAGGTGTCAATACTAGGGGTGAGCGGTTTCGGATTTCTGAAATCCGAACCCCCCCGAGCCCCCCCCGATCCGAGGCAGATCCGAGTCAGGTTTGACTTTTCCCACCTGACTCGGATCTGAAATCGAGGCAAAACGTCATCATCCCGCCTTCCGAGTCTCACGGGTTTTGGATCCTATATAAGGTACCCGCGTCGGCGCCATTTTCTCACTCGACTGTGGACAGTGAAGAGGGAGGGTGGGAGTTAGGGCTGGCTGGGCTGTGTAGTGTAGTGTAGTGCAGAGTAGTGCTGTGCTGTGCTGCGCTGTGCTGCTGTTGTCCACTACTTCACAGTCCATAGGGGCTGGCTGTGTTGTGCTGTGCTGCTGTTGTTAATAGGGGCTGTGTCCACTACTTCAAAGTCCATAGGGGCTGGCTGGACTGTGTTGTGCAGTCAGTTCTCCATAGGGGCTGTGTCCACTCCAAAGTCCTGTGCAGTGTCCCAGTCCTAAAGGGGTGCTGTAGTTTTGTCCAGGGGGTGCTCTGTCCATCAGGGGTGCTCCCCCCAAGTGCTAAAAAAATAATATTTTTTGTGTGTTTGTGAATTGTGTGCGCAGTAGCCGCACGTGCATCAACAAAGTAGTGCCAAGCGTGCGCCTGTGTCATAAGTAAAGGGCCGGCTGGCTTGACCGTTAAAGGGTGCTGTAACTCCCAAAGTACACTCCAGTCCAAACCAAAAAAAAAATTATTTTCTGTGTTTGTGAATTGTGTGCGCAGTAGCCGCATGTGCATTAACAAAGTAGTGCCAAGCGTGCGCCTGTGTCATAAGTAAAGGGCCGGCTGGCTTGACCGTTAAAGGGTGCTGTAACCCCCAAAGTACACTCCAGTCCAAACCAAAAAAATATATATTTTCTGTGTTTGTGAATTGTGTGCGCAGTAGCCGCACGTGCATCAACAAAGTAGTGCCAAGCGTGCGCCTGTGTCATAAGTAAAGGGCCGGCTGGCTTGACCGTTAAAGGGTGCTGTAACCCCCAAAGTACACTCCAGTCCAAACCAAAAAAAATATATTTTCTGTATTTGTGAATTGTGTGCGCAGTAGCCGCACGTGCATCAACAAAGTAGTGCCAAGCGTGCGCCTGTGTCATAAGTAAAGGGCCAGCTGGCTTGACCGTTAAAGGGTGCTGTAACCCCCAAAGTATACTCCAAACCAAAAAAATATATATTTTCTGTGTTTGTGAATTGTGTGTGCAGTAGCCGCACGTGCATCAACAAAGTAGTGCCAAGCGTGCGCCTGTGTCATAAGTAAAGGGCCGGCTGGCTTGACCGTTAAAGGGTGCTGTAACCCCCAAAGTACACTCCAGTCCAAACCAAAAAAAATATAATTTTCTGTGTTTGTGAATTGTGTGCACAGTAGCCGCACGTGCATCAACAAAGTAGTGCCAAGCGTGCGCCTGTGTCATAAATAAAGGGCCGGCTGGCTTGACCGTTAAAGGGTGCTGTAACCCCCAAAGTATACTCCAAACCAAAAAAAAAATATTTTCTGTGTTTGTGAATTGTGTGCGCAGTAGCCGCACGTGCATCAACAAAGTAGTGCCAAGCGTGCGCTTGTGTCATAAGTAAAGGGTTGGCTGGCTTGACCGTTAAAGGGTGCTGTAACCCCCAAAGTACACTCCAAACCAAATAACAAAATATTTTTTCTGTGTTTGTGAATTGTGTGCGCAGTAGCCGCACTTGCATCAACAAAGTAGTGCCAAGCGTGCGCCTGTGTCATAAGTAAAGGGCCGGCTGGCTTGACCGTTAAAGGGTGCTGTAACCCCCAAAGTACACTCCAGTCCAAACCAAAAAAAAATATATTTTCTGTGTTTGTGAATTGTGTGCACTGTGGCTGCACGTGCATCAACAAAGGAGCAGCGCCAAGCGTGCGCCTGTGTTCCATAAGTAAAGAGCCGGCTGGCTCATTTCTTAAAGGGTGGTGTAACCCACAAAGTGCACTACTCTCCAGCAAAAATAAAAAAATATTTTCTGTGTTTGTGTGCGCTTTAGCCGCACGTATATATCAATATAACATAAATGGAGGACCAAACTTTCTCTGATAAAAGTAAAATAGGGAAAGATCAAGAACCACTTCCTCCTAGTGCTGTTGCTGCTGCTGGGAGTTGTTCATCATCCCAGAGAGGAAGTAGGAACACCACTACTTTTACTAAACAATTGACCCTCCAACAGTCCTTAGCGAGGAGGATGAAGTACTACAGCAGTCATCCTGAAGCAAAACGTATAACTGAGGCCTTGACTGCTATGTTGGTGTTAGACGTGCGTCCGGTGTCCGCCATTAGTGCAGTGGGATTTAGACAATTGATAGAGGTAGTGTGACCCCGGTTCCAAATCCCATCTAGATTCCACTTCACTAGGCAGGCGATACCGAGACTGTACAGAAACGTCAGAAAAAGTGTCCTCAGTGTCCTGAAAAATGCCGTTGTACACAATGTCCACTTAACCACGGACATGTGGACAAGTGGAACAGGGCAGACTAAGGACTATATGACTGTGACAGCCCACTGGGTAGATGTATCACCTTACGCAGCAACAGCAGCAGCGTCACCAGTAGCAGCATCTCAGAAACGCCAGCTCGTTCCAAGGCAGGCTACGCTGTGTATCACCGGTTTCAGTAAGAGGCACACTGCCGACAACCTCTTAGAGAAACTGAGGGAAATCATCGCCCAGTGGCTTACCCCACTTAGACTCTCCTGGGGATTTGTGATATCTGACAACGCCACCAAAATTGTGTGGGCATTACATCTGGGCAAATTCCAGCACGACCCATGTTTTGCTCACACAATAAACTTGGTGGTGCAGAATTTTCTGAAAAGCAACAGGGGCGTGCAGGAGACGCTTTGGGTGGCCCGAAAAATTTCTGGCCACTTTCGCCATTCAGCGACTGCGTGCCGAAGACTGGAGCGCCAGCAAACACTCTTGAACCTGTCCCGCCATCACCTGAAGCAAAAGGTTGTGACGCGGTGGAACTCAACCCTCTATATGCTTCAGAGGATGGAGGAGCAGCAAAAGGCCATACAAGCCTATACATCCACCTATGACATAGGCAAAGGAGGGGGTATGCACCTGACTCAAGCGCAGTGGAGAATGATTTCCGTGTAGTGCAAGTTTCTCCAGCCCTTTGAAGTTGCCACACGTGAAGTCAGTTCAGACACTGCCAGCTTGAGTCAGGTCATTCCCCTCATCAGGCTTTTGCAGAAGCAGCTTGAGAAAGTGAAGGAGGAGCTAAGACGGAGCGATTCCGCTCGGCATGTGGGACTTGTGGATGAAGCCCTTCATTCGCTTTGCCAGGATTCCAGGGTGGTCAATCTGTTGAAATCAGACCACTACATTTTGGCCACCGTGCTCGATCCTAGGTTTAAAGCCTATGTGGTGTCTCTCTTTCCGGCCGACTCAAGCCTGCAGAGGTGCAAAGACCTGCTGGTGAACACACTGTCAGCTGAAGCGGAACGTGACACGTCAACAGCTCCTTCTTCATTTTCTCCCGCAACTGGGGCTGCCAGGAAAAAACTTAGGTATCCTAAGTTTGGACATCTGGTCCGGACTGAAGGACCTGGCAACAATTTCTGACATGTCTACTGTCACTGCATATGATACTGTCACCATTGACAGAATGGTGGAGGATTACATCGGTGACAGCATCCAAGTAGGCATGTCAGACAGTCCATACCTGTACTGGCAGGAAAAAGAGGCAATTTGGAGGCCCCTGTACAAACTGGCTCTATTTTACCTGAGTTGCCCCCCCTCCAGTGTGTACTCCGAAAGAGTGTTTAGTGCAGCCGGGAACCTTGTCAGTGAAAGGCGTAGGAGGTTGCTTCCACAGAATGTGGAGAAGATGATGTTCATCAAAGTGAATTATCAGCTCTTCCAGGGAGACCAGCCTCCAGAACATACAGAGGGACCTGTGGTGGTGGATTCCAGTGGGGACGAGTTAATACTCTGTGAGGATGAGGATGTACACACTGAAGAGGGTGAGGATGACATCTTGCCTCCGTAGAGCCAGTTTGTGCAGGGACAGATTAATTGCCAGCTTGTTTTGTTGGGGCCCAAATGAACCAATCATTTCAGCCACAGTTGTGTGGCAGACCCTGGCGCTGAAATGATTGGTTTGTTAAAGTGTGCATGTCCTGTTTATACAACATAACGGTGGGTGGGAGGGCCCAAGGACAATTCCATCTTGCACCTCTTTTTTTTTTTGCATTATGTACAGTTTGGGGCCTAGTTTTTCAAACTGCCATCCTGTCTGCCACTGCAGTATCACGCCTAGATGGGTCACGTGTTTGTGCCGCCCACTCGTGTCGCTTAGCATAGTCATCCAGCTACCTCGGTGCAACCTTTTGGACATAAAAACACTATTGTGAGGTGTGAGGTGTTCAGAATAGACTGGAAATGAGTGGAAATTAAGGTTATTGAGGTTAATAATAGCATAGGAGCAGAAAAACCTACAAATTCTGTGATTTTAGCTGTTTTTATGCTTTTTTTCAAAAAAATACAGATCCAAAACACAAAACCCAGAACCCAAAACACGGAAGGGTGGTTTTGGCAAAACCAATCCAGATCCAAAACACGAAGAAAGATCCAGATCCAAAACCAAAACACAAAACACGAAAAGTGGCCGGTGCACTAAATAAATTTTTTCAACAAATAGCTTTTTTTTTAAGACATGTGTTTGTGATCCTGTACGCGTCGCAGAGTAAGTGGTTCTGACATCTCAATTCAGGTGGTCATTCTGCGTATCCTTAGGGCTAAGCAGATGGCCGATTATCAAATGTTCTGCTGAAATCGGGTATCCTCTCCGACATTCGAAAGGTGTTCTTGCACAATTCAACTCGTCATCGCTAGGGCCATAGAGAGCCGCGGTGGGCCCAGGTACAGAGGGGGTGTGGCCTAATCACGGTAGGCGTGGCCACACACCCTCGAGCAAAAAAAAAAAGTTTAGCAGCGCTGTAAGCCCCTCAGCCCGGCGCAAAGCCAGGGGGGCGCGATCAGTGTGATCGCTCCCCCCCACAGGCAAAGGAGACTGCTGTGGCTGCTGCTCAGCAGCCACGAGCAGTCTCCCACTGCAGCTCAGCACACGCTGTGTGCTGGGCTGCTGAGAGAGATAGAAGGGAGGGGGGACCGGTGCCGGACCCGGCCCCCACCAGGCCCCTCAGGAAGCCAGGGCCCGGGTAATCTGTACCCGCTCCCCCCCTTAGGGTTACTCAGATGGCTGATGGTCTTAGCACGTAGCACTCGGATCTGCAATGCTATCAGGAGGTGTCTTTTCTCCTCAGATGCCTCCTGCTGCATTAGACGCCATGCTAACTGCATCCATCTCTGAATCAGGCCCTATATCTACTACTTAGGTGCTATTGTTGTAAATTATCCAGATGTAACATGTTAAATTAGAGTTGCCTAAACCCAGAGGTAATAGGTTCCAGAAATCTATACTTTATGTTTTAGTAAAATGATTTACCAGCCATGTACATCAAAATGAAATGTCACCCAGAATTCTCTTGACTTTTACTGCAAGTAATCTGAGGATTAAGAGGGGTATTCAATATGAAACATTAACTTCACTGTCGAAGTTAACGTTTCATATCGGAGTTTTTACCTGCGTTAAAGTATCGGGCGCGCTCCCGCTTATACCCGTATTCAATATAAAATTAACGAAAACGGGAAACTCCAAAGTTGGATTTGCGTAAAGTTACGAATTTTTCCTTAAAAAAATTGTAAGACCCCCCTAAAGTAGTAAAAACATGGGGGAACACTATGGGTACCCCCGTTTTAGCCTTTAATTGAAAGTCGGGGATTTAAATAGCCGCAGCAGGTGTTTTTTCCCGACATTGAAGAAGTCATGCAGAAGAGCACTTATGGGTTTTTTTTTTTTTTTTAAGTGGTCCCATCAAATTTGGGGTACATGAAAATGGGTACTAGCATATTTTGATGTCCCTAAAGTAATTTTTTAAAAATTCTGCATTTGTGCACCTGCCGCTATAATTCTATTCTAGAAAACACTTGCCGCATCCTTGCAGAATAGCCCTGAACCTATTTCCCTATTCTTAAGCAATTTTTTCCCATTTATTTTTTTCACCCCAATTTTTAAATTCATTTTTTGGGGTGTCCCTATTTTTTAAAAAAAACTTTTTTTGACACAGTTCATTTTTAAATGTCATTCCCAGGGGTGCAGGCTATTTTTTTTAAGCCTGCACCCCTAAACCCCAATTCTGCACTTTTTTTAGACACCTATTCAATGGTGAAAAGTTATCCCCGTTTTTTCTCAAAGACTTTTCAAAACTGCGATAAGTCTTTCAAATTGAATACGGTGTAAAAGTCAAACCTGCGATAATGATGTCAAAAGTGCGATATTAACACAAAAACGATGTTATCGCTCCCATATTGAATACCCCTATAAATGTATTTATAAGTGTGTAATGATTCTGCATTAAAGCTGCCAGAGGCTCTTAATTATTCATAAGATCGCAATATACAGATCAATATTGAAAACATAACATCGAGTGCAAATGTTAAGTTTTATGGTTTAAATATGTAAATCAGACACTGAGGGGTAAATTTACTAACAATCGAGTCTGATTGAGTTGTTTTTTTTCACTCGATTAGCATTGGCAAAACTCGGGTGAGAAGTGGGTTTGCAACAAAGAAAATCAATATTCCACCTGGCTGCGCAACAAGAGGTAATAAACAGCTTCCTCACTTATACACAGGACCGGCAACAGAAATATTGGGGCCCGGTACACTCATGTTTTTGGGGACCCCTATACCCGCTCCTAGTCCTTATCCAAGCCCTTCACACACACCCCACTTTCCAGCCCCTATGTCTGTCACATACCCCTCTTCCCCAGCCCTTGTGTATGTCACACACCCCTCTTCCCCAGCACGTGTCACACACCGCTCTTCCCCAGCCCATGTGTCACCCACCCTCTTCCCAACCCCTATGTCTGTCACTGTGTGTATACAATCTCCGTGACTTTACTGGGCATAAGCCCACTGTGTGTATACAAGCTCTGTGACTCCAGTTCACAGTGGTAAATTAATATGGATCACGACAATGAACCGAGAGGAGAGCAGGAGCAGCAAGCAAATGCTAGCACTGCAGCTGCTGGAAGTCCATCACTATCATCTAAAGCTGATGCTCAAGGGCGTAGAGCAGTGATTCCCAACCTCGGTCCTCAAGGCACACTAACAGTCCTGGTAATTGTGATATCCATGATTGTGCACAGATGGATAAATCAAAATAACTGAGGCACTAATTAAGTCACTTGTGCTCAAGTATGGCTATCCCTAAAACCTGGACTGTTAGTGCGCCTTGAGAACTGTGGTTGGGAACCCGTGGCATAGAGGCTTTAAAAAATTAGGGTATCTGAAATAAAAAAATCTAGATTTCAGAGAGGGAAAGACAATAAAAAACCTCTAAAGACTACTACTAGTGCAGAAAAACATAAAATTGGCAACATACCATTCACCACACGTAGTGGCAAGGAAAGGCTCAGCCATTGGCCTTTATTTCTGAGTGGTGGTTCTGCAACTGTCAGTGCGGCATCTTGTGCCTCTCATGACAATAAAAGACATTTTCAATCTGACTATAGAAGAAGTGTAAGAAAATTGAAAACCAATAAGGCAGTACATCAAACTGTGTTTTCAGAAACACAAATGCCAGAAATCCCCGAGGAGAGTCTAAGTGGGTCCACGAGTGGTATTGCTATATGTAAGCCTGACCTTTCAGAGAAGCCGCCCTCCACAGTTTCTGTTCCATCTGTATTTGTGGGAATGAGCAGTATTGCAGAGGACATATAATTAAGGATGCCACCATGGAATTGCAAGAGGATGAGGGGAATATATGTGCAGCTGACGTTGGCACTAATGAGGATGTTGAGGATGAGGATATTGTTTGTATAAGTCAGGCACCAGTGGAAGCAGCTCTTGGCCAAGATAAGAAGGCATTTGCCATACCTGGGCATAGAACCAACAAATCCACATCTTTTGTGTGGAATTATTTTTACCCAAACCCTGACAACGTTTGTCAAGCCATATGTAGCCGTTGTGGGACCACAGTTAGTATAGATAGGGACGCTAAGCATCTAGGAACCTCCACGCTATTACTTCATCTGCAGCGAGCTCATGACAGGTGTTTGATAACATCAGAAACTACTGCTAAAAAAATAACAACAAGCAGTCCAGCATTAGCTAGATGCCTTCTACCTACTAAATCCCAGCACTTGCAATCTCCACTACAATCTCTTGATCCTCAATATCCTCAGGAATGATCAGTGGTAGTCCAGCATCCAATTTGTTAATGCCAAAGGTACACACACGTTATAATTTTGTAACCAACGATTTTCTGTCACATTTTCTGTCAGATTTCCCCTTGAAACAGTGAACGATTTTTGAAGTGTAATGAATGATTTTTGCAACAATGAACGAAAAATGTTCCTTCCCTTAATGAAAATCGTTATGTTGGACAGTCTGAAATGAACGATAACTACAAACTACAAATGGAAGCGTGCTTGAACGATTATCGTTCATCGTTATAACTCAGAAACTGAACGATTTTTTGAACGATTGAACGATAACGACGTCGTTAACGACAAATCGTTCAAAAAATCGTTACGTGTCTGCACCTTAAGTCACGGTGACTCCTCCACTTTCCAGGACACCTTAGAAGAAACTGAATCTTTGAGCGCTAGGCCTGCTGCTGCTGATGCTGGGGGTGGCTCTTCATCCCAGAAGTGGACCAAGAAGACTACTAGTAGTAGTTTACCAAAAAAACAATTGACTGTTAAAGAATCTCTTGCAAGGGGAAGCAAGTATGACAGCTCTCACCCTGTCGCACAGCGGATCACTGACGCCATGACAGCTATGCTAGTATTAGATCTGCGTCCAATGGGCCTGATACAGACCCAGTGGCTATGAGCGTATGCTCGCATGATGCGTATGCAAATATATGAAAGTGACGCAACGGGGAGCGATCACTCACCAAGACATAAGCACGCCCATCTTACCTGCACGAGCGTTCACTTTTTGTATGCAGACTCCCCTTAGCGTATGCAGAGACGCCCACTGCCCCACATCATCTCCTGGAAGTTTATGAAAACACTGGTACATCGACCACTATTGGATGTGAACGCAGTGCTTTTTTTTACCGCCAGCATTGCGAGGAAAATAGTGGAAAAAAATGGCTGGTGACGTGTACTATGACGCTGCCTGTTAATTATGCACGCCTCTAAAACGGCGTTGAAACACTCAGGCACGCCTGCATTCACATCTCCAAACCCCGTTTTTACTGGACTGCCCCTGTTACCACCCATAAACAGCCTCTCCTGTCACTCACTCTGCTGGGCTGGTTTTGCTGGGCGAGCGAGGGATCTGTGATCGCATAGTGTAGTTCGCACATGCGCACTGCGATGCATACGCATGCGCAGATTAGCAACCATCGGCAATTGCGAACGGACTGCAGATACTGTCCTGGTCTGAATCAGGCCCAATATCCGCAATTAATGCAGTGGGATTTACACAGTTAATTGAGGTCCTGTGTCCCCGGTTCCAAATTCCATCTCGGTTTCATTTTACCCGAAAAGCCATTCCTCGGCTGTACCAGGACGTTAAACAGAACCTAATAATTGGCGTACAAAATGCTATTGTACCCACTGTCCACTTAAACACAGATATGTGGACAAGCGGTAGTGGGCAAACTAAAGATGTTTTCACCATTAAACAATTTATGCTTCAGTAGCTCTTCTGTGGGACCTGACCAGACGGGCTTGCCTTCCCCCCTGATGTGCATCCTTGTGCGCCATGACCCTGTCACCGATTCACCGGTTGACCTTCTACAGGTCACTTTTGGTAGGTACTACTAACCACTGCATACTGGGAACACCCCACAAAACATTTTTGAAGATGCTCTGATCCAGTCGTCTAGCTGTCACAATTTGGCCATTGTCAAAGTCGCTAAGATCCTTACACTTGCCCATTATTCCTTATTCCAACACATCAACTTCAATAACTGGTTGTTCATTTGCCACCTAATATATCCCACACCTTAACATGTGTCATTGTAACAAAGAAAATGCATATTATTCACTGCACCTGTCAGTGGTTTTAATGATATGGCTGATGGGTGTAAATGTACACTAAATATGCACACATTCTACCCATCTTCTAGTGGCTACTTCCAGCAGCACAAATGCTCCATGGCCCTGCTTCATAGTTGTACACTAATGCTCCCACAGCTGCGATTTTTGTAGCTTGTAGATGTGCGAAAATATACAAATGCAACAGCGGCCTGGACTTGTGCTGAGACGCCCACCTGAGCCATCGCAGCTGTCTACACATATGCAGCATCGGATGCAGATCAGGCAAACATCGACTTCTTGAGTGAGTCTAAGGTCACCATAACTGAGATGCTAGAATCCTGTTTCCCACGTACAATCACAGACGCAGGATGTCACACATCTCCAAAATGGTCGAGACACTCCTGTGCTTTCTGCTGACACTACTCACTCAGACGCATGCGCAGTGGCAAAAAATCACTCCATTTGCGATAAATGCAGACATTGCGGTTGATGCTAAGTCGGATGCAGCAGCAACATCAGATGCAGTGGAGCAATGGTTTTCTTCTGCGCATGGGCTTGAGCCCCACTGCACTTGCATCCTGATTTTGGGCCTGATTCAGAGCTGAACGCTCTGACCAGAGCGCTCGCTCTGAATCAGGGCCCTCCTACCTTTTTTTGGAGCGTCCTCATGGACGCTCGCATAGCTGTGGGTTTCCACCCACAGCTATAGCGAGCGTCCATGATGATGGTCGCGATGGTCTTGACCATCGCGACCCTGCGGTAGGGTCTCGCTGCCGCAAGCCCTGGAGTGATTTTGGCTCTATCAGAGCCAAAATCACTCCCACTGACATCACTAGTGATGTCAGTGGGGCAGGCTTCAGACGGTAGGCGTTCCCATGGGAACGCCTCCGTCTGGCAGGCACGCCCCCGGCTCGCCCACCAAAGGGGGCGTGCTGTCAATCAACATCGACAGCACGCCCCCTTTGGTGCGAGACCCGGAGCGATGGAGAGCCCGTCGCTCGCCGGGTCTCGCGCATGCGCATGACGGAGCTCCCTCCGTCGTGCGCATGCGCAGTGGGGGAACATCGACCCACTTGCAAGCGTACTGCTGCTCACGAGCGGGTCTGAATGATCCCCTTTGTATGAACGTAGCACAAATTTGGATGCACAGTAGCATAAATATAAAGGGCATTCATGGATGGGGACTGCAGGGCCGGCTCCAGGGGTAGACGCGCCCTGTGCCGGATCAGTATAAGGCTCGTGCGGCGAAGCCATGTGCGACCAAAAATGGGGCGTAGCCTAATTACCATAGACTATGCCCCCTAAGTGACGTTATTTGGGGGCGTGCACTCCGTCACTATGTGGGCTTTCCCCGGCCCTCTCCCGGCTCTGATTTGATGCCGCACGTATGCGCACAGCATTCATTCAGCTACTCCAGGGTCTGGCACCACTGCAAAGCGGTAGCGGTGGGGGTGCCCAACCTCCCTACCAGACCACCCGCGGGACACTTTGGCCCACAGGTGGAACAGCGTCCCGCTGAAAATTGGGATGCTGGGAGGGGTGCGCCCTCTATGGGATGGCGCCTCTGTTTGACCGCACTGGTCGAACACCCTAAAAGCAGGCCCTGGGTGAATGGGAGATAACACGGGGAGGCTAAAAAGATGCGGCTTATGGGTGTGTTGTGTGCGTGTCCTGGAATGCAATCATATACAAAGATACAGTATTGCTCACAGGAGCCATACTCCGATGGAGAAACTTTACCTGCTATAGGGCTGGTGCAAGTTTTGATGGTGTGACCCATGGTGCACCAAGTGGTATTTCTACGTCTTCAGATGCTGACAGTGGGTGTCTCACTCCTTGCACATTCAGATGCCTGGATCTCCACCAGGGAAGTACTTTGTAGTGGCATTAGCAGAAAGATGCAAACATGACTGTGGCAAAAGCCACGCCAAGTCTGACTCAGAATCAGACCTGTTAGCTCACCCTGCGTCCACAAATGTGAAAATCTGTTCTGGGTAATCCAATTGCCTCCACTCTCCAGGTCTAAATCCAATCCATCTTTGGAATGTGGCTGAATGGAGGATGCTATCAGCTGATGCTATCATGTCAACATGGACCAGAATCCTTAAGGATCATTTCCAGCACCTTGCTGAATTCATGAGATTATACATTTTCTTTAAATAACCATGAAAAAAATCTGTATGTACTACCCATTAGTAGATCAGATTCTACTGCAGTATGACTGGAATCAGTATCGTAAAACATTAGATAATTAGATAAGCCTTTAGCTCTGCAGTTTCTACCTGTGCTGGTATTTCTCATACTCTTAGATGATTATGGTTGGAGCTCTGCTTCTGGTAAATGAATCCTGAAACCATTGTATCTTTCTAATCTTATATCTATTACTAGCTGGGATACCCGGTGATGCCCGGGTTGGACCCTGAAGCAGTGGCGTAACTAGGAGAGGTCGAGCGGGGCTTGTTGTCTGGGCACCATAGGACCAGCGGCACTGCTGACCGTGGTCCAGGGCACGGGTGGTCAGTGTAGTGCGGACCGCGTGGAGTGCAGTCTGTACTACATAGTAACAAACACAGCCGCTGGCTAGTACACTTGTACTACCCGGCGGCAGTGTCTTTGTTTTGGCAGCCAACCAATGAGAGTCAAATAGACTCTCATTGACTGCTGCGCCCACTGCCGGACCCGGGCTGGAGCTTACTCATGAGTTCCATCTTCCGGCTCCCGCAGTGAGTGATTGGAGAGACATTGTGACATCATGACGTCTCTCCCATAATGCAGAGCGGGCCAGCCCGGGAGGACAGAGGAGCGGACGATGGCGACAGGCACAGGATCAGGGATTCAGGTAAGTGTTTTTTTGGAGGTTTTTGTACATGTTTGTCTTTGTCTGGCACTGCTGGGGGGGCTACTACTGGGGGACACTGCATCGGTGGGACCACTACTGGGGGCAATGCATAGGGGAGCTACTACTGGGGGCACTATATAAGGGGCACTACTGGGGACACTGCATAGTGGGGACCACTACTGGGGGGCACTGCATAGTGGGACCACTACTGGGGGCATTATATAAGGGGCACTGCATAGGGAACACTACTGGGGGCACTATATAAGGGGCACTACTGGGGGCACTGCATAGGGGGGACTACTACTGGGAGCACTATATAAGAGGAACTACTGGGGACACTGCATAGGGTGGACCACTACTGGGGACATTATATAAGGGGCACTACTGGGGGCCTGCATAGGGGAGCTACTACTGGGGGCACTATATAAGGGGCACTACTGGGGGCACTGCATAGGGGGGACCATTACTGGGGGCACTGCATAGGGTGGACTACTACTGGGGGCATTATATAAGGGGCACAGCATAGGTGGCACTACTGGGGGCACTATATAAGGGGCACTACTGGGGGCACTGCATAGGGGGGACTACTACTGGGGGCACTGCATAGGGGGGACCACTACTGGGGACACTATATAAGGGGCACTACTGGGGGCACTGCATAAGGGGGACTACTACTGGGGGCACTATATAAGAGGAACTACTGGGGGCACTGCATAGGGGTGACCACTACTGTTGACACTATATAAGGGGCACTACTGGGGGCACTGCATAGGGGGGACAGGGGGCACTATATAAGGGGCACTACTGGGGGCACTGCATAAGGAGAACTACTACTGGGGCTACATAAGGGGCACCGCATAGGGGGGACCACTACTGGGGCTCTGCATAGGGGGGTCCACTACTGGGGGCACTGTATAAGGGGTACTACTGGGAGCACAGTTTAAGGGTGACAACTACAGGGGGCACTGCATATGGGGGACTACTACTGAGACACTGTATAAGGGGGACAACTACTAGGGGCACTGCATAGGGGGACCACTACTAGCAGCACTGTATAAGGGGCATTAATGGGGGCACTGCATAAGTGGTACTACTGGGGGCACTATATAAGTGGCACTACTGGGGGAACTGCATAAGGGTGCATTACTGGGGGCACTGTATAAGGGTGCACTACTGGGGCACTGCATAAGGGGCACTGCTACTGGGGACATTGCATAAGGAGCACTATTACAGTGGTCATTGCAAGAGGGGCACTACTACTTGGGGCATTAAGGTGCATATGGAATGGAAAGGAAATGGTGGTGTATCATGTTACCATGCCCCCATTTTCCAGTGGTGATGCCCCTTGTGGCATGTGGCAATGTCCACTTTTTCACGCACCTACTTGTTGGGAGGGGCTCCGTATTTTTACTTACCCTGGTTTCCAAATACCCTAGTTACATCAATGCCTTGAAGTACATCTGCAGCCTTTATTTGTTTACATTGTCCTCATCTATAACAACATTCCATTGATCCCGAAAAGGACCTCACTGTTTGCTAACAAGCTTGCAAACAGTGGCGTAACTACCGTGGGTGCAAGGGGTGCAGCTGCTATGGTGTCCAAGCAGCTGTGGCCCGTCATGCACACAAGGTCGGACGATCCAGTCAGGGCCATGGAGGGTGGCCCGGGTGTCAGCAATGTTGATTTGGTGCCGGCCCACCAGCTGATTACAGCTGGGGCACTGGCAGGCAGTCATGGAGAGACAAGAGACAACGACGCCGGTCGTGAGGCAATCCGAACTCGTGGACTGGCAGCCAATCAGCAGTGGCGGCTCCTGATTGGTTGCCAGCTCTGATTGGCTCATGATCAGCGCCAGCTTCAAATTGCGCAGGTGCTGTCAGATCATGTCTGCCACTACCTGCCGGGGGTGCCAGCTATAATTAGCTAGTGGCCCGCCCCAGAAATCGACACCTGCGGGCTGCTGATGGCACACAGTGGGAGGCAAGAGGCTGCTGGAGGGACATGGGGAGGTGAATTGCTGGGGGGCATAATGTGTAAGGGGTACTACTATGGTGTGGAATAAAGTGTTATATGGGGCACTACTACTATGTGGCATAATCTGTAAAGGGCATTACTGTGTGGCATTATGTGAAAGGGGCACTACTACTGCATGGAATAATGTGTATAAGGGGTAATACTGTGTGGCGTAACCTGAATGGGCTCTGTGTGGCATATCATGAATGGGCTCTGTGTGGGGGCAAATGTATGTGTTTTTTATCTCTGGGGGGATCTTGCTATGTGACCCACAAAGTTATAGTTAAGCCCTTGCATGCAAACACAGAGGCTCTGGATTTAATCTAAGGTTAATATGATACTTTTGTAGCTTTCTCACAGGTTTTTGGCAGAATGCCAATTCCCACTGGAGCCAGGCTTGGAACCTGTGTCATTTAAGTGTCCCCATTTTTAGCGATTGTGTCACAGTAAGTGGTCCTGACGAAGTTCAAACCTAGGCAAAAACCTAATCTCGGTCAAACTACGCCACCCTGCCAAATTTGGTGGAGGTAGGCCGTGCATAAAGGACAAAAAGATGGACAGACACACTTTCTCGCTTATTACACATTTACACCCATCAGCCATATCATTAAAACCACTGACAGGTGAAGTGAATAACGTGAATTTTCTTGTTACAATGACACATGTTAAAGTGTGGGACATATTAGGCGGCAAATGAACAGTCAGTTCTTGAAGTTGATGTGTTGGAATAAGGAATAATGGGCAAGTGTAAGGATGTTAGCGACTTTGACAAGGGCCAAATTGTGACAGCTAGACGACTGTTTCAGAGCATCTCCAAAAAAATGTTGTGGGGTGTTCCCGATATACAGTGGTTAGCAGTGGCGTCACAAGGGGGGTGCGGCCCACACCGGGTGCCACCCTCCAAGGGGTGACACCAAATGCTTCAATAATGTCCGCAGCCCACCCCCGCCGGGCCACCACACTCCTGCCGGCACTTCCCCTGCAAGCACTGACACCATCACAGCAGTCCGCTCCCCGCTACCTCTCCTGCCGTGGGAAGGGGGGAGCGGGGCGCCATCAGGGTGGTGGATCATTTGTTCACTGCGGGCTCCCGGTCAGACTAGAGCGAGGACCAGGGCAGCAGGAAAATGGTCTGTCACTCAGCCCCACCCAGCGCTCCTCCTCCCAGCATTGCCGATCTCTCCCCCAGCAGTAACAAGGAGCCAGCATTTGTTTATCCTGAGACGAAGGGGGAGGAGTGGGTGACACCTGCATCGCTATCACAGCAGGTGAGAGTGAGGGCTGGGGGTCATTAGAGAGCGCTGCTGCAGGCACACACTTCCTGGTCACATCCACTGGTCTACCCTCATTTAGGGACCAGGAATGCTCTCAGTGTGCTTGATCTATATAATCTTCCCTGTTCACTATGCCTCTGCCCCGGGAGTTCACCCCTCCACGGTTATTCCTCCTCTCTGTCTCTCTCTGCTTCCTCACTGGACAGAAGGGGACTTGTGTGAACCGCATAGGCACGCAGCCCAGGAAGAATACTGCAAGTGCAGCACAGTAATTAGTGCAGTTATCTCCCCCCCTATGTCTGCAGTTCTGTGTTTAGGCCTGATTCAGCAAGGATCGCAATTGCAAAGTTGCAGACAGCATTGCAATTCCGTCCTTGCTATGATGCAAATGCAGCAGGAAGTGTATGACACCCCCTGCTGCATTTGCGATCCCAGCACTGCGACGGAGGATGCAGGCTGGGATCACCATCGCGACCATCGTGGTTTACAGCGCCGGGTCTCCAGCCAGCTGAGTTTGCCTCAGGCTGGCCGGCTTGCTAGCCCAGGACACTGCGATGATCAACAACGCAGATCCTGGGCTGGCCGATCCCAGAAAACGGGGCGGACATGCCCCCAATTCCGGGAACGCTAGCCACCCCATGCTGCTCCTTAAAAGTCTCTGCCTGGCAATCAGGTGGAGGCATTCAAGGGTCTGCATGCGACTACGCAGGACCCATTCTACGCACTTGCAGAATGAGTACTGCGTTTGATTATCGGGAATCTGCGATCAGCAAGTGCACTGCTGAATCAGGCCCTTTATCTCTCTACACTGTGTAGCTTAGTATGTGTGCCTCTGTTTCCCTCCACTCCACATGGGTGATAGTGCCTCTACCCCTTCCACTCCCCGAATGCCTCTGCCACACACTCCACACCCCATGTGTCCCTTTCTTTTACCCACCCATGCGTGTCTACCTGACACTCCGTTTCCCATGTGTGCCTATGCCCTTCTGTACCACCTGCCCCTCCTCCACTCCACATGTGTGTCTCTGCCCCTGTAAGTTTTTCTTCCTATTTTTTCACATTATCCCATCTGTTCCCCAATCTTCTTCTCCTATCTGCTCCCACCATCCACTTTGCTATTATTCCACCAGACTACAACTTGTCTTCCACTTTTCCCCTCTTTATGTGTTTCATCCTCATCTTCTGAATATTGTACACAGAACCATGGCTGTTGGCTTAGAAGAGGCATGGAAGAACGCAAACACAACCATGATCAGTGCCACATAATTGAACCTAAGGATGACAGGTAAGCACAATTCTCCTTTATTAAATCACACAGCAATCCACGCTACACCTTTGCACTCACCAGGCCTTGGAAAGGGTGCTTGAGGGGGTCAAGGGGTGGGGCCCTGCATGATCCATTTGTACTGGGCCCCATTATTCCTGATAGTAGCCCTGGGGCGAGGTGCGGGCAGAGTGGTGACGACAGTATTTTGGTCCAGTCCATCCTCCCTTCTCTGCCCAGGACCCAGAATGCAGGGAATTCTAGGAAGAGCACTGTAGTGTGAGTGCTGAACTGCACCTTGGTCCTGATTTTTTTTTTTTTTTGGTGGAGTGGGGTGCCACCATGAGTTACAGCACCAGGTGACACCAACCCTAGTGACCTCTGGTGGTTAGTAGTACCTACCAAAAGTGATCTATAGAAGGACACCCGGTGAATCGGCGACAGGGTCATTGCGCATAAGGATGCACGTCAGGGGGGAAGGCAAGCCCGTCTGGTCAGGTCCCACAGAAGAGCTACTGAAGCACAAATTGCTAAAATAGTTAATGCTAGCTATGATAGAAAGGTGTCAGAACTAGAGATGTGCACCAACCCTCGTGTTTGGTTTTGGATCTGTATCTCCCCTGGTTTGGGATCTGAATCTGGTTTTGGATTTTTTTCTTTGGTGTTTTGTTTTTGTGTTTTGTTTTTGGATCTGGATTTTTTTTTTTTTTAAATAAAAAAAACAGCTAAAATCACATAAAATGTGCCTTTTTTTGTTCCTACAGTATTAATAACCTCAATAACATTTATTTCCACTTGTTTCCAGTCAATTTTGGTTACCTCACAGCTCACAATATTGATTTTTTTCCATCTAGTTAAAGGGCCAAAACGTTGCATCCTGCTTGCTGGCTCAAAACTGATTGATATAATTATTAATAGAGTTGAGGACTGTGCAAAGATGATGGTTGGGAAACCCTTGACGATTGAAGGGGACAAGGAAGACGGCCTTGCATTATCATGATGACTGCTGGCGGCAGCTCCAACATGTGGTTATTGGCCTTGCTCTCCTGTCATATTTTCTGCGGCCTTGAAGCAGTGTCACAAGCACCAATAGTGTAGCCAAGGTGCGGTAACAAAATTCACACACGTGCAGTCGTGCGCACACAGATAAAAAAATATACAAAAGACACTATTTTATTTTTTCGGGTCCAGAACTTGGGCCCAGAGCACAGATTGGTGACGACTGGAGTCGGGCAGAGCTAGGTTGCCTTGCTGATCTTGTGTGGCTAAGCCTAACATGCACACACACACAGAACATAAATAGACAAAAGACACAATTTTTTTGGGGGGGGGGTTTCGGGCAGCACTAGGTTGTGTTGCCGACTTGCCAGATCTTGTGCGGCTAAGCCTAACACACACAGACACACAGACAATTATTAGAAAAAAAAGACAATTGATTTAAATTTTTTTTATGATCCAGAACTTGGGCCCAGAGCACAGATTGATCACGACTGGAGTCGGGCAGCACTAGCTTGCAACCTGCGTGGCTGGATCTTGTGCGGTACTGCGGTTAAGCCTAACACACATGCACACACACACAGAAAAATATAAAAGACACTTTGATTGATTTTTTTTTTTTTAGCATGACTGGAGTCAGGCAGCACTAGCTTGCAACTTGCGTTGCTGGCTGGATCTTGTGCGGTACTGCGGTTAAGCCTAACACGCACGCACGCACACACACAGAATAATATAAAAGACACAGTGACAGCTGTCACAGGCACCAGCCCAGAATGGATCAGCAGCCACCAGCCCAGGACACAGCAGACAGCACCAGCACCTCTCCCAGCCCTACACTACCCACCCTCCCTGTTCAGCCTCCACAGCTGGAGTGAAATGGAGTCCGTCGCATGGTCCCTTATGTACTACATTGATCATAGAGACAAAAGCTCGCAAATCGGGTGATTTCGTCTCTATGGTTTTGACTCGGATTGAGAGATCCGAATAAGGCGGGAACATTCGAGCCTGCTTGGATCCGACTCGGTTCTGCTAAATTCGGGTGGGTTCGGGTCTCTGGAAACCAAACCCGCTCATCTCTAGTCAGAACACACAGTACATCACAGCTTGCTGTGTATGGGACTGCATAACTGTAACCCAGTCAGAGTGCCCATACTAACTCCTGTCCACTACCAAATACACACGAGCAGCAGAACTGGACCATGGAGCAATGGAAGAAGGTGGCCTAGTCTGATGAATCACGTTTTCTTTTATATCATGTGCACAACCAAGTGCCTCATTTACCTGAGAAAGAGATGGCACCAGGATGCACTATGGGATGGCAAGCAGGCAGAGGCAGTGTGATGCCCTGAGCAATGTTCTGCTGGGAATACTTGAGTACTAGCATTCAAGTAGATGTTACTTTGACATGTACCACCTACCTAAAGAATGTTGCAGACCAAGTACACCCCTTTATGCTATCGGTATTCCCTGATGGCAGTGACCTCTTTCAGCAGGATAATGCGCCCTGCCACACTGTAAACATTGTTCAGGATTGATTTGAGGAACATGACACAATGACTGAAGGCCTGATTCATATTTGGGAATAGAGTAAGATGGAGCTAATAATAATTGTGTACCTGGACAAACCATGTTGCAATGGAAGGGGTGCCTGATGTTGTTGTTTTTTTTTATTGTGGCGGGGGGGGGGGTCGCCAAATTACTGTCTTGCCCCGGGTGACAGAAATCCTAGTTTCGGCCCTGGCATATGGGGCCTGATTCAGAAAGGAACGCAGTTGCTAATATGCATGCAATTGGCCAATTGTTGCGTACTGCGCATGTGTATGCATCGCAGAGCGCATGCGCAAACCAGCTGCTGCGATCGGAACTGTGATTGCAGTGGCGATGCAGACCCATCCATACGCGCATGCAGGAGGGGTTCCGAGTACCTAGAAACTCCCTCTGCCCATTGCTCCATCTACCCTAACCCCCCCTCCAGCCACTGCAGGAAGGCTCCATTTGCCGGGTGCCTGCAGATTTTGTTACCAGCGGGCGCCCGGCTTCTTCCCCGCAGCAGCAGCCAGAGGCTGGAGCTCACTTCTGAGCTCTGACTTCCGGCTCCCGCAGTGTGCGCTATGGGAGAGAAGCGGTCGGACTGAATGGCAGCGGATGCAGGAGCGGGGCTTAAGGTAAGTATTGTGTTTGTATTTTTTTTTTTTTTTAGAGGTACTACCACTGGGGGCACTACTATAGGGGGCATTACCACTGGGGGCACTACTAATGGGGCATTACTAATGGGTGCATCACTACTGGTGACACTACTATAGGGGCCATTACCAATGGGGGCATTACCACTGTGGGCACTACTACTACCCACTACTAATGGGTGCATTTACCATTCGGGGGACTACTAATGGGGGCATTACTATAGGAGGCATTACTACTTGGGGCACAACTACTGGGGGCATTACTATTGGGGACACTACTACTTGGTTCATTACTAGTGGGGCACTACTAATGAGTGCATTACTACTGGGGGCACTACTAATTTTGGCATTACCACTGGGGGCACTACTAATGGGGGCATTACTACTGGGGGCATTAGTATTGGGGCACCATTACAAGGGCATTACTACAGGGTGCATTACTAATGATGGCATTACTAATGGGTGCATTACTACTGGTGGAACTACTACAGGGGGCATTACAACCGGGGGCATTACCACTGGGGGCATTACTAATGGGTGCATTTACCACTCAGGGCACTTTTAATGGGGGCATTACTAAAGGGGACATTACTACTGGGGGCATTACTACTGGGGCACAACTACTGGGTTCATTACTAATGGGGGCAGTACTAATGGGTGCATTACTACTGGGGCACTACTAATGGGGGCATTACCACTGGCACTTACCCAGACGGTAAGGGTTAGGCACCAAGGGGAGGAATAGGGTTAGGGTGAAGATTAGGGCTAAAAAACAAAAGAAAATATGTCGACCATTTTTATGTCTACCATTTTCATGTCGAACTTTTGACCCTGTCGACCTTTTGTACCTGTCGACCTTCTTACATGTCGGACTTTAGTGTGTCTGACTTTTGTCCCTGTCAACCTTTTGTCCCTAACTACTGACTGTCTAACATCTGGTGTCTATCAAGACATTGACTATCTAATTACTGTCTATCTCTTATACCACACCCACTTGATTGTACCGATGTTTTCGCAGTCTTGCTAACCATTATGGATGTGCATGTGCATGTAAGGTAAAGTTGGCGTCCTTATGTAGTACTGCGGCGGCATTGCTGTTACGACCCTGTCTAGTTGTCACCTTTTTGCCTTGGGACTTACCCCTGTCAGCTCCCCCATGGATCTGTGTGTGTAATTTGCATGAAGGATTTGCTCTGATTATTGCACCTGGCCTCTCCTCTGTCTGTGAGCACTGCTAGCCCTGATTGGAATCACAGGTGTGGTTCTGATTCTCAGAGCTGCAGAGATGAATACTCCCTCTGCATGTTGTGCCTTCCACCACTCAGAATGCTACTACCAGACCACCTGTCCGTATCCACCAATTGCTGCCAGACCCATGGTATATATATCCTCTCCTGATAGCATTCTGGGCCTGAACATCTCGTCTTCCTGTGGTGTATGGTTCTTGCTGTTTCTGCATTCAAGTGTATCCCTGAAACCTGCTACAGTAATACCTGGCATCCAGTCGTCCTGTTACAGCAATACCTGGCCTGTGCTCTGCTGCTAGTCCTACTCCTGGTTGGTCCCTGGCACTCTGTAAACCTGCGTCGTGTCACCCTGCTTTGCTTACTGCTGTGGATCAACTCCTGCTCCTTTTACCTACCTACTCCCTCCCTGAACCTAAAATTCCCAAACCTACCCATTCCTTCCTGAAACCTGTTATTCCCAATTATCCTATCCAGCCTGCACCTGAGTTCCAACCTTGTCACAGCATTTCCGGATCACCCTGTTTAACCCTCATCTCAGCATTACCTGATTTCCCTTCAGCCATTGTCACGTTATTCCAGTTCAGTCCACATTGTTCCAGTCCAGAGTCAAGTTCCAAGCTCATCACTTCTATCCATGTAGCCACCCAGCTACCAGCGTCTACCCACGGCTATCCAGCCGCTCCACGTAGCCACCCAGCTACCAGCGTCTACCCACGGCTAAATGGCCGCTCCATGTAGCCACCCAGATACCAGCGTCCACCCACGGCTATCCTGCTGCTCCACGTAGCCACCCAGCTACCAACGTCTACCCACGGCTTCCCAAGCCACAACAAGTAGCTTCCACGCTACCATCCATCTGCAAGCCCATCTACTAGTAACCCGACCAGCTCAGTCAGCCTACCTGCCGGTCCCTCCAAGTTCCTTCTGGTCACATTCCAACGTCTCAAGTTTCCAGTTCCAGTCACTCATCACCAAAGGCAGTTCTCACTGCTACCCACTTCTTATAATAAAAGAGCTATTCATCTACATCTGTGGTTCCAGTCATGCCGGCCTCCGTTGAAACCTGATCACCACCTGAGACAGGTAACTCGCAGACACCAATTGTGACAATTGCGATCTCATTAGATTATCTTACATTTGCACTGAACTGCATGTGTATACTATATATTCCGATCAGTAGTGAATCAGGCCCATGGTCAGCAACAATACTGATGTAGGCTGTGAAGTTTACAATGCTATTATGGTTTTAAGGGGCCTAAGAAAATATTCTCCACACCATTTACCACCTCCACCAGCCTGAACTGCTGGCACTAGGCACAATGGATCCATGGATTCATGTTGCTTTCGCCAAATTCTAACCATACTGTTTGGATGTCAGAATATAAATCGGGATTTGTAAGACTAGACCACAGGTTCTCAAACTCGTTCCTCAGGACCCCAAACAGTGCATGTTTTGCATGTCTCCTCACATAATTACAAGTGAAATAGTTAGCTGCACCTGTTGATCTTTTAAAACGTGTCAGTGAGTAATGAATACACCTGTGCACCTGCTAGGAAACCTGGAAAAAGAGAACTGTGTGGGGTCCTGAGGACCGAGTTTGAGAACCACTGGACTAGACAATGTTTTTCCAATATATAACTGTCCAGTTAGCTAGTTAGCTGACAACAGTGGAACCTCCTGTTTCGGTAGCGCACGCAGGGGAGGTTTCTGAGTACCTAGAAAGCCCCCCTGCCACAAATATTTATTTGTTTTTTTTAAAGTGAGACAGAGCTTTGTCTCTCTCATCAGGCCGTTCTGTGAGCTCCGACTGGGCAGCTTCCGCCTAGCTATGGGAATGGCTGAGAGCAGTACAGGGGAGCTGCTGTGGCTGCAGCTCCTCCCTGACAGCTCCCATGTGCCTTTGAGTGCCGGTGATGTCACTTACTGCACTCCTCCTCATCTGCACTCCGGGCAGCATGTAATTAGCACAGCCACAAACATCATCACAGGTACTGTACCTCCCAGCTCTGTTTATACCATGGGTGTGGGGGGAGATGGTCTGTAGTCCGAGTGTGTGTAATGTGCAGTGTATGTCTGTGTGTAATCTGCTGAGTTTCTGTGTGTAATGTGCAGTGTAAGTGTCTGTGTGTAATGTGCTCTGAGTGTCTGTGTGCAGTGTGTGTATGTGTATAATGTGCAGTGTAATGGTGCATACACACAAGACGATATGCTCCCTGAGCGATATCGTCTAGTGTGTCCCCGGCAGGCTGTGCTCAATGTCGTTCATGACATTGAGCACAGCCGCTGAACGATATCATTAGCGATATCGTTCAGCGCCGGGCTCTCTCACCCATTCCCTGACATGCAGCAACCTGACGAGGTCGTCAGGTTGGCCTGCATGTCAGCCCGATGAACGAGGATGACGAACGACCCGCGGGAACGCGCGTCGTCGTCATCGTTCATCTTTTTTGTGTTAAAAATGGATGATAAAGTGGACGACTGAACGATAACGATATCGTTATCGTTCAGTCGTCCACTTTAATCGCCCAGTGTGTACGCACCATTAGTGTGTGTAATCTGCAATGTAAATGTCTGTGTGTAATGTGCAGTGTAAGTGTCTCAGTAATCTGCTCTGAGTGTATGTGTGCAGGAGGGGAGGAGGGGGGCAGTCCAAATTGGGAATACAACTATACTTCCACAATACATTGCAAAAACTGTGTGTATATATATATATATATATATATATATATATATATAGAAACCCCCCCCCCCCTTACAAATCCTGCGTTTGCACTTAGCTGAGAGGAGTGGTGTGGTCTTCTGCTACTGAAGAGCATCCACTTCAAATTTGATATGCGGAGCATTCAGAGATGCTCTTCTGCATACCACTGTTGTAATGCATTGCTATTTGAGATACTCTGTCTGATTCATAGGTGAACTCAGTGCCCATATTTGCGCATATGAGTAATTATTTACTACTGCACATGCACGAAAAGTCCTGAAAACCTCAACGGTGCATGTGTCACCCCGAGTGTGTGGCATCATAAGCTGTTGTGTACAGAATTGCAGGCATTAGAGCTGGCGGCACAATACAGTGTATAGATTGACACCAAATGGTCGACAGTCAATATGTCGACAGGGGCGAAAGGTCGACAGCTAGAAAAGGTTGACAGGTACAATATGTCAAAGTGGGAATTTTCGACAGCTGTTTTTTTGTTTTTTGTTTTTTTAGGTTAAGGGTTAGGCACTTGCCGGAGGATTAGGTTTAGACACTAGGAGGGATGGTTAGGATGAGGCACTTACCCCGACTGTTAGGGTGAAGGTGAAAATTAAGAGCCAGGAAAAACAATGCATGGACCATTTTTGTTTTGACCATATTCATGTCGACATTTTGTACAGTACCTGTCAACCTTTTGTCTCGGTTGATCTATTGACTGTCGACCATTTGGTGTCAACTTTTTTATTGTCGATCTAATGAACCACACCTCAAGGTTCGGCAGCTGCGACACTTGTATATTTTCACACAGCCGCTGTAGACAAATTTGCAGATGTGGCGGAAATAGCATCCATCTCTGAGTCAGGCCCAAAGTGTCTATCAACATAATGACTGCGAAGCGTTATTCAACATCAGCAGAATATATAAAACTTGGCCAATTTAGCAGGCTAAATACAGTACATGGGGGGAAAGAAAAAAAACTGTTTCTTCAGTTTTCATTTTATATACTTATTTACTGTAAATTTACTTCATTAGTCTAGAAGACATTATTTCATTTTTACATGTTGCTGTCATTTATAATGAATATGTGGGGAAAATGGATATCTGCTTCTTAAACTACATTAGGCTCCTATCTTTATTTGATATTAAAAAGAAAAACTTGTGGATACAAATTATCCAGGACCGAGTCTCTTCCCAGGACTGTAATGTCAACAGTTATGGTGCTAAAGTTTAATCAACGCCATAAAATGTTACTCAGCGAGTGACCCTGGAGTTATGACTGAAGTACATATCCTACATTAAAAAGCACTTCCACTC
Organism: Taudactylus pleione; assembly: GCA_031769625.1. NCBI lineage: Eukaryota > Metazoa > Chordata > Amphibia > Anura > Myobatrachidae > Taudactylus > Taudactylus pleione. The sequence continues at coordinate 1,298,073 of JAUIMM010000374.1, read as the reverse complement.
CTGCTAGAACAGTGCTATTGAAAAAAAGTAATAGGCACCTGACTGGTAACATGAGGAGGAAAGTAGTAGAATATAGAAAGGAAAATCCAATTCTCTAGAGGTTCCCCAAGGAGCTGGGCGTCCATAGTCCAATGACCAGGCTGAATGAAAAGGTCTTTAGGAAGATTTCAAACTGAGACATCCATGAATTTTTTAGAGCAGCTGCATCGTAGCTATAAACACCTCTGACATTCAGGCAAAAGTCTATTGTCAGGGAACAATGCCATTACGGCTATTAAGAAACTGCAAAACAAGCGTGGTATTAGTAATGGATTACAGTAAATGTTTAATTAAAAGGGCCCACTAATCTTCCCTAATAAATTAACATTACTACTCTCCAGTAATATCTTTCGGTTATGCCAAAAACAGTTCATTGCTGAAGCGGAAGTATAGGAAAATCCTTTTCCTCATTTTACAATTTTACTTTTATTATGATGTCATTTATTTCTTTTCTGGAAATGGTAATAACATTTTAATATAGGAAGAACATACAGAACCATACTGCATCTCATAATATTTAGTTATTGAAGGCAACTCATCTAGCCTAGTTATCTTCTCACTAAGAAACTCCCCCATTCCCCTGTGCAGTAACGACTCTGATCTTAGTAATGTGGACTCCTCTTCTGCAGCATTCAGATGGGCTCCTTGTGATTCTCTACATTTGTAGCGGTGCAATATCATTGGTTCATTTCCGCACAGGACAAATGCAAAAATTTTGGGGGCCATAGCAAAAGCTTCGCCCTACCGCCCCTCCTTCCCCTCATACACTTGACTTTTGTAAAATAAAAATAATCATTCTTATTATTCTCCTGGCTGGCGAGGCTGCAGTCCATATGCACTTGTGTCTGACGGCAGAACGCTATCCGGGCTCCATTGCTGCCCAGAATTAGAATAGTTGTCAGACCTCTTTTCTCTCTCCTATCTGTCTTTGCAGCAGAGCTGGCCCTACGCAGTTTGATGCCCTAGGAAAGATTTTTGTTGGTGCCCCCTATCAGATAATCCCACTACCAAGCTTAGGTTTATACACGGACACCAAAAATAACACATTGGTTTATGGCTTATTTTTTATTGTTAAAGAAACATGAGCTTTGCTATTGTCCGTGGCACAGAGGTGAATAGCGTAAAATGAGTCATTATACTGCTACCTGCTGCAGGCCCCTTCATTGTTGCGGGCCCAGATCGGTGCAATGTACCGGCCGCTGCTAATTCCGCCTCTGACCCAGCACTCCTCTCCCTATCTAACAGCACCCATCACCCCTTTCCCACACAGCAATCCTCATCCAGCACCCCTCACCTAGCACAGCACCCCTCGTACAGAACCCCTCTGCCCTTTCCTAGCATGGCACCCCTCACCCAGCACAACACTACTTGTACAGAACCCCTCTCCCAGCACAGCACCCCTCACCCAGTAGCACAGATCACAGCCACACCAATCACCCCTCACTCAGCCAGCACCAGCACCCCTTACGCAGTCAGCTCATCACCGCTCACTTCATGCACATACAGCTGACTTTAATCAAAACATTTTGTTTTTTTTCAAAATTCCTTTTTACTTGAGGTGTGTGTGTGTTTGTATATATATATATATATATATATATATATATATATAAAGAAGAAAATATATATTTATACAAACATACATAAAAAGGAAGGGGGTAGGAAGAGAAATGCAGAAAAGAGAGGAGACAATTAAGTAGGGGAGGGGAATGGGATAGGGGGATACACACCAATCTTACAATTCACATAAAGAACTGTTGCATACATCACAAATGCTTCAATATCACATGAAACCCAAAAAACGTGTAGTAAAGTTCCCACATGCAGGGGCGCCAAGAGGGGAGGGAGTGGGTACATATTACCCAGGCCCAGGCTTCCTGAGGGGCCCGGCGGGGGCCGGGGTCCGACGCCGCCCCCCCTCCCTCACAGCAGCCCAGCATACAACGTTTGCTGAACTGCAGTAGGAGACTGCTAGTGGTTGCTGGGGGGGAGCGATCACACTGATCGTGCCCCCCCTGGCTTTGCACCAGGCTGAGGGGGCTCAGAGCGTCCCCCTCACTGATAATCTTTTGGGGGGCGTTTCCAAAGGGGGCGTGGCCATGCCTTCCACGATTAGGCCACACCCCGTTACCCGGGCCTGCCGCAGCTCTTGGCAGGCCTGCCCACATGACCACACCCACGCCAACATAGATTAGACGTAGATGGCTGAATAACATGCATAACAGCAGGGGTTAAATATAGTCTGTGGAGGAGTTTATAAAAATGTTCACTATCGGAAATACATTTAGATACACGAAAACATGTTCGTAGTTAGTAGTGAATACCTCCAAGTAATATTACCTTTACTCCTGGTTTTAAAAAGTTTCTCCCATAAATACTTAGGGAGTGGCAAAACCTTGTGGGAGCTTTGCATATTTCAAGTGATCCAGTGTCGCAATTGGAGGTATTTATAAAAGTCTCTATGTGAAATAGAATATTGTGTTTGGAGTTGAGCACTAGAGGCCAAAGAACCCTCTATCATGATATCATTTAACAAGAGCGTTCCTTTAACTGCCCACGAATGCAGAGACAGATCTAGGATCAACCGCTCTATGCTCTTCAGAGACAGTTCAGTTGTTGGCAGGGACACATCCTCTGCTAAAGACAAATTCTAACCAGGCTCTGCGGGACGCTTGCACCCCTACTGATTGACAACTCGAGGGAAACTTTCTAGTAGACGGGAACATTAGTATATCCAGTAGTGGGAGAGGAGTTGCTTGACCACGTTCAAGTAATACCCACACTTTAGGATCAGTCATTACGGACCATTCACCCAACTGTGACAAAAGACTCGCTAATTGGTATCAATGCAGATCTGGGAAAGATAGCCCACCTTCAGACTTAGGGAGTGACATTGTACATCTGGCTAACCTATGTTTCTTGCCTTTCCAAACATATTTATAGAAAATGGTATAGAACTTATTCAAAAGATATTTAGGGACTATGATAGGAATAGTTCTGAATAAGTATAGTATTTTGGGCAAAATTATCATTTTTAGAGCCATTATACGCCCCAACCATGAGACCTCCTGAAGCATCCAGTCCGACAACATGAGCAAAATTTTACTCAATAGAGGGAGATAGTTACAGGGAATCAAGGATGTAATTTTAGGGGTAATTTGAATTCCAAGATACTTAAGGCCCCTGTCCTGCCATGAGTATGAATACATATTACTAAGGGAATGAATAAGTCACAAGGTAAAATTGATAGGGAGGGCCCCAGTTTTAGAGCAATTTAATTTATAATATGACACCTTGGAGTATTCATCCAATACTCCATGCAGATGAGATGCAGATCGGTAATAAATAAAAGGACATCGTCCGCAAATAAGCATACTTTATGAATTTTCCCATACAGTTCAGGGCCCTGTATAGCGATTTTGGATCTAATGGTTTCCGCTAGTGACTCAATTGCCAGAACAAACACAAGCAGAGACAGGGGGCAACCTTGGCGTGTGCCATTGGTTATTTGAAATGTAGGAGAGAGGAGACCATCAATGAAAACTCTGGCCGAAGGGCTGGAGTACAGTACAATGCAGAAATAGAGGTCAGGGCTCTGCCAGTTATTCCAAACTTACATCGAGTAGCTTGCAAATACTCCCAGTGAAGTCTATTGAATGCCTTTTCTGCATCCAAAGACAACAAAAAGAGAGGGTCCTCTCTAGCAGAAAGGGCATCAATAATATTGATAATCTTCCTTGTATTGTCAGGGGATTGTCTCCCCTGTACAAAACCCACTTGGTCTTGATGTATCAGGGAGGGGATTTAGTCGATTAGCGATAAGTTTAGCATATATTTTTACATCAGTATTGAGTAAGGCTATTGGGCGGTAGTTAGTCAACATAGTGGGGTTCTAACCAGGCTTAGGAAAAGCCACAATCCTGGCTCCTAGCATCTCCTTGGAGAAAGCACCGGATTCTGAAGCTTCATTAAAAACCTGGGCCAAGAGAGGGGCTAAAGAATCCTGAAAGCATTTATAAAATTTGTTTATGTAGCCTTCCGGGCACGGGGCCTTGTTTGAATGACTGCCACTATCTCCTCTACTGACCAAGGGCGGCTAAGAGACTGCAAGGCTTCTGTGTTCAGAGAGGGTAAATGTATATTTTCTAGGAATTTGACAATATCATCTGTGGTCAGCTGTGGAGTTGCAGAATCATCAGCTAAATTGTATAGTTGAGAATAATATTTAGCAAATGTGTTAGCAATTTCCATTGGATCTGTAATTTTAAGTCATGCAAATTAGTAATTGTTCTAACCCACTCTTTAGCCACTTTCCCTCTAAGTTTTCTAGCCAGCATTCTGCCAGCCCTATCTCCCTGTACATAGAATTTTTGCTTTAATTTAAATAGAGATTTTATGTACTTCTTTTAGAGCCAACATTCCATTCCTCCCTAACTTTAAGGAGAGCTCTATATATTTTGTTATTAAATGGGGATGCTTTATGTCTAGATTCTAGGGGGCATATACAATTGGGGGCGAGGTTTAGCGAGGTAAAAACTTCGCACTCTTCACGCCCAATTTAGAAATACTGCGGTATGCACGTTCCCGATACCCACGGTATTCCATTACAAAAATACTGGTGACGGGGGTCTCCAGTGGTCTCTGCGGCTCCCAATAGCCTCCCCTCTCTCTTCTTACTGGAGAGGGGGGCTGCTGGGAGTTCCAGGGGCTCCTGGGAGGCACCAGGGGCTGGTGGATGTAGTTCTCCCAGCGCACATTCTGGGGGGCCACATGGATACTGCAGGGCCCCATTGACAGTGGGACACACACATATTCATGCACACACTCATACATACACACACACACTCATACACACTTACATACACCACACACACTGACATACTCACCGCTGCTGCAGAAGAGCCGGCTCCTGGTGAAGGATGCAGAAGACAGCGCTGCAGGAGGTAAGCAATTAAGGACTAATTAAGCTAATTGGATACGAGTCCTGGTGATTTTACCTAAAATCAACAATTTTAGGTAAAATCACGCTTGCTCAGGAGGTGCATGAGAAAAAACTTCCGTGCGCGTGTTTAAAAAAAAACACGCACCTAACAGAATAGCAAAAAACCCACACCTGCAGGAAAAACCTCGATGGTACGGGTGTTTTGCTATTCTCGCAGCCGATTGATTATGCCCCTAGGTCAGCTATTTGAGTTTCCAGTTCTGTCTGTCTCTGCAGTGCACTCTTATGAAGTCGGGCTGCTGTCTGGATAGCTGTCCCACAAAACCACTGCTTTTAAAGCACACCATACAGTGAACACAGTTGTATCCCCTACTGGGTTAGTTTCAAGGCATAAAGAGAAGGATTGGGAGATGGATTGTTTTGCATCCTGGTCATTAAGAAGATATTCACCTAATCTCCATGGATTGGGGGGAGTTCTAATAGAAGAGATATTCCATTGTAAACTAAGGACCTGATTCAGAGCCGCTCGCAAAAGCTTGCGAGCGGGTCTGAATCAGGCCCTAAGTGCGGAGTGGTCAGACCACAGCAATGGTAGGATAGAGGTCCCTTTAATCTGTTGGGGGGGTCTATTTGTTGGAGAAAGCTAAGTCGATCCAAGAATATGAGAGGTGAACCTGGGAAAAAAAAGTGTAATCTCTCATTGAAGGATCTTTGTACAGATCGTATTCCAGTAGGATGCGTCAGAATGTCTGAGAGTGGTCATGGGGGGGGGGAGGGTGGCGGGCTCGTGAAGTAAGTTTGGGAGTATATCGGTCCACATGAGGGTCGAGGACCATATTAAAGTCTCCTAAAATGAGAGGCATGCCCTTACAATGGGAACGAGAAACGTTACAAAAAAACATCTGGTGAAGCTAACCTGTTTTGTATTAGAAGTGTATACCATGGCTAGAGTCACCTGGGTATCTTCTAATTTACCAATAAGGATGAAGTAGCGGCCTTCCTGATCCATCACTTGTTTGTCTAGAGTAAATTTGCATGATGTATAGCTACCCCTACTTTCTTTCTGGGGCCATTTGACGTATAGCAATGTGGGAATTTACGGTCGGAAAATTGAAGGAGGACGGATCGAGAAAAACGCGTCTCTTGTACAACTACTATATGAGCTTTAGTATTAGACAAATAGCATAGTGCCAATTTCCTTTTGTTAGGGAAATTTAGACCCTTTGCATTTATTGATACTACTTTAACCATTGAAGATCAAAAAAGGCGATGATAGTAGGTAGTATGCAGTTGTCTTAATCTTGAGAGTCGACCTAGTGTGTATGTGAGGGGAAGGGATACAATACCGGGGGTATTTACCCAAACAAAAAGGGTAAAAGATTTAAAAAAATAGAAAATTAGTAGTATAACTACTGTCAAGAAAAGGGGATAGAACAAAAAAAGAAAGTATAAAGACACTCCATTCAACATAGCATTTAAAATATATATTGACCATAACCAAGAAAACAGTATTCGTACTTAGCCACCACCCAGAACGCAACTGCAGCTCTGCACTCCAGATGATCAAGGCATTATCGCAACATAGGAGAAAAATAGGAGAGTCAGGTAGTTTCACCACCAAGCAAAATAGCTATGCCCTGGGATGGCGGATCCAATATCTATATCAATATGGAAAAATACGCATTATCATTAGTAAACATTTGTAAACATTTGCAAACATCATGAGCAAACAAATTTCAATAACTATAACCCATAGCAGACTTAGGGGCCTATTCATCAACACTAAATTAACATTTTTAAGGACATTTTCCCTAAATAATGTTATTTTAGTATTCATGAAGCCACTTATCACTGATATCTCCTTGCTAAGTCCCCCTTGCTTTAATTTCCACACATCCCATACATTAGTATGGGGATGTGGAAATTATGGTATTCATCAAATTCCGAAAATTATGAATTATGAATTATGAATTATGAACCTTACCTGCTTCCAGCTGGACAGGTCCCCCGGCGTCTTCCTCCTGTGGTCTGGTGTGTCCTCTGGCTCCGGAGGCTGGTCGGACACTGTGTTCTCCCAGCAGAACACAATAAAGATTAGAAAAAAAAAAAATTTTTTTCCTAATCTGTACTGTGGTCTGCTGGGAGACCATGTGACAGACCAGCAGGACAGAGCCGGAGGCTGCTGCGCGGACAGGTAAGTGCTGAAGGGGGGGGGGAAGTGAGTGGGGGGAGGGGGGGCAGGTGAGCGGAGGGGACACACACAAACTTACCACATGTGTAGGCAGTGCTGCACATGCATTGGGTTAACGAATTTAACAGCGCATGCGCAGCACTGTTTCCAGCTGCGGTAAATTAGTGTAGACAGGGATAACTATCTATTTCCTGAAAAGCTGTCATCGCAAAAATGACAGCTTTTCGGAATAGATAGTTATAGGGAGGAGGAATGATGAATTCCTCCGGTAATTAGGTAGAACTCCATGCGAATTCTAAACCTAATTACCTCCAGAGAAAGTTTAGTAATGATGAATAGGCCCCTTAGTATAATTTTATTTAAGCTATTAGTAGCTCAAATGAAGTAACGAAAACCCTATAAATATATTGCAGGTCAGGGGCAGAACTATGGGAGACAATGGAGGCGCCTGCCGCCGGGCTCCAGCACTGAAGGGGCACCTCCTCCATTGTCCACAATATATTCACCCCACTTAGGGCTGTAACTATGTACCCGGAGTGTACCGTCATGGCCGCCCAATACATGGCACCTCTTCCCGGCACCTGAGAAGCCATCATACACTAGTGGAGAGGTCCATGTCAGACTATCAGCTGCTGCTTCCATCTTCTATAGTCTGACTGTCCCTACTCATTGGTGTTGCTGCTCCTCAGCCTACAACTCTCTGTCCCACTCCTCCATGGAATGCCTATATGCTGTGTACAACTGTGGGTGTATCTGCTTGCAAAAGCTATATTACAGTGTCAATGGCTGTGACGGGGAGGGGGGCACCAAAATATAACTTGCCTCCGGGCGTCTGGGATGAACTTACGCCACTGTTGCAGGTAGAAAATTCTAAAATTAATTTCAAGAATCAATATTATAAACAGGAGAACGGGTATTCTTAGCTGTAAAGACGATCTTGGCAGGGTACTATAGTAAGGTCTTATAGGGACTTGCAGGCAGTCATTCAAACCTTTATCCTAACAAATTGGTTCATGAAGAGGAGCTTTCCACAGTGGCCCACTCCCGGTCCACGAGGGGGCTACCTGGAATTTTTGAAGAAATGTCCTCCAGATTCCATGACACCAGGAGTCGAACTCCATCTGCAGGATTAGAGATTACTGAAGTAGAGTCATTTCTTCTAATTAGCAATTTAGTTGGGTATCCTCACCGATACGGGATATTAGCCTTCTGTAAAGCCCTTGTGACTGGTAAAAAGGATCTACATAGAGCCAGAGTAGATGCGGAGAGGTCCCCAAAAATCTGAAGGTCCCCCAATATTTGGGAGGTGGCTTCTGAGGGTCTGGCCGCACGGAGTATAGAGTCCATGACATGGTAGTAGTGAAGGAGCATCAAAGTGTCATGCAGGGCAACTGCCGGGGCATTCCTTGCTTTAGGTAAGCGATGAATATGGTCCAAAAGAAAGTCAGATGCTTGATTGGTCAGCAGAAACTGCATAAATACATCTGTAACAAATTGTGTAAGATCTGGCTGAGAGACTGACTCTGGAATGCCACGGATTTTGATATTATTACACCTCGACCGATCTTCCAGATCTCCCAGTTTAGGGGCCGCCACTTCCGCCAGCATTTCCTCATGAAGGTTAATAAGATTATTATGTGATTTAACCACCTCTTTGAGTTTATTTTCAAGGTGGTCAGTACGGTGGCCTAAGTCGTCCACCGATTGTTGGCACGTCTAGAGTGCTAGTTTGAATTCAGCAGAAATTTCTGTTTTGAATGAGGCCAAATGGTGTTTCATAGAGCCCACTGTCAGTGGGGCATCATCACTGGAATTGTCATTTGGGGAAAGAGTAGGTGTTATGGGACTCTCTGTTAAAGCGGGGGAGTCAAGCCTCTTATTCCCTGTGCTCATCCCAGTATGACTTTTTTTTTTTTTAATTAAGTGCTTTTTTATTAATTTTCAGAAAAGAAAACAACAACAAATAGACAAACATAAAACAAACATAAGACAAAATAAAAGGATGTAAGACTAGCATATCATTGATGTCACATTACAATGAGCAAACAGACTAGCATATAACACCTATATACAACAAATGTCCATAAATACATATACAGTCAGGTCCATAAATTTTGGGACATTGGCAGAATTTTCATATTTTATAATTCCAAGCGTACATACAATAGGAGTAAGAACAGCCCGCGGAACTCCTGTAAAGGAGATTACCCTGAGTATTTTTTCCCAGAATGACATAATCTGAGGACAATCCCAAAGCAAATGCCAAAAGTTGGCCGATGGGGCACTACATTTAGGGCAATTTGAATCTGAATCACCACCAAACCTAAACAGATGATCAGGGTGCAATAGGAATAGCTGGATTTGTTGGAAACGGATTGAGGTGGCAGCTAATCGTGGACATCCCAATGCATCCCGCCATGAATCGTCCTGTATTGCACCCAGATTAACCTCCCATTTAGCTCTGAGAGCTGGCAGATCATCATGATGGTGAGCCTGCATTACAAAGGAGTAGGCATGAGAAACAAAACGACGAGGTCCGCCTATAGACAAGAATTTTTTGACAGGGGAATCTTGAATGTTTGGGGGAGCATCAGGGAATTGGGTTGCTAGCGCATGTCTAAGTTGCAGGTATGTAAAGAAATGTGACCGTGGGAGGCCAAATTCAGATTGTAACTGACTAAAGGATTTAAGTACACCTGCATTATATAGCTGTCCCAAGGAAACCACTCCCCACCTGCCCCAAGTCTCCCTGGTCTGCAACGCCAAAAGTTCAGGCAAAGCTCGAGAGCACCATAATGGAGTAGCCGGATCTAAGCCCTGTGTCTTCAGAAGTTTTGAGACAGAGTGCCATATTCTGACAGCTTGAGTAAATATAGGTAACATAGTGTTAGATATATTACCACTAAGTAGTGCCTGCAGAGGAGTATGACCTGGAGTAACTTGGGAGATCATAACAGAATGTAGGGCCAGAGGGTCAGTGTCATTTATCCATTGCCACAAATGCGCCAGTTGAGATGCAAAATAATACATGCGAAAGTGGGGAAGTGCCAGACCCCCCTGTGAACGAGGCTTAGTAAGCACATCCAATTTTATGCGAGCTCTGCGATCCGCCCAGACCAGAGAGGAGACCAAACTGTTTATTTGATGGAAATGTTTTTGGGGAAGATAGATCGGAGAGTTGTGGAGTACATATAACAGTTTAGGTTGTAGCACCATTTTAATTAAGTTGACACGCCCGGTGAGTGAGAGCGGAAGTTTGCTCCACGTCTTTGCCCGAGCCCGTAAATAGTCCACCTGGGGCACCACATTTAAGGTCACATAATCTCGGGGAGCATTAGATATCCAAATACCAAGATATTTAAAGGTATTGGCCCACTTCAGCGGAAGTGAAACATTCGAACTCACAGGGCATGGTCCTCTAAGGGGGAGAATACAAGATTTATCCCAATTTATTGTAAGTCCTGAGAAACTACCAAACTGAGTAATGAGATCAAGAACATGAGGCATGGAGCTGGAATAGTCAGAAATAAAGAGCAACATATCGTCAGCGTACAACGCCACTTTGTCTGTTCTGGCCCCCAGCTCCAATCCCCTGATACTCCTATGTCCCCGAATGAGACAAGCCAAAGGCTCAATTGCTATAGCAAACAGGGCGGGAGACAAAGGGCATCCCTGTCTTGTTCCACGCGATAAAGGAAAGGAAGATGATATAAAACCATTAACTGACACCCTAGCTGTTGGGGCCGAATATAGGAGCTGAACCCATTTTATAAACCCAGGGCCAATCCCAAAACAGCGCATGGTCTCCCATAGGAAGGGCCACTCGACAGAATCAAAAGTTTTTGCTGCATCCAACGAGACAACAACTGAGGAGGACCCTTGCCCACGAGAGACCTGCAAATGAGTGAAAACGCGACTTAAATTAATGGATGTGGACTTGCCGGGCATAAACCCCGTCTGGTCTGGGTGGACAACAGAAAAAATCACCCTTCCTAATCGAATGGCCAATAATTTAGCTAAAATTTTAACATCTGTAGGGAGAAGGGATATGGGTCGGTAAGAGTCAGAAAGTCTCGGATCCTTTCCCGGCTTAGGCAAGACCACAATAAGAGCCTCTGACATAGATTGTGGGAGAGCAGTGCCCTCATATAGCTGGTTAAACAAGTCAAGGAGACGAGGGACATAAAACTGACTGTGCTTCTTGTACAGCTCTATCGGAACTCCATCTAACCCGGGTGCCTTACTGCCAGGGAATGAACACAAAGCCTCATCTACCTCCTCCCGAGTCAGGGGAGAGTCCAAGTAATCCCTGTCCTCCGCCGTCAAAGTGGGCAATAATATACCTGCGAGATAGGATTGTACATCATCTAACGTGCATGTCAGTCTAGAAGTATATAAAGCCTTATAAAATTGTACAAAAACTGCAGCAATATCTGGGGTTTGTATCTGGGCCACCCCAACAGAATCAAGAACTTCAACCACAGCTACAGGGGACCTCTCTGCACGTGCCAGATTAGCAAGGTAACCTCCCGGCCTGTCAGCCAAGGCATAGTGGGAATGTGCTGCAAACAGCAGCCTATACTGAGTCTTAGCCAATAGTAAGTCTCTCCACTCCTTCTGCGTGGCAAGCCAGGCAAGTCTGGAAGAGTCCTGCCCAGCAGACAGATACGGTGCTTCCAAAGCCCTGCAGGAGGATTCCAACTCTTTCTCAAGGTGCTTGTAGGAAGATTTTAATTCAGACACACGTCTAATCAGGGTACCCCTTAAGAAGGATTTAAAGGCATCCCAAACTACCGTAGTGGAAGCCGAGCCATGATTATTAGAGAAGAATTCACCCCAGGTAGCCTCTAGTTCCGACCCCGCTCCCATACGAGTTAACCAAAAGGGGTTGAGCTTCCAAAAGGAATGCCCGCATTGACCAATCAGGTCCAACCCAAGTACTAATGGGGAGTGATCTGAAATCCCTCTTGCCTCATAAACAACTGACTGAAGTTTAGGCAACAGATTGGGGGAGATCAGGGCAAGGTCAATCCTGGAGAACGAATGATAGCTACGTGAAAAACATGAATATTGTTTCTCCGCAGGATGTCTTGTCCTCCAGGCATCCACCAAGCCCAGCTCTGCCACAAGGGCCCCGAAGCGACCACTACTGGAGGAAGAGGAACCAGAGGCATTGCTCCGCCTATCAAGAACAGGATCCATTACGTTGTTAAAGTTCCCCACACAGATTACAGGTGTACCTGGAAATCTAGCCATAAATTCAGCTGCTTTTTTCATAACCTCAGATGAGTACGGGGGTGGAATATATATAGCCAATAAAAGAATGGGGGCAGCATTTATTCAACATTGTAAAAAGACATACCGTCCCCAAGTGTCACTTTGCAGGGAAACCAACTCAAAACTAAGTGATCTGCATATAAGGATTGAAACACCCCTGGATGATGAAGTGTGTGAGGTATGGTAGGCCCAGCCAACCCACGGTTTTTTGAGTGACATTAATCTACCCCCCAACAAATGTGTTTCAGTGAGGCATGCAATGTCAGAACCATATTGTCGGAGCTGCCGGAGGACTAAGGATCTTTTAATTTTGTCGTTAAGCCCTCGGACATTCCAAGATACAATTCTCAATGGAGTAGCCATCATCCCAGATTAGTACCAGATACTAGTAACAATAGACAGCGGATAACTCGCAAAATAGCATTAGAGCGTGCGAGACAAACAAATAGACAAATTAAATATACAATGGTATATGCATAGAAGAAAACAAAAAAAAATTGCGATACAAAAAAAATTGACATGACATCTCTATAGGAACATCCCTTGAAAAACACAAAAAAAACGAAAGAAAAACCCCAACTCTTATTCCCTCCCCGTATACCTAACCCCAACTTCGGCATACCTAAATCCCTAACTATAAATCCTAACAACTATCCCGATACAGCAACCCCCCTACAGAGTACGGAGCAAAGAATTTAGATGACCCCTAGACATGAGGGAGCTCTCCAGCCAATAATGCCCTCGGTGCCCCTGCAAAAAAAAAAAAAAACATACAATAGCAGGGGAAGGTGCATAAACCCAAACATAATACATACAGTAGAAAGGTGACATAGACTTGTATAGCGCTATCAGAGTACAATGCAATAAACCGACAGATAAAAAAATAGTCGTTATTTGCAATCAGTAATGATATGAATATAGTGATCTCGTAATGCTATCAATCTTATTGTCAACAAAGAAATAATAACTTGAAGATCACACCAAGCCATAAGCGCCCAGCCTATATGAGAACAACAGTCAGTAACCATAAATTAAGCATAGTTACGTGAGTTCAAGGCAAATTATGATCCAGCTGATTTAATCTTCAGCCACCTGTCTGCGACCGGGCCTGTAACGATCTAGCCATAGAGCAACCTCTTTTGGAGACATAAAGAACTTTGCAATGACTCTTAGCTTGGATGGGAATAACATTGCATATGGGGGATTCAGTTCACGCAGGCATCTCTTATTTGCCATAAATTGAGCTCTCTCCTTTTGCACATCAATAGAAAAATCAGGAAATACTGACACACGGCAGCCATTCCTTTCCATAGGACCTTTGACACGAACTAGTCGGAGTACTGAGTCACGATCTTGGTAGTGTAAGAATTTGGCTATAAACGTGCGGGCAGGTGCTCCAGGTGGCAGTGCCCTAGTAGGGACGCGATGAGCCCGTTCCACCGCAAAGTGGGAAGTAAAAGCACAAACTTCCAGGAGCCATTTTTCTAGAAATTCTTCAGGATTGTTCCTCTCCTCCTTTTCTGGCAATCCTACGAAGCGAACATTGTTGCAACGTAATCGCCCCTTAATATCTGACAACTTGCGTTGCACGGCCGACATTTGAGAATCCAGGGTATTAACTCGTACTTTAAGTGGGGAAAACGAGTCCTCCAAGGTGGAAATACGTGTCTCAGCCTCTCCAACCCTCTCGCGGACACGCTGTAAATCTTGATGAATAATAGTCAGATCAGACTGTACAGAGCCAATCTGGTCAGCTAAGCATTTCTCACTGGTAGTTACAGCATCCAACACCTGCTGCAAGGTGATCTCCGAGGCCCGCGCAGCAGGAGGAGCTGTAGTTAAAGGAGATGATTGATCGGGCGTTTCCACAGGATCTTCCTTCTGTGTAGTATTAGACACAGGGTTACGGGAAAAGCGCTCCAGTTTAGCAGCAGGTGATGTGTGGTTTGTTTTCCCCATAGCTGAAGGGCAACACAGACTACTAATATAGAGAGCTACTGGAGGCAGAGAGTCAATGGGTTATCAAAGAAGAGAAAAGAAAATGGCCGCTACTAGGAAATCAGGATACAGCTTCACTGGCCCATATATCAGCACTGAGCAGCACAGAGCCTCACAGCCCCAGAGAAGTGAGAAGACCAGCGCTGTGCAGCAATGGAAAGGGTAGCTCAGCACCGCTGTTCAGGAGATCCAGGGATGAAGAGAGGGGTGTCAGGCACTCACCCACAGCAGCTTCCCAACCAGCTCCGGCAGGCTGCAGGACCCAGGACCACCTCGCGGGAATCACAGGAAGCACCCGGCAACAGAAGGGCAGGAGGAGAAAGCACGTGTCCCGCAGACAGCTCCAGCGGCCGCAGGGACCTCCAACAGCAGATGCCGCAAGCGTCAGATCCTGGGAGCTCAGCGGCAGGAAGGAGGCCACAGCAGGAGACGGAGCCACGTGTCAGGGCAGGAGGACACACACTGCAGAGCCGTACGGACGGACAGGAGGAGACGGGAGGTGGCACAAACTGCTCCCGAAGAGGCAGCACAACTTCCCCCACAAGCCAGGTATAGTGGGCACCGCTGGGCAGAGGGCAGGATACTAGCAACGGATATCGCGGCTGGAGAGCTCAGCAAGGTGCTAGCTGCTCCATGTCCGTCTTGGCCACGCCCCCCCTTCTGCTCATCCCAGTATGACTTTTAGCAGACTCCACAGGTGGAGTGTGCTTAAAGAAGCTGATTGGGGGCACTGCTGCCGGAGTTTTCTGACGCTTAGGCAGCATGATTTAAATCCAATAGTTGCACAACTCAGAACACTGGGCTGTCAGTCTACTGTTGGATATATGTCAGAACCAACACACTGATATAATATATAGAAAAGTGACACTGGTGGTGTCCTCACCACTGGATTGTCCACAATGTTTACATGCAAAGAAGAGTGAATGGAGGGAGGTATGAGGCAGTTTTAGGCATACTTACATACATTCCTGGGCAGCTTTCCAGGAGCAGCATGAGGGGATGACACGATTTGCCCCATTTAGCCCCGCCCCTTCCATACGGACCCAATATTTTCAGGTAAAATCTCCGCATCCTGCCCACCTCAATAGGAAGCGATGCTGGAGATATGCCTACTCTTCCGGGTTTGCGGGGGGTTACCCGAAAAATCGTGAGCCTCCCGCAATTCCCGGGAGAGTAGGCTTGTATGGTTTTAGGCCATATAGATCATCTCAGGGTTCCCCATATAGTGAGTGTAGGGCAGACTGTGAAATGAAAATGGGCGCTAACCACAGCTGATTTCAATGTAGCAGGCTTATACCAGTGACCCACAGGGTTGGCCTTCCAAAACAGTAAATAGGTAGGCAGCCAGGTTTATAGGAATCCTCCACCTGTACTCACCTGTCTTGTAATCTCCCCACCAGATGGTTTTCTGCGAGCGGTCCACGTCGTGTGATCGGGAGTGGAGCCGCAGGCAAGGCCGGGGCTCTGCCTAGCATGCTAGGCCTCAGAGCGCAGGAGCCGAATGGCCGCTTGTGGGCTCCGAAGCATGCTTACCGGGAGGTCCAGTGATGCACCCCAACCGCTGAGTCCCTTCAGGTCCGCCTCACTGGCTGTGTAAGAGCAATGGAAAGCGGGAGCTCCGGAATTCTGCATCCTCTCACTGTGGCAGTCAGGCCACGCCCCCCAACACATTTTTATAACACAGTCACTATCTTTTTGAAACTGGCAGGCTGCCTGTGCATCCACCCCTGCTGTTTTGCAGCTTCTGCTGAATCCTCCTCACTGTGCTTTGTGGAGGTGGCGCTAGTAGGCTGCAGGGAGTAAGTGCAGGCTCAGCCTGCTGGACTCCGCAAAGGCCCCTGGGAGGAGAAGCGGCTGGGCATGCAGAGTAGCCCTCCTCCAGTGACCAGTGGACATTTTTGTTGAAGCCCAGTGCCCACTGCCCCGACTGCGCAGAGTCTGCTACTTTGGTCCATGCTCCCTGGACCTTCTTGCTCCCACAGCGGCAGCCCACTGTTGCTGGCTGTGAGCTGCCTCCTGCCCGATAAAAGCTGGGAGCTCTGATCATGGCGGCCAAACCATTATCAGAGCCCCCCATCCAGATGCCCCGTCCCTGCAACCACCACCAGCTGTTCCGCCGCTTCCTGCCCGCTCACTGTTTGCTGCTGCCGGAGCCGATCGAAGCTCAGCTGACAGCTCCGATCAGACCCAACAGCAGCAAACAGTGAATGCTGCACAGCGGCAGTAGCAGCTGCCCCAGTCGCCAGCAGGTGCCCCGTGCCTCTGTGCCTGCCCCAAACCTTCGCGGACCACCAGCCCCAGGTAGGCTTGGATGCCGCTACGCCAGTGGTGGCAAACCCTGGCGCTCCAGCTGCTGTGGGACTACATATCAGTATGCACTGCCAGAGTTTTGCTATTAGAGAATGCTAAAACTGTGGCAGGGCATGCTGGGATATGTAGTCCCACAGCAGCTGGAGTGCCAGGGTTCACCACCACTGCCCTAGGCAATTGCTTAGTTTCCTATGCCTAGGGCCGGCTCTGCTTTGCAGCATACGTTACCTGTTGCTGCTTGTGTATTAAGTTTAGTTGCTGCTTTTCTGGATTCTGTAATGTTGGTGCCCTGTTTTTGGAAAAGGGATAGGTATATTAAATATGGAAATGATTATGAGTGAGTGACTATGAACAATGACTAAACACTCTAGGCCTCTCTTACCCCAACCATCCTTACTAGTAAACCAATAGCACCCCAACCACACTGCAAGCTGACCCTTCAAAAATTAAATAGCATTTACAGAAAATGAAATGAATACTCTTATTTTCCCTCAAGCAAGTCAGACATTTTATAGTATTCACATTTAATATATATAATAAATATATAACATATAATACAGGGAGTGTTGCTATGACTGCCATATAATACAGGGAGCATTGCAATAAATAGATAGACCGCGTAGAGGAGAGGAGGGAGCAGGACTTGGGGTGAGATGACTGACAGGGTAGAGGAAAGCAGTGGCGGATTAGAGCATGAAGGGCTCACAGGGAAACACAACAATGGAGGCCCATGGAAGGGTGTGTCCTTTCACTGCAGGGGTGTGGTCATCTATAATGATAAAAAAGTATTGGTATAATTTATAACCATTTTATATAATGAAAATGGAATACTATAAAACTCATATATATATATATATATTATATATATATATATATATATATATAAACGTTATCCATTTTTCATTCGCAGATCACTGCATGGCTTATATATGCACGTGAAGAAAACAAAGCGCACCAAACAGTACAAACAATACAATTTTTTTTTTTTATGGCACAGCTGTATTTCTGCGTGGACTGGAGCCACAGGGCTTATATACAGTGAGCAAAGCATACAAAACAGTAAAAACAATACAATTATTATTAAGTATTTTTATGGCACAGCTGTATTCCTGTGTGGACTGGAGCCACAGGGCTTATAATGTATATGCATGTGAGCAAAACAAAGCAATTAAAACAGTACAAACAGTACTTTTTTGTTTTATGGCACAGCTGTATTTCTGCGTGGACTGGAGCCACAGGGCTTGTATATGCATGTGACCAAAACTAAGGGCACAAAACAGTACAATTGTTTTATTAAATTTTTTGATGTCGCAGACTCGTGTCTATTGAAACAGCATGGAGTGGAGTCACAGGGCTTATATTTGCATTGCTCGTGTATGTCTTACTGGTCGGCACAGCCAATACAGCAGAGTACAGCACAGCATACAACAGTGTACACCCCGTATACACATTGACTAAGCAGCACAGCCACTTGTGAGTGTGGAGTCCGGGCGTCTTGGCACTTAGCCACAAGGGGTGGTTAGGTTTAAGGACTCCCGGGGGGCCTTAGGGTTAGGTATCACCCCCAGGGAAGGTTAGAGTTAGGCTAGGGGGATGGGGGGTTAGGGTTAGGCGCCACTGGGGGGAGGTTAGGGTTAGGCACCCCTCCAGGAGGGTTAAGTTTAGGGTGCGGGATGGGAGGTTTAGATTTAGGCCCCCCCAGGGTAACTTAGGGTTAGTCAACACCCTGGGAGTCTTAGGGTTAGGCATTACTAAAGGAGGGTTGGGGGGGGAGAAGGGAGGGTTAAGGACATCAAAAAATGTAATAAAATAATTGTACTGTTTGGTGCACTTTGTTTTGCTCATGTGCAGAGTTAAGTGCAGATGCAGCAGTGTAATTAACAAGGAAATGGCGTCCGTGGCACCTTATATAGAATCTAAAACCCGTGAGAATCCAACGCCATGAGGATGGCATTTTGCTTTGAAGTGGAATCCGAGTCAGGCAGAAAGATCCGAGCCACCTGTCAGACTTACTCAGATTCGCAATGTTCAGGTGTGTTCGGATTCCAAGGAATCGGAAGCGCTCATCTCTAATTTGAAGGCCCCATAGCAAAAGTTTGTAGGGCCTCCATGTACCACCCAATGGTGGAAAATGTATATAACACATGTAACTTTGACAAGGAAGATGGGCACCCTCAGCTCTGGGCCCCATAGCAGCTGCACTCCTTGGTAGTTATCCAAATAGTCCGGAAAAATGGGAAGACAATCTGCCCGATTCAGAGGTGGACGCAGAAGCGCCTGCAGCTGTGTCTATTGGTAGTCGTCTGTCTGCGACTTTATGCAATTGCTGATACAAAGTCCTTCCCTTGTGTACATCCGTGCGTCCGAATGTGCAATTACTGAGACGCCCACTATCAGTGTCTGTACAAGCAGGGGAGCAGCGAGGGTGGTTCCAGTGGAGCATGAGCGCCAAAATGGACAGAGGGCGCCATTCAGGTTTCAGGAATTCATGGGGCGCTGCACAGTATGATGGCCGCCTGTTAGTTTTATCTTGGTTTGTTTGCTCTATATCCTAAATAAGTTACGAGATCCATTTCTACAGTTCGTGCTCCCTCAAGCTGCCCAGATTGTCTCCCCTCCCGCTCCCCCCTCCTCTGTGATCATCTTCTGTCACCTGCCCTTTCCTGTCAGATTGATTACATTCACTTCTCACCTCTTTAATTCCCTCCCCTCTCTACCCTGTGATCGTCTCTTTGCCCCTGTCCTCTCACCACCTCTCTCTGATCAACTCTTTCTCCCTCCCCTCTCCTTTCTTATTGGCTTATGTCACCACCCCTCTCCTTTTCTTATTGGCAGGTATGAGTTTAAAAAAAAGTTACTGCTTTGTTATTTAAAGTAATGAGGTGTTCCTAGGCAAGTACAGGGCCGGATTACCAATGGGGCGGGTGGAGCTACAGCTCCAGGCCCCCTATTCAAAATAGGCCCACTGCATTTGTTTAAACAGGAATTTTTTTTCCTGCCCACACCACTAACATCGGGCGCCGTCAGAAGCCCCGACTACTGATACCCCGGCGGGCCACTCATCCCCTCTCCGGCCACCCACAGCCAGTTCAGAAAACACCATACAAATGGCAGCTTGCGCAACGGAAGGCTTTACTAGTCCTCCCTGCCTGCAGTGATGCGCCGAATAGTGTTGCCGCGTAATGATGATGTCACATATGTCCTACCCCACAAGCTGCTGCAGGAGCTCAGCTCCGTGAAGGCTGGTTGGCTCGCCTGGTTAGTCGTGACTCTATCAGTGCTGCTGATGTTGTGCTGGCTGCTGGTCATGATCACTGAGACTCAGGTAGCGCTCCTGTAAAATGTATTGTATGATTTTTTTTTAGCTATATTTGTTAATATTGTGGTTTGTAAAAGCAGTGTATAGATAGAGAGAGAGAGACAGACACATATTTATGTATGTGTTTATATATATATATATATATATATATATATATATATATATAAGACAGTTAGAATACTGAAACGTTGTTGACCAAAACTCCAGTCTGTGACTCTATTTTTGTGTCTTGAATGCCGCACCTTCTCCTATATATACTATACCTGTGAAGGCACCGTCCACAGCTGCTGTATAACTCTTTGGGAGTGCCGGTCCAGTGATAAATTATATATATATATATATATATATATTAGGGGTGTGCACCGGCCACTTTTCGTGTTTTGGTTTTGGATCTGGATCTTTGTTCGTGTTTTGGATCTGGATTGGTTTTGCCAAAACCACCCTTCCGTGTTTTGGGTTCTGGGTTTTGTGTTTTGGATCTGTATTTTTTTTTAAAAAAGCATAAAAACAGCTAAAATCACAGAATATGTGGGTTTTTCTGCTCCTATGCTATTATTAACATCAATAACCTTAATTTCCACTCATTTCCAGTCTATTCTGAACACCTCACACCTCACAATAGTGTTTTTATGTCCAAAATGTTGCACCGAGGTAGCTGGATGACTATGCTAAGCGACACGAGTGGGCGGCACAAACACGTGGCCCATCTAGGAGTGACACTGCAGTGGCAGACAGGATGGCAGTTTGAAAAACTAGGCCCCAAACAGTACATACTGCAAAGAAAAAAAAGAGGTGCAAGATGGAATTGTCCTTGGGCCCTCCCACCCACCCTTATGTTGTATAAATAGGACATGTACACTTTAACAAACCAATCATTTCAGCGCCAGGGTCTGCCACATGACTGTGGCTGAAATGATTGGCTCGTTTGGGCCCCCACAAAACAAGCTGGCAATTAATCTGTCCCGCACAAACTGGCTCTACGGAGGCAAGATGTCGTCCTCATCCTCCTCATCAACCGATTCCTCACCCTCTTCAGTGTTGTGTACATCCTCATCCTCACAGAGTATTAATTCGTCCCCGCTGGAATCCACAACCACAGGTCCCTCTGTACGTTCAGGAGGCTGGTCTCCCTGGAAGAGTTGATAATTCATTTTATGAACATCATCTTCTCCACATTTTGTGGAAGCAACCTCCTACGCCTTTCGCTGACAAGGTTCCCGGCTGCACTAAACACTCTTTCGGAGTACACACTGGAGGGGGGGCAACTCAGGTAAAATAGAGCCAGTTTGTACAGGGACCTCCAAATTGCTTCTTTTTCCTGCCTGTACAGGTACGGACTGTCTGACATGCCTACTTGGATGTTGTCACCGATGTAATCCTTTAACAGACAGACGCACGCTTGTCGCTGCTGCTTTGAGGATGCAAGTGCGGCTACAGCACACACAATTCATAAAGACAGAAAAAAAAAGAATATTTTTATTGTTTGTGTAGCGCACTTTGAGGGTTACACCACCCTTTAACAGAAAGACGCACGCTTGTCGCTGCTGCTTTGAGGATGCAGGTGGAATATAGACGGGATTTGGAACCGGGGACACACTACCTCCATCAATTGTCTAAATCCCACTGCACTAATGGCGGATACCGGACCCACGTCTAACACCAACATAGCAGTCAAGGCCTCAGTTATACGTTTTGCTTCAGGATGACTGCTGTCGTACTTCATCCTCATCGCTAGGGACTGTTGGAGGGTCAATTGTTTAGTAAAAGTATTGGTGTTCCTACTTCCTCTCTGGGATGATGAACAA
Organism: Taudactylus pleione; assembly: GCA_031769625.1. Classification (NCBI taxonomy): domain Eukaryota; kingdom Metazoa; phylum Chordata; class Amphibia; order Anura; family Myobatrachidae; genus Taudactylus; species Taudactylus pleione. The sequence goes on along the minus strand of JAUIMM010000374.1, from coordinate 1,276,195 downwards.
CTCCCAGCAGCAGCAACAGCACTAGGAGGAAGTGGTTCTTGATCTTTCCCTATTTTATTTTTATCAGAGAAAGTTTGGTCCTCCATTTATGTTATATTGATATATACGACACAGAAAATATTTTTTTATTTTTGCTGGAGAGTAGTGCACTTTGTGGGTTACACCACCCTTTAAGAAATGAGCCAGCCGGCTCTTTACTTATGGGACACAGGCGCACGCTTGGCGCTGCTCCTTTGTTGATGCACGTGCAGCCACAGTGCACACAATTCACAAACACAGAAAATATTTTTTTATTTGGTTTGGACTGGAGTGTACTTTGGGGGTTACAGCACCCTTTAACGGTCAAGCCAGCCGGCCCTTTACTTATGACATAGGCGCACGCTTGGCACTACTTTGTTGATGCACGTGCGGCTACTGCGCACACAATTCACAAACACAGAAAATAATTTTTTTTTTGGTTTGGACTGGAGTGTACTTTCGGGTGTTACAGCACCCTTAACGGTCAAGCCAGCCGGCCCTTTACTTATGACACAGGCGCACGCTTGGCACTACTTTGTTGATGCACGTGCGGCTACTGCGCACACAATTCACAAACACAGAAAATATTTTTTTTTTAGCACTTGGGGGGAGCACCCCTGACGGACAGAGCACCCCCTGGACAACACTACAGCACCCCTTTAGGACTGGGACACTGCACAGCACTTTTGAGTGGACACAGCCCCTATGGACAACTGACTGCACAACACAGCCAGCCCCTATGGACTTTGAAGTAGTGGACACAGCCCCTATGGACAACAGCAGCACAGCACAGCACAGCACAACACTACTCTGCACTACACTACACTACACAGCCCAGCCAGCCCTAACTCCCACCCTCCCTCTTCACTGTCCACAGCCGAGTGAGAAAATGGCGCCGACGCGGGTACCTTATATAGGATCCAAAACCCGCGAGCCCCGGAAGGCGGGATGATGAAGTTTTGCCTCGATTTCCGATCCGAGTCAGGCGGGAAAAGTCGAGCCTGACTCGGATCGTCCTCGGATCGGGGGGGCCGGGGGGGGTTCGGATTTCAGAAATCCGAACCCGCTCACCCCTAATTATATATTTAATTATATATATATATATATATATATATATATATATATATTACACACACACGTACAGAAGTCCGCCACTCACAGCAATCAACTGGGTCAAACAGCGCTCAGGTGCCTCCTAATGTAATAAATAACATAGCACGAAAAAATAGTGGCACTCTGAGTCTTAAAAGCGGCTAACAGAAGTTATGAATTTATTCCATATTCAGGAAAACAGGCCGACGTTTCGGGGCATCAGCGCCCCTTTGTTACTCACCTTGACAAAGGGGCGCTGATGCCACGAAACATCGGCCTGTTTTCCTGAATATGGAATAAATTCATAACTTCTGTTAGCCGCTTTTAAGACTCAGAGTGCCACTATTTTTTCGTGCTATGTTATATATATATATATATAATACTAGCTTAACCGACAAGCTAGCTCAGTTTCCGCCTAGATCTGCCCCTTCTTTGGCTGCCCCCCTTCTTTCAGGTGTCCTACCCCCATCATGGCTCCGCCCTCCCATCCCATCACAGCTCTGCTCCCATACTTACCCCGGTGGCCGGTCCTCTCCTCCGAAGGCCATCCTGTCTCCCTTGCCCTTCTGGACTTATGCATTGAGGAGACGTGACAGCATTACACAACATTTTATTATGTGTAATATATATATATATTGTAACAGGACTGGATTAGGGGTCCCTCTCCTGGGGTAGATGGACTCCTTCCTTACACACACACAGCAGCCGGGAAACAGCACACCAGTCTGGATGAGAGTACAAGCTGGTCGGCGCCAGTCTTTATTGTACAATATCAGAAATTACATAAAGAAAACAAACATAAATCCTGTCGGGCTCTAACTTTACAAGTGATTTCTCTCACTACAAGAACCTGGCAGGGCCTAATACCCTCACCAGCAACAAAAGCACAGCACTGTCCTCACTGCTAGGTTTCCAAGTGTCTCTAAGCAAACTCCCTGCCTGCTCCCCCAGGTGAGACACAAACAAACCAAGCATATCTTGGCCACTCTCAGCTGGAAGCCCTAATGAGCCTGTTACCAGGCTGAAAGGCCCAAAACCTGGAGTGGCCGTGGGTGGATCCCACCCTCTCCTCACACCCCCAGGTCCCAAACCGGCTTTTCAAAAAGCCGAAACTCAAGCTTGCTTCAATGCAAACTTTCTCCTGGGGATTTTAAAACACATAGGTCAGAAACCTAGGGCAAATGTATCTATCACTGACCACTTTACCAGTGATCCTATCACATATCCCCCCCCCCTTTGTTTCGACCTGTGGGGAGCGGAACAACTGAAGCCCCCAAGCAATGAACGCGTCACAACGCATCTGCATTGGCCAGCTGGCTTCCTGGCCTGTGTTCTACTGAAAACTTAAAGGTTTGTAGCGCCAAGAACCATCTTGTTATTCTTGCGTTACTGTCCTTGTTTTCGGACATCCATTTCAGAGGGGCATGGTCGGTAATCAATTTGAACTTCCTTCCCACCAAATAGTACCTGAGAGCCTCTAACGCCCATTTTATGGCTTAAGCTTCCTTTTCCACAGTGGCATAGTTTCTCTCATGTACGTTCAATTTCCGGCTCAGGTAAAAGATAGGGTGTTCCTCGCCCTCTCTGCTTTGGGACAGGACGACTCCGATGCCTAAACCGGACGCATCGGTTTGTACCACAAATTCTTTATCAAAATCAGGGGTCACCAGAACAGGTTGGGTACATAAAGCTATTTTTAGATTTTAGAAAGCTTTCTCCGCTTCTGGACCCCATTCCACCATGATTTTTTGATTGCCCTTGGTAAGGTCAGTAAGTGGGACCGCAATGGTGGCAAAACCGGGTATGAACCTCCTATAGTATCCCGTGATCCCTAAGAAGGCTTTCACCTGCTTCTTATTGAGGGGTCGTGGCCAGTTCTGTATTGCCTCAATCTTATTGAGCTGTGGCTTTATCAAACCTCTGCCAATAGTGTACCCCAGATATTTTACTTCCTCCATCCCGAGACAACCCTTTTTCAGATTGGCTGTCAGGCCTGCCTTAAAGATGGAGTCTAACACTGCTTGTACTCTGGGTAAGTGAGACTGCCAATCAGGATTATGTATGATGACATCATCCAGATAAGCCGCAGCATATCGTCTTTGGGGTCTTAGAATCCTATCCATCATTCTTTGGAAGGTAGCAGGCACCCCATGTAGCCCAAAGGGTAACATCTTATAATGAAACAGCCCTTCCGGTGCAGAAAAAGCTGTTTTTTCTTTGGCGTTTTCGGTTAATGGCACTTGCCAATACCCCTTGGTTAGGTCCAGAGTGGTTAAATACCTTGCTGTCCCCAGTCGTTCAATTAGCTCGTCTACCCTCGGCATCGGGTAGGCATCAAATTTTGAAAGTTTTTCTGTATGTTTAGACGCGCTTAAGGTGATCTTTAATGCGAATAAATGGTTAAAAATAATGGCAACAAAATAACAGATGATACATGGAATATAGTGCAAATGAGCAAAATGATACTAAGTAATTCCCGGCAATGTCTAACACACCGCAAGCTTTAAATGAATCCTATAAATGAGAGACCTCTAGAGCTCTTCTAGATATGAAACAAACATAAGTAGCAACAAACATAAATGAAAACGTGAATGCCAGTTAGACTGACTGATGTTTAGAACTCCTTGGATATATGTGTGTGTTATATCGGGAGTCCCATAACTGTGAACTTTAAAAGACTGAAACCGGAGCACTGGATGCCTTTCCCTACCTTTCCCTAAAGGCAGCAAGGTCTGGAGTGTCCTGACAGTTTTCGGAGCAGGTGCACACCGCTGTATGCTCAGTGCGTCCTGCTTCTGCTGGTCCGGGCTGTGCTGTTCTCCCTGGCTCTAAGTTGCGAGCCGGAATCGGGAGTCTTTGCCGCCTCGTGTATCCACGCTCGTCCAGTCTGTGACGTCAGTACGGGGTCCCATTTACACCAACGCGTTTCGTCACTTAGTGACTTTTTCAAGGTGTCTATGTTGTGGAATGAGCCTCCTTAAATCCCCGGAGAAATGTTCTAATTGGCTCCTTTCTGGGATATTTAATTAGCGGCTTAATTCTTTCTGAAATGTCACTTTATGATAAAATTAAATTTTTTTATTTATATAAAACGTATGTTTTGAAAAATATGTAAATAGATAATATTGTGAAAAATAAATGTAAATTTTAATGATGAATAAGATATATAAAAAAAGGTTAAACGTGAAATTAAAAATTAAAATTAAAAAGAGCTGTGAGTATTCTATCATTTAGGATACCAATCAAGCATATTGGTAAGTACAGATTATTGCCGGGATAAACTGTGTTATTTGGGCTTAAGTTGTCCTTGGAATTGTTCAAGCCTTAAGGAAAGCTCCTAAGTCAAAATCAATGTTTAGACCTTTTGGATGGAGGGTGCCTATTCTGTAGATCCATTCTGTTTCGCATTTTGAAATTTTTTCTATAAACTGGCCTCCTCTCGAATCCTTCTCTACTTTCTTGATCGCTAGGAATTTCAATCCTCTTGGATTCTTCTGATGATGCAATAAAAAATGATTTGAAACACTGTGTGCTGTAAAGCCTTTTTTGATGTTAATGATATGCTCTCCTAATCTTGTCTTTAATTTTCTGATGGTACGACCGATGTATTGTAGTCCGCAGGGACATTCCAATAAATAAACGACACCTTCTGTATTACAACAGAGGTTTTGTTTGATCTCAAATTCCAAATTCCTAGTGTTGGATCGAAAGGTTTTCATTGCTTTCGTACTATTGGTTCCAGTTTCCTTACACACCTTGCAATCTAAACAGCAATGAAATCCCTTCTGAAGTCAGGTGGAGGATGGTTTTTCTGGTGGTATGCAACTAGCTGTTAGCATATTCTGGAGAGTTTGTGCTCTCTTATACACAATTTTTGGTTTAGTAGGTAATAGATCCTTTGCATCTTTATCTAGTTGTAGTAGATGCCAGTGTCTTTTCAGGCTTTTCTCTAAACCTTCTGTATAGCTATTATATTGTGTAATAAATAAGATGCTGTTCTGATTCTCTTTCTTTTTCTTATATAGTAGTAAATCTTCCCTGTTCACTTTTTTGATGTTTTCAATGCTGATATCGATTTGTTTCTCTTGGTAATCCCTCTCAAGAAATCTTTGTTTTAAAAATTCTGTTTGTGTTGTAAATTCTTCATTCTTTGTGCAGTTTCTTTTTATTCTTTGAAACTGCCCCCTTGGGATATTCCCAATCCATTTGGGATGGTGATAGCTTGATGAGAGTAGATAATTATTGCAGTCTACTTTTTTGAAGAAGGTCCGCGTATGCAATAGGTTCTCCTCTATATATATTTCTAGGTCTAAGAATTGTATTGACCTCTTGCTGTAGTGATGAGTGAACTCGAGATTAAGGTCGTTGTTGTTCAGATATGCCAAGAATTCGATAAGAGTGTTTTCATCTCCTTCCCAGATGAATATGATGTCATCTATAAATCTCTTCCAGTGTCTCAAGTGTTTCTGAAATGGATTATTATGCCAAATGAAGTCGTCCTCCCATTTAGCGATGAAAAGATTTGCATAACTGGGTGCAAATCGACTACCCATCGCGGTACCGGTTACTTGTTTGAAAAATTGGTTCTGGTGCCAGAAATAGTTATGGTTGAGTGTGAATTCTATACTACTCATGATGAAATTAATTTGCGGGTTTGAAAGATTTGATTTTTGATTTAAATAGTGATAAGTGTGGGCACATCCGTCTGCATGATGTATACAGGTATACAGTGATTTCACATCACAAGTCACTAGAAAGAATCTTTCCAGATGATACTGTTCAGATCATGTAGTATTTCTGTGGTGTCTTTGATGTAGCTTGTTTGTTGAGTCACATGGTTGTAAGAAGATATCTACATAACCAGAAAGGTTAGAGGTTAAAGATTGTATTCCAGACACTATCGGTCTGCCAGGTGGATTGTGTGGATCTTTATGTAATTTTGGCAACTGATAAAAAACTGGTATCCTCGGTGTAATGATGTTAAGGTGTTCGAACTCTCTCTTGTTCAGGATACCTAGGTCCAAACCTTCATCCAGGTGTTCATTTAATTCCCTCTTGAACTGTTCCGTGGGATCTTGTTCTAATTTCTCATAGGTTGTGTTGTCAGATAAAAGTCTCTGTTTCGGCTAGGTATGAATGCTTGTCCATAATTACAAGCCCTCCCCACTTATCTGCTCCTTTAATGATGATATCTTTGTTTTTCTTAAGTGTCTCTAATGCCTTCTTTTCCCCTTTGTTTAAGTTCAACTTCATCTTTGGTTTGTCAGGTATGTTCTCTATAACTGCTTCAACAAGATGTTGGAAAGTTTCCAATATAGGTCCTTTCACGTGACTTGGAAAGAATTTGCTTTGTGGCTTCAATTGTGTATGTTGAATCTCCAGTTCTTTATTTGAAGTTTCTGTGTGGTTTCTAATGATAGGATTCTTTAGGAAGTATTTTTTTAGACAGAGTTTCCTCATGAATTTGTGTAGGTCTATATACATTTCAAACTTGTTCGGGGTAGATTGAGGCGCAAATTTGAGACCTTTCTTCAGGAGATTCAGTTCATCTTTGGTGAGTTCTATTGAACTTAAGTTAAAAATTCCGTTTGTTTCACAATTCACGGTTGATGTGGTACTGGTACTGGCTACATCTGAATGGGATCTTCTATGTGACAATCTCCTTCCTTCCTTTCAGGTTATGTAGATATCTCCTTACAACCATTAGTGACTCAACAAACGAGCTACATCAAAGACACCACAGCAATACTACATGATCTGAACAGTATCATCTGGAAAGATTCTTTCTTTCTAGTGACTTGTGATGTGAAATCACTGTATACCTGTATACATCATGTAGATGGATGTGCCCACACTTATCACTATTTAAATCAAAAATCAAATCTTTCAAACCCGCAAATTAATTTCATCATGAGTAGTATAGAATTCATACTCAACCATAACTATTTCTGGCACCAGAACCAATTTTTCAAACAAGTAACCGGTACCGCAATGGGTAGCCTATTTGCACCCAGTTATGCAAATCTTTTTGTCGCTAAATGGGAGGACGACTTCATTTGGCATAATAATCCATTTCAGAAATACTTGAGACACTGGAAGAGATTTATAGATGACATCATATCCATCTGGGAAGGAGATGAAAACACTCTTATCGAATTCTTGGCATATCTGAATAACAACGACCTTAATCTCGAGTTCACTCATCACTACAGCAAGAGGTCAATACAATTCTTAGACCTAGAAATATATATAGAGGAGAACCTATTGCACACGCGGACCTTCTTCAAAAAAGTAGACTTTACAGCACACAGTGTTTCAAATAATTTTTTATTGCATCATCAGAAGAATCCAAGAGGATTGAAATTCCTAGCGATCAAGAAAGTAGAGAAGGATTGGAGAGGAGGCCAGTTTATAGAAAAAATTTCAAAATGCGAAACAGAATGGATCTACAGAATAGGCACCCTCCATCCAAAAGGTCTAAACATTGATTTTGACTTAGGAGCTTTCCTTAAGGCTTGAAAAATTCCAAGGACAACTTAAGCCCAAATAACACAGTTTATCCCGGCAATAATCTGTACTTACCAATACGCTTGATTGGTATCCTAAATGATAGAATACTCACAGCTCTTTTTAATTTTAATTTTAAATTTCACGTTTAACCTTTTTTTATATATCTTATTCATCATTAAAATTTACATTTATTTTTCACAATATTATCTATTTACATATTTTTCAAAACATACGTTTTATATAATTAAAAAATTAATTTTAACATAAAGTGACATTTCAGAAAGAATTAAGCCGCTAATTAAATATCCCAGAAAGGAGCCAATTAGAACATTTCTCCGGGGATTTAAGGAGGCTCATTCCAGAACATAGACACCTTGAAAAAGTCACTAAGTGACGAAACGCGTTGGTGTAAGTGGGACCCCGTACTGACGTCACAGACTGGACGAGCGTGGATACACGAGGCGGCAAAGACTCCCGATTCCGGCTCGCAACTTAGAGCCAGGGAGAAAAGCACAGCCCGGACCAGCAGAAGCAGGACGCACTGAGCATACAGCGGTGTGCACCTGCTCCGAAAACTGTCAGGACACTCCAGACCTTGCTGCCTTTAGGGAAAGGTAGGGAAAGGCATCCAGTGCTCCGGTTTCAGTCTTTTAAAGTTCACAGTTATGGGACTCCCGATATAACACACACATATATCCAAGGAGTTCTAAACATCAGTCAGTCTAACTGGCATTCACGTTTTAATTTATGTTTGTTGCTATTTATGTTTGTTTCATATCTAGAAGAGCTCTAGAGGTCTCTCATTTATAGGATTCATTTAAAGCTTGCGGTGTGTTAGATATTGCCGGGATTTACTTAGTATCATTTTGCTCATTTGCACTATATTCCATGTATCATCTGTTATTTTGTTGCCATTATTTTTAACCATTTATTCGCATTAAAGATCGTCTAAACATACAGAAAAACTATCGAGTTATTATCAGGTTTACTGATTTAACACATTAGACAGCTGCTGAATACAATATTGGGAGCGCACGATAACACGCATACAAATCAAATTTTGAAACACTGTTCAGTTTACGGAAGTCATTACAAAAACGCACACTCCCATCGGGCTTTGGAATCAACACAATGGGACTGGACCACTCACTGTGCGATTCTTCAATTACCCCCAATTCTAACATTTTTTTAATTTCCTTTGACACAGATTCCCTTTGGGCTTTAGGCAACCTATAGGGCTTTAGGTTAACCTTAACCCCCTGGGTCAGTGACTATGTCATGTTTGATGACCGTGGTTTTTCCTGGCAGGTCAGAAAACAGTACCCTATTTCGGATCAAAAATTCCTTGACCTCCTGCTGCTGACTGGCTGACAGGGTTTTTGCCACGGTCACTTCGGATACCAGGGAACCCGTTTTTTCCTGGAGGGGCTTGGACGGCTGACAGTGCTGCTCTATCCCTCAGGTTCACATGATATATTTGTTCGGGTTTTATTTTCCTCAGCTGGTAACCTTTATAGTTGACCTGTCCTACTTTTTCTAAGATCTCAAAGGGCACTTGCCACTTAGCCAACAGCTTACTTTCTACCGTGGGAACCAACACCAACACTCTGTCCCCAGTAGCAAAGTTTCTTAACTGTGCATTGCGGTTATATACCCTCTGCTGTGCTAGTTGGGCCTGTTCCAAGTGCTCCTTAACTATCGGCACTACAGCCGCAATTCTCTCTTGCATCTGGGAAACATGTTCAATCACTGTTTTATAAGGACTGGACTGCCCCTCCCATGTCTCCTTGGCAATGTCTAGTAACCCTCTTGGATGTCTCCCATATAACAAGTCGAAAGGTGAAAACCCGGTGGAGGATTGGGGAACCTCTGTTATGGCCAACAGCAGATAAGGCAACAAATAATCCCAATCTTTGTTGACTACTTTCCTTAACATATGTTTTAAGGTCTTGTTAAACCTCTCGACCAGCCCATCGGTTTGGGGATGATAAACCGAGGTCCTTAACTGGTTAATTTTAAACAGGTGGCACAACTCCTTCATAACTTTTGACATGAATGGGACCCTGATCAGTTAGTATCTCTTTAGGTATTCCCAACCTGCTAAAAACATGGACCAGCTCTCTAGCAATGGACTTGGTAGATGTATTGCATAGCGGTATCGCTTCTGGGTATCTGGTAGCGTAGTCCAGAATTACTAGAATATATTGATGTCCCCGGGCAGACTTCAACAAGGGCCCCACCAAGTCCATAGCTATTCTTTCAAATGGTACCTCTATAATTGGTAGTGGGACTAGAGGACTTTTGAAATGTGGTCTCGGAGCATGATACTGACATTCAGGGCAGGATGCGGAAAAGTCAGATACCTCTTTACGGAGCCCGGGCCAGAAAAACCTCTGCATAATTCGCTCCGTGGTTTTTTCTACCCCTAGATGGCCTGCCGTTATATGACCATGGGCCAGATCCAACACTGTTCTTCTGTAAGCTTTGGGTACTATTAGTTGTTCCACAATATCTTCCCCCATTTTAGACACCTGATATAACAAATCCTGACATTGTGCCATGTGAGGATAGGACAAAGGACTATCGGGGTCTATGGGTTTACCATAAATCACCTTGACATTCTCCCTGGCTCTTACCAGAGTAGGGTAATTTAACTGCTCCACGGCAAAGACCTCCCTTCTGACCTCTAAATCAGGCAGACAATCAACTGGCTCAACAACACTTCCCACCTCAGTGGGAGGCACACCGTCTGGTGAGCCACCACCACTCTCAGGTTCGCCAACCATGCTAGAGAAAGGGAACATCACAGATTCAGAAGAAACTTCCCCTTCCACTGCATCAATAACCTTCTCAAATGGGTCGGGGTTGTTCACTTCTGGGAAAAACCGGCTTTCCCACAACTTCCAGAAGTGAGCAAAGTCTCTCCCCAATATGGCATCATACATTAGAACGTGCACCAAACCCACGGAGACTACCGCAGAACCACATGAAGTTTTGATGTTCACTTCAGCAGTAACATAATACCGAGTATCTCCATGTATGCAGGTCACTCCAACAGTTTTCACCTTACGCTTCAAGGGGTCCACCAGCTCAGCTTTCATAAGTGTCACTAGGCTACCAGAATCTAACAGTGCCTCAACTCGGTTGCCTTCTACACTGAGTACACACATATGCTTATCTGTCTCAGCCTGCCGATCAGCAGTACAGGCTGGCTGTGCAAAGAAAGACACCCTGCGGTGGACATGAGCAGTATCACATTGCATGGGCTCAGATGTAAGTGAACAATTAGAGGCAATATGGCCGAAGCCACCACATCGGAAACACTGAGTCATGTTAATGTCTAGTCGCTTACGGGGTAAGAACCTTCCCGGCCTGGCAGGCCTGTCTCCAGGTTCGACACCCTCAGTCTTAGGTACATTCCACCACCCAGCACCCTTCTCCCCTGGAACAGTCTTACCAGTGTCTGTGGGAGTTCGCCGGTGCACCATCGGGGCTCGGTGGGGCATACTCATCAGGTCCTCAGCCACCACATACCTCTCCACCAGCTCGACCAACTGGTCCGCGGACTTAGGGTCTGCATGGCTCACACACTTGCGCAAAGTCACAGGTAATGACCGCAGGTACCGGTCCATCACGACCCTTTCCACGATCTGTGGTCCAGTCAGCGTCTCGGGCTGTAGACATTTTGAGGACAGATGGACGAGGTCATGCATCTGTGAACGTGGAGGCTTGTCCATATGGAGCTCCCAGCGGAGGACTCGTTGGGCCCGAACAAACAAGGTGACTCCCAAGCGGATTAGGATCTCCCGTTTTAATGTTACATAGTCCTTTGCATCAGCCAGACACAGATCAAAATAGGCCTTTTGCGATTCCCCAGACAGGAAGGGTGCCACCAGACTTGCCCACAGTTCCTTGGGCCAACCCTCCCTTTCTGCGGTTCTCTCAAACGCTGTGAGACACGCCTCCACATCATCGCCCTGGGTCATCTTCTGTAGAAGGGAACTGGCGCAGACGGAGCGAGTGTTGGTTGGAGGGTCAGCGGAAGCATCTCCAGTCCTAGTCCAGTACTAGGTGTTGTACCACCTCTTTTATAGCCCGGCTGTTCTCCGCTAAGGCCTGGCGGGTTTCCTCGTTGGTGAGCTGTTGTTGTCTCTAGGCCATCTCCAACGCCAATAGTTGCACCTGGGTGGATTCCTGCTGAGCTCTGGTAGCTTTCTGCTGAGCTGCTGTAGCTTGGAGCAAGGCCTTAACAATGTCCTCCATTTTGTCCTGGGGTGTACGTTGGAAGCAGAATCTGGCTTCCCTAAGCATCTGCTGATGCCACCTCTATGGAACTCAAAGGACACAGTTTTTTTCCCACACTGACAAATTGGGTGTCTGTCCCTTTAAACTTTAAACGAAAAGTTTTCCTATCGCTGCAACTTCAGTGTGTGTGGGTGCCCGCATTCTCCACCAGTTGGAACAGGACTGGATTAGGGGTCCTTCTCCTGGGCTAGATGGACTCCTTCCTTACACACACAGCAGCCGGGAAACAGCACACCAGTCTGGATGCGAGTACAAGTTGGTCGGCGCCAGTCTTTAATGTACAATATCAGAAATTACATAAAGAAAACATAAACATAAATCCTAGCCCTGTCTGGGCTCTAACTTTACAAGTGATTTCCCTCACTACAAGAACCTGGCAGGGCCTAATACCCTCACCAGCGACAAAAGCACAGCACAGTCCTCACTGCTAGGCATGCTTGCCTACTTTTGAAAAAGCATTTCAGGGAGATTGTAAAAGCAACACCTATGACCGTGGCGGTAAAGTGGGCATGTACTGTTAAATCTGAGAGGCGTGTCATAAAAGTGACTTACATAAAAATGTAAATGATTCCCAAAGCAGTTCGTAAGATATACTTGTTGATGAAAACACACTGATACTTTCCAAAAATGCATGTAGCCATAGGCAGGGCCGGATTAACAATGGGGCGGGTGGAGCTACAGCTCCAGGCCTCCCCATGAAAATAGGCCCTCAGCATCCTCTGTAGAGCAGGCAGTGATGACAGGCAATTTTTTTTCTTCCTGTCACTACTCCGATCATTAGCCTCCTGGAGTCCTGGCTACCCTACCCTGGAGTCCCCGGCCACCTGAAACCTCGCCTACCCTCGGGCCCACTGAAGCTCCGCCCCCGGACCGTTCGAAGCTCCGCCCCCGGATCGTCCGAAGCTCCGCCCCCGGACCGGCCGAAGCTCCGCCCCCCAGGTCATCAATGGAGCAAAGCATAGTGTTGTTACTCGGTGCAGACGGGACCCTGCAGTGACACATCTATGGCAGCCAGGCAATGAATGGGATAGGGAGGAGTCGTCGAGCATTGAGAAGTGCAGGAGGGATAGGAGCAGACGAACTGGCTTGTAAGAAGAGTTCCAGGGACCCTCTGTAGGAGAGTGTGTGCATGAAGTGGAAACCCAAGAGAAGAGGTGAGCAGAAACAGTGCCTGCTAGTTTGCCCAGTGCTGGGGGTGCAGGGAGAAGTGGGACCTGCACTGGGGAAGAATCAAGTGAGTCCCTTTTATCTATATAAAAAAAATAAAACACAGGTACTGCCCATTTAAGCCTCATTCCTGCCTTGTGAGTGTGATGCTGGTACACACTATGCCATATGCCGTTCATGCAGCCAGCAAATAACATATAGCAAAGTGCATTTGCGGGTCTGTACAGACGATATGTCTGTGAACGACGTTGTTCACAGACATATCAGGTCGGCCCTGCAACACAGACAATGCCGATATATCCTGCATATATATTGGTATCTCTGCCTGTGTGTACAGGTGACCCACTGACAACCCACGCACTAGCCGTAGGAACCACCCATACTGACATCACAACAGTGGCGGATCGGGCGGGGGGTGTGGGGGTGAGAAGTGCGAACGCCCCTCGTAACAAACAGCCTCAACCCCACCCACCTGCTGATCCTGCAGGCAGCAGTGCAGCTCCAGGCAGGGCAGACGGAGACGGCCGGGGTGAGCTGTGGAGGCACCCGTGGTTGCCACTTCAAGCCCTTCCTCCCACATCACTGAGTGATCCACCTGCCTCTCTGTCTAACAGCCTGCCACTGAGGCTGCTCAGAGGAGGAGAGGACTAAAGGGGCAGGCACAGGCATCAGCTGCGGCCCACACACAGTCTGCTCTGACTCACTTTCCCAAGATTGAGCTTCAATGTGGCGCTTTCTTGAGTGGAGGAAGGCGGAGGCTGCGCTGTGGCAGTGAATGCATTGCAGTACATTCAAGGAACCATTCAGGGATTCCTGGCACTGACTGCTTAGTGCCAGGAGAGGACTGCTCAGAGGAGAGGACTGTCACTGCTCCCCCTGAGTCTGCACTAGCCACCAATGCCAAGCAGCTACATTAAGGATGCCACAGCAGCCCACCACAAGCTCACAGAATCAGGCTGACAGTAAGTGTGATGGATATTGATCGAAATTTTTTATTTAATTTTTTATGGGTTTTTTCTCATGTGGTAGCGAATATGTTTGTTGTTTTTTTTTTCATGCTGGGGCCTATGTGTTTTTTTCTTTCTTTTATGCAAAGCCCTTATGTTTGGTATTTTCATGTGGGGGGCCTTCTTACTGCAGCCATGCACACAGCATACATGTCACATAATAACAAAGGAGCAGAGTGTAAAATTGAAAATGAAAGGGGAAAAAAAGGAAAGAAGAAGCAAAAAGATAAATAGATGGAGACAGGAATGTATACACAAAGCGATGACGTAAGGTTATTGCCTGAAAATGGGAGGAACCCCCCCCCTAAAAGAAAAGTCTAGATCCGCCCCTACATCACAACTGGGCGGGCAAATTTAAATGCCCGCCAAGTTGTGTTGTTTTTTCAGACATCGAGCGGCCCTTTGGTAAGTATGTATCACTTACCAAATTGGCCACTTGGTCAGCCGGCTGCCGTTCAGCCACTCAGTTGCTTTAGTAGTGGATACCTAGCTTAAGGCATCATATTTCATGTGGATGTGCCCTAGAGTTAGCCATAAATATACCCACACCCCCTTGCATGGTGGTCATGCCCACTTTAGTGGTGTGACGTGGAAACCCTCCCTTTAGAGATCCTGCATTTGCCCCTGTATACGTATATAGAACTGCCAGCAGCTTGTTGTATGATTTATCCCAATGGAGGAGCCATGGTGTGTAGCTGTGTATTAGCAGTCACTTGGATGCTTGGTGTATTATTTGGCGGTCACTGTAATGCTGTCTGTATTATATGGCGGTCACTATGATGCTTTCTGTATTATATAACAGTCACTACAATGCTCTCTGTATTATATGGCGGACACTGAGATGCTTTCTGTATTACAGATATGTCCACATTCATCTAGCCTCTTTGAGCGTTAAACAGCACTTGATAGTGCCGAGCATCTTTTGCATGCAACTTTTTTCCCTTTAAAATGCATCTTATTCACAAAGCAATGCAAATAGGATGCACAAACAGCTTATGCTGATTAAAATGATATGCTGCATGCCTATATTCTATGTGAGACTGCGGGTGCATCTGCATGCAAAATGTAGACTACTATAAGATTCACGTTCTGTAGCTTGGTAAATCCGACAGTGCTGGTCACACCCCTTGCAGCAGCACACAATAGGCCCTTCATAAATTTCAGCTCCAGGCCCTTGTCAACATTAATCTGGCACTGGCCATAGGGATCATTGTGCCTTATATCCAATACAGGGAAATTATACTAATGATCCCATTTGAATGTATATATTTCTGTTTTTGTTTTTTTATATAACAGCTACATATGAGGGTAAGGTACAATCAGGAAGATTGCTAGACTCTTCAGGGAGACAGGGATATTGCTACTATTTCAGGTATTCTCCATGACAATGAGGGAGAGTTGGCAAGTATGCTGCTAGGTTTCCAAGTGTCTCTGAGCAAACTCCCTGCCTGCTCTCCCAGGTGAGACACTCAGCCCCAAACAAACCAAGCATATCTTGGCCACTCTCAGCTGGAAGCCCTAATGAGCCTGTTACCAGGCTGAAAGGCCCAAAACCTGGAGTGGCCGTGGGTGGATCCCACCCTCTCCTCACACCCACACCCCCAGGTCCCAAACCGGCTTTTCAAAAAGCCAAAACTCAAGCTTGCTTCACTGCAAACTTTCTCCTGGGGTTTTAAAACACATAGGTCAGAAACTTAGAGCAAACGTATCTATCACTGACCACTTTACCAGTGATCCTATCCTATCACTATATATATATACACACACATCAGCGTTTGCACTTACGTGCCATAGCATGTATTTTATGGCAGGTAGGGACTTGGTTTTTCAAAATGAGCAGGTCTCATAGGAAGCGCTGCAGCCAATAAGATCTAGGGATGTGCGCCGGACCATTTTTGCCGGATTTGGATTTGGTTCTAATTCGTCATTTGGATTTGGATTTGCCAAACTGCAGTGACTGGCTTTGGATTTGGATTTGGATTTTTTACAAAAATTGGAAAAAATGCTAAAATCACATAAATCGAGCATTTTTTTATTCCTAGAGTGTTATTAATCTCAATAACATTAATTTCCAGTCATTTACAGCCAATTTAAACCATCTCACAACTTAAATTATAGTTTTCACCATTATTGGCCAAAGGTTGCAGTGAGCTGACTGGTTACCAAGCGTCAGAGCAGCGGCGCAGTGGCACAGACACCACAGTTTAAAGCACATCTATGAAACATTGCCACACAGCAGTGGCAGAAATGAAAGGTAGTGCAAGATGGATTTAGACCTGACCAGATGACAAAATGTTGACTTGACTTATCTGCATCACCACTGGGTCTTTTGGAAAAGGTGAATTTTTTTCTGGCTGCTGCTGGAGAAACCGAAGGAGGAGACGTCATCCTAGTGCCATGTGTCACTTCAGCTGCCAACTTGCTCACCAGGAGCGCTTTGGTTCTTTTAAGATCTGGGTCAGTTGTAAAGAAAGACACAGCATACGACTTGAACCTAGGATCAAGCATGGTTGCTAAAATATAATGATCAGATTTCAAGATCTTGGCCACCCGTGGATCCTGGCGAAGCGAACAAAGGACTTGATCTATCTGTCCAGCATACTTTGCGGAATCACTTTGTTTCTCATCCTTCAATTTCTCCAGCTGCTTTTCCAAAAGCGAAATCAGGGGAATCACCTTACTCAAGCTAGCAGTGTCAGCACTCACTTCACATGTGGCAACTTCAAATGGTTTGAGCACCTTGCACAAGACACAAAGTACTCTCCACTGTGCTGGGCTAAGGTACATTCCCCCTCCTCTCCCAATGTCATGGCTTGTCGTATAGCTATGGATGGCTTTTTGCTGCTCCTCCATCCGCTGAAGCATATATATAGTTGAGTTCCACCTCGTTACCACTTCTTGCTTCAGTTGATGGCAGGGCAAATTAAACTGCTCTTGCAGGTGCTGCAATCTACTGTTTTTCGGGCCACAGACAGCATCTCCTGCACGCCCCTGTCATTTTTTAAAAAACCCTGCACCACTAAGTTGATTGTGTGAGCAAAACAGGGGAAGTGTTGGAATTCACCCAGCTGTAATGCTTTCACTATATTTGTAGCATTGTCAGAAATCACAAATCCTGAGGAGAGTCCAAGTGGGATAAGCCATGTTTCTATGACATGTCTTAGTTTTTCTAAGAGGTTGTCAGCGGTATGCCTCTTATTGAATCCGGTGATGCACAGAGTTGCCTGCCTCTGAATGAGCTGGTGTTGTTTGTTAGATACTGCTGCTGAAGGTGATTCACCCACCCAGTAGGCTATCACAGTCATGTAATTTTTAGTTTATCCACTACCGCTTGTCCACATATCTGTGGTTAAAAGGACAGTGGGTACAATAGCATTTTGCAGGCCAAAAATTAGGTTCTGTTTAACGTCCTGGTACAGCCGAGGAATGGCTTTTCGGGTAAAATGAAACCAAGATGGAATTTGGTACCGGGGACACAGGACCTCAATTAACTGTGTAAATCCCACTGCATTAATTGCGGATATTGGACGCAGATATAATATTAGCATAGCTGTCATGGCGTCAGTGATCCGCTGTGCAACAGGGTGAGAGCTGTCATACTTGCTTCCCCTTGCAAGAGATTCTTTAATAGTCAATTTTTTTTTGGTATACTACTAGTAGTCTTCTTGGTCCACTTCTGGGATGAAGATCCACCAGCAGCAGCAGCAGCAGGCCTAGCGCTCAAAGATTCAGTTTCTTCTGAGGTGTCCTGGAAAGTGGAGGAGTCACCGTGACTTAGCATTAACAAATTGGATGCTGGACTACCACTGGTCATTCCTGAGGATATTGAGGAGGAATGTGTTGCCGGCGGAGATTGCAGGTGCTGGGATTTAGTAGAGAAAAGGCATCTAGCTAATGCTGGACTGCTTGTTGTTATTTTTTTAGCAGTAGTTTCTGTTATCAAACACCTGTCATGAGCTCGCTGCAGATGACGTAATAGCGTGGAGGTTCCTAGATGCTTAATGTCCCTAACTCTACTAACTGTGGCCCCACAGAGACTACAAATGGCTTGACAAACATTGTCAGGGTTTGGGTAAAAGTAACTCCACACAAAAGATGTGGATTTGTTGGTTCTATGCCCAGGCATGGCAATGCCCTTCTTATCTTGACCAAGAGCTGCTTCCACTGGTGCCTGACTTATACAAATAATATCCTCATCTTCAACATCCTCATTAGTGCCAGCGTCAGCTGCACATATATTCCCCTCATCCTCTTGCAATTCCTTGGTGGCATCCTCAATTTCTATGTCCTCGTCAATACTGCTAATCCCCACAACTACAGATGGAAAAGAAACTGTGGGGGGCGGCTTCTCTGAAAGGTCAGGCTTACACATAGCAATACCACTCGTGGACCCACTTAGACTCTCCTCAGGGATTTCTGACATTTGTGTTTAAAAAAAAACAGTTTGATCTACTGCCTTATTGGTTTTACATTTTTTTACACTTCTATAGTCTGATTGAAAAGGTCTTTTATCGTCATGAGAGGCACAAGATGCCTCATTGACAGTTGCAGAACCACCACTCAGAAATAAAGGGCAAAGCCTGAGTCTTTCTTTGCCACTACGTGTGGTGAATGGTATGTTGCCAATTTTCAGTTTTTCTGCAATAGTAGTAGTCTTTAGAGGTTTTTTTTTTTGTCTTTACCCCTGTGAAATCTAGATTTTTTCATTTCAGGTTCCCTAAGTTTTTAAAGCCTCTACACCCTTGAGCATCAGCTTTAGATGAAACTGATGGACTGCCAAACGCTGCAGTGCTAGCATTTGCTTGTTGTTTCTGCTCTCCTCTCGGTTCATTCTCGTGATCCATATTAATTTATCACTTTGAACTGGAGTCACGGAGCTTGTATACACACAGTGGGCTATGCCCTATCACGGGGCTTGTATATTACACTCAGTGGGCTTATGCCCTTTCACGGAGCTTGTATACCCACAGTGGGCTATGCCCTGTAACGGAGCTTGTATAATACACTCAGTGGGTTTATGCTCTTTCAGGAGCTTGTATAATATACACAGTGGGTTATGCACTTTCTCAGAGCTTGTATACACTCAGTGGGCTTATGCCCTTTCATGGAGCTTGTATACACACAGTGGGCTATGCCCTGTAACGGAGCTTGTATAATACACACAGTGGGCTATGCCCTGTCACAGAGTTTGTATAATACACTCAGTGGGCTTATGCCCTTTCATGGAGCTTGTATACACTCAGTGGGCTATGCCCTGTCACAGAGCTTGTATAATACACTCAGTGGGCTATGCCCTGTCACGGAGCTTGTATACACTCAGTGGGCTTATGCCCAGTCACGGAGCACACACAGTGGGCTTATGCCCAGTAAAGTCACAGAGGTTATTTTTTATATGATTGTGTTATATTGATAATATACAGTATTATTAATGCCAGCGGCAAGAACACTGCCTACTCTCTCTAACTCTAGTCTCACTCTAGTCTCTATTCTCTAACTAATCTAACACTAGCACTAACTACGCGTGACTGTTCCGTCCGATCTCGTCACACAAAATGGTGCCGACTGCCGGGCGCCGCGCCTTTAATAGAGGCCGAACGTCACCCAGGTCTCGCGAGAATCCGACGCCGGCCAGGTGACGTTCGGGCTCCAGGTGGAATCAGAGTCAGGCGGGAACACCCGTACTTGCGTTCGGTTGGACTCGGATTCCACCAGTTCGCAGCAGTTCGGATTCCTCAGAATCCGAACCGCTCATCTCTAATAAGATCTGGCTGTATCAGTCGTCCCAAACCTTGGCTGTCTCCTCCCAGCTTCAGCCATTTTACCATCCTCCAGCTTCCAACGCCCACAACAGTAATTGCAAGGTGCAAGCGCTCCGAGAAACGACAGTGCTGTGCTAGCAGGGGGACTCCCGATAAGCCCCACTGACACAGAGCAGGAGTAAGCCTGTTGGACGAATAGTTGCCTATCCCTGCCATATTCAGTAGGGGTGGAAGACTCTCAAATCCCAGCCACTTGCCCTAGACAGGGCTGCTTTGTCCCCTTTTTGCTCCTCACTTGCTCCCCAGTGGTAAATGTTCTTGGGCACTCTAAGTAAGTACAATGAGTGTAGTACCCTCAGGGACATATACTTGTGCAAGCTTTTAAATTTGTATTCTCCATAACCCCCCTGTCTCCCCACACAAATACACAGAACTGTCAGTGACTGAGATGTGTTCCACATGCTAGAGGTTCTAACTTGGATTGATAAATACCCTGATAAAGTGGCAATGCGTATCACAGGCACTACAAAGTGGCATAATGTGTATTGGGGGCACTATAATGTGGCCTAATGTGTATTGGGGTACTAAAATGGGGCATAGTGTGTATTGGCATCACTACAATGTGGCATAATGTGTATCGGGGGACTATAATGTGGCTTAATGTGGCAGGGAGTACTACATTGTGGTATAGTGTGTACCCTGGGCACTACAATATGGCAAACTGTGTTCAGAGGCATAATGTGATTGGAGGAACTACAAAGTGGAATAGTGTGCGTCTATTAGCAGTCGCCCATCTGAGACTTTATGCAAATGCCGATACAAACATCTTCCCATGTGTAAATCATTGCGGTCAAAAGTGCAAGGACTGCGACGTCCACTTTCAGCATTCGTACACACTGTTATACCGAATGGTGCATTTTTATACGCCACAATCGGTCGCACCATCGAAACTTGCCAGCTCTAGGGCAGGTACAGTGACTCCTTCTGGCTATGGCCTCCCTATGTCTGCAGCTGTGCGTCTCTATATGTACTGGCTTTCATTGACAAGCCCCCGGCACTCCCATAACATGCCTGCTTAACAGACCATTTTTGCATTCATTTTAGCCACCACCCAATCACCACCAAGGAATGTCCATCACTATGTGAACATTGGCATTGCCTGTGGCTCTAAGCCTCTAATTCATGTCCATGAAGTGTACTGGGGGCACTATGATGTGGCACAGTGTGTATTGGGGGCACATAATATGCATCAGAACTATTATTTAAAAAAACTGATGGTGATCATTCAGTGTGCTGTGAGTTTAATGGGGAAAAGTGAGTTTTGGTGGAGGCCGGACGGTTGTATGTACTGTATATAGATTTGGTGCTTCTGTTTTGCCTTTAGAAGATTATATAGACAGAAATTTAAGCGTGGACATCTTAACTCTCAGTCAGGGCCATTTAATCTCCCCCTAACTGTCCTATACCCTCCAACTCTGATGCAGGCAGTCTGTGTATGTAATTTTCTGCTCCCCTTGTGTCCTAAGCTGCAGTACACTGCAAACATTTAGGGTAAAAGCTCCGGAATGTTTGTATAAAGTTTGTGTACTAATTAAATAAAGCTTAAGCTTTGTGCCCTACAGAAACGTTGGTTACACTGTTGTTTCGTTATTTCTCTCAAACTGTTTTTAATTATAATGGGACCCTGAAACCTTGAGGTATGGCCTCAAATTGTATACATTATAGGTCCCTAGGACTCACATACTGTCATTTTTGTGGAAGATTGATCGCTGTATAGATAGAATGAATGAATGTGTTAGTATTGTGACTAACCATTAATGTTAATAAATAATAATATATCTTTTATATAAAATGATGTACTGTATATTACTTTAATAAAAAATTAGAGATTGAGGTGGTAGATGGTAGGCATAGCTATGCCGTCAATGATGCTAGCCACACCTCACTGCACAGATCACACCCCCTGTGGAGACCAAGCCCCCACAATAGTAGCCAGACCCCTGCAATGCTGGTCACACCCCCTGCGCAGGCCCACAATAGGCCCTTCATAAATTTCAGCTCCAGGCCCTTGTGGACCTTAATCTGGCACTGTGCATGTATACACAGTGTTATTTGAAAGGTCTTTTAAAAAATACTGTACTAGGAGACCTGGAATAATAATAATGGTGGTAGACAGAACATGACATGGTTAGTAGTACTCACATTAATATAGGTGCAATGTATATTTGTGAAGTAGGAGCATAGCTGAGAAGGGAGCTTCCTATAGGTGTTCCCACTCCAGTGATAACTGCTTGGGGCAGTAATTGCAGTAATAAGCTGTGCACCCTGTGCAATTTCACTCTAGCACATGTATTCTGTTCTGTTCATTTAAGTTAAATGAAAAGAATATATAATATAATCTCCTCTATTGACTAATAACAATGATTCAAAGGAGATAACAGTCAGATCCTAGATGCTGTACATAAATAAAGCAATGCCAAAGCAGCTACCCCTTAACGTCAGATAGTGCATAACCGAAGCATTCTATTCCCCCAATGAGACCTCAGCGCCTAGCATGATACTGCCACTGTTTTCTGTTTTTCTCTTCACTTCAGTATTCCCCCACAGGCTGGTAACACCCCACTGCCACAGCTGAGTATAGGGGGGGGGACGCACTACGACATGCACTTTCTCCGGACGCCATGGTTTCACGCTACTCCTCTGTGTACAAGCATCGGTTGTTCCTCTATTACTATTATTGGTGTGGCTGCTGTGATCTGTTTTACCTTATTACATGATATTAACAATCAGTGTACAGCATGAAAACTACCCTTTAGGAGCTGTACACACTTTATGATATGATTAGTGTCACAAACTGTGCAAAAGTAGCCATATTTAGTTGTGCATTTTACACTTTTGACTGAAGGTGCCCATACACGGAGCGTTAAAGCAGCCGATCCGACGGATTGATACGATTTGGCTGCTATATCGTACCGCGTATGGACACCCATGGGGTCGTACATCTCATCCCCATATCTTACTGCAGGTTCAGTCGATCTGGGGATGCGATGTGCGATCCCATGCAGCGCTATGCAGGTGGGGGAGAGGGGAACCGGCATATTGGGCGGTCGGCCACCCGATCACACCGTGTGTGGAGACCGCCCGATTTGTCAGACGTCGGATCCCCCGCCGCGTCGCATCGTGCATATCGCAATGTGTATGGCCAGCCCTATACCAGTTGCAGTTTCTCCGTCCAAGTATGGCTTCCTGTTTGAGTTGAGCATCACGGATGTGTTTCACCATCATGCCTGCGACACTCCCATAACTCACCCATAAGATAGTCTATCTCCATACACGCGCTAAGACACCTCCCATTCACTGCCCAGGAATGCCCACTACATTTTCAGTACAATTCTCCCTGCATGAGCTTGCAATTGCAACTGCAACTCTGTATAGGGATGTGTTCACAGTACAACTTATACTGCTTTTCTACCTCAGTCCCGAGTCTGACCCGAGATTTGGAACATAGGGCCTGATTCAGACCCAGTCGTAAGGCTGCGTTCTCATGCAGCCTGTCGATGTTTGCATTCTGCACATGCATATGCAGCGCAGTGCGTGTGCGCGAACTAGTCCATGCGATCGGGAAGCGTTCGCACCCTGTACACAGACGCACCACAAGCATGAGAAACAGGATGAGCCCTTTGTGGGTGGTGACAGGGGGTGGTCGATGGTAATGGGGGTGTGGTGGTACGAACGCAGGCATGTCTGTGCATCTGAACGCCATTTCAAGGGCGTGCATAATTAAGACGCATCGTCAGCATACACGTCATATGACTGAATTAATCGCAGCAGCACTCGCAGCGCTTGCGGTAGGGTATGGTCAGCCACAAGTGCCAATGTTACAGATTGTTTAATACCCTTCCTGCAGATGACGTATGTTACTAAGGGAAAGTGGGCGTCTTGTGTCAGGCTGGTGGGCGTTTAAATACATACCGCAATCGCACGGCAAGACATAGTGGGCGTGCTAATGTCTTGCTAGCAATCGCGGGATTTGCATACTTTGGATGCGGACAGCTGCGTGCGAACGCAGCCTTTGCGAATGGGTCTGAATCAGGCCCATAGTACCAAAACAGGTCATACCAGGACAGACCCATTTTCTACTATGGTACCGATCCGGGTTCAGTGGAACATTTCCCCCAGTGCTTGGGGATTACATAATACCAGAAGTTCCCATGCTGTAAACGGGACACAGGTCGGATGACCCGGGTTAGCCGTATACACTGCAGGGTTGCACGGGACATTCCCATGTTAAACCCTGCAGGCTACCCAGGTTGGATCGCCACGTCACTCGACCCGGGAATCCATCCCTTGCCCCTTTTACCCAGTGTGAAAGGGGTATTAGATTCATGCACAGTACCAAAAAAATCGCTCCACTACGTGGACAGTGCATACACATCTGAATCACGTGCATTGTGTGATAAAATAAGCACAGTTACTTATAGGTATGTGCTTCCCACCGGCAGTTTTTGTGGTTTGTAAATGATTTCCAGTGTGTACATTAAAGAGAAATAGAAAAGATCAACAAATATTATACAATTAAGATGCATGAAGCACTTGAAAGGCCAATATAATTCTGATGGTACTGGTGTTGTGTTACATTGGTTGGTATATGAGTACCGTATGACATACAATATATGACACTGTTATATATGACACTGTTTTCTATCACCCTTCACCATCCTACTTTTCTTCTACCTCCTGAGATGGGTCTTCATTTAAATGCATCATGTACTTGAAAGCCATAGAAAAAAATGGGAATAGTTTAGAGATACGGTCCTATAAAACCAGTATTCCGGAAAAAGCTTAGCGTATGTCGACAAATATTCACGAAGTACATCACATTGATATGAAATGACTTTAACATGCCTTTTTGACCTTGAATAGAATATCTGTATTTAAATTAATAGATTTTCATATATATAATATTTAATCACGTATACGACCTGTTTCAGAAGCAAATAATAATGTAATACACTCTGTGATAGGAAAAACTTGACAATCAATCATGCCGAAAACAATCAACTTTTCTTTAGTACCACAGCACTTTTTATGCCAAGTATATTTTAAGTGTGTGTTAAAAGGGATTAAAATGTAACATATTAGTTAAAAGGCTGTGAATTAACTTTCAATGAACACTCAAGTGTTGCTGTGCAGTCATCACTCCCATTATTACAGGAAGCTGTAATGGTTATATGACTGCTAATATAAAACAGTCACACAGCTCACTTTTAATGAACATGACTCACAATTCACCTAAAAGGTGCAGTCCCACAAATGATGACACCATCCCGATACTTGGAAATGCTCTATAGACATATTCTGCAAAGGTCGCATAATGCAGTTTGCTCATGATACAGTGTTAAGAATATTCTCTGAAAAACATATGTGCTGACTCTGCACGCTTAATTTACATGAAAGGTTTTGATTTAATTTAGGAGGAGATGCATCAAGCCTTCTAAAGAGGACAGGTGGGGAAGTTGCCCATAGCAACCAATCATATTTGTTTATCATCATTGCTCCTTATAAGTTCCCTACTCCCTTCTGTCCTCTTTAACATTTGTGTACAGAAAAATAATTAAGTGCAACAGTGTCTTTGAAGCTGTAGGTGTATTGAATGTGAACAATGTGTAGATTAAATGTGTATGAAATTGTATGAGTGTAAAAAGATGCGTGTTGTGACTCCAATGTAGCACAATAAAATCAATATAAAAATGAGTGAAACAATTTATAATTAAACATAAAGATTAGACTGTTTCTGTTCTTTTGAGAAATATTTAAGTATGCACAGCGATGGCAGAAATTGGGTCCAGATTAAATCGGGAACAGAAAGTCTTTTTATTATCTTTTAATGCACTGGTGTGTGCGGCACATTTTATTAGGGTCTGTCTACACCCAGGAAAATCTAGGGAGGGACACTCTGCACTGATTGGCGTATCTAGCAGGGGAATGTCTAGCACTATTTACATATTATTAATCTTCCCTCTCATGTCAACCCACTCATCCCCATATCATGCCCAACCTTATCTCCACCCATATCATAATATCCCCCATTAATCTGCCTAATTCCTTCACCTCACTTACTCAAGACCATATTAAGCCACATAGTAGTGTCCCCAATTCACATTATGCAAAATAGAACTGGGTGGTGTACTTTATTATATAGCACACTAGCTGAGGTTCCCAGCATTGCCTGGGTTTAAATCTTCAAGTTATTAAGTTTTATTATGTGATGTCATCCAAATTCATCCAGTGGAAGGCCAAGAACAGGCTCCCCCGGTCAAAGTTCTGCCCAGCATCACCGGGTCAAAGTTCTGCACAGCGTACACCAACGGGAGGTCTGACCAGGATCTCAACCCCCTAGTATGTCTTCTGGGATCCAATGGTACCATTCTGAGAAGTTTTCCTCCAAATCCATCCAGTGGAAGGCTCATAACAGGCTCCCCGGGTCAAAGTTCTGCCTAGCATAAACCAACAGGAGGTCAGACCATCGACTGGGACCTCAACCCCCTAGTATGTCTTCTGGGATCCAATGTTACCACTCTGTGAAGTTTTCATCCAAATTATGTGATGTCATCCAAATTCCCCCAGTGGAATGCCCAGAACATGCTTCCTGGGTCAAAGTTCTGTCTGGCGCACTCCGCCGTGAGGTCCGACCGGGACCCTAACCACTTCGTTAGGCATCCCAGACCAATTGCCACCCCTCTGTGAAGTTTTCATCCAAATCCATCCAGTGGAAGGCCCAGAACAGGCTCCCGGGTCAGTTCTGGCCAGCGTCTCAGAGTCAAGGTTCTGCCCAGAGTACACCAGCGGGAGGTCCGACCGAGACCTCAATCCTTTAGTGTGTCTCCTGGGATCCAATGTTACCACTGTGAAGTTTTTGTCCAAATCCATCTAGTGGAAGGCTCAGAACAGGCTCCCCAGGTCAAAGTTCTGCCCTGCGTACACCAATGGGAGGTCCGACCGGGACCCTAACCCTCCACTCCCCCCTAAAACCTGGGCAGGGTCTAACTGGACCACCACGCGTTGGTTTCATCCCAATCGGTGCAGGGCTGTCCAAATGCATAACCGGACAGACAACAAACAAACAGACCAATGAATTTTACATATAAGATGTATAACCATGGGCAGACTGGTCATCTGGCACTTCTGGCAAATGCATAAAAAAGTGTGGAGATCATGGACTCCAAAAAAGTGGCAATTGAAAATGTCTTTATTGGCCAAATTATGCTATTTATCCACTTGCCTGGCACGGTCGTATCAGATATGACCATACCAGACTGGGCTTTCCCCGACATGGTCGCATATGATATGACCAATAAGAAATGCCCTATGAGTGGCTGTCTGTGCCGCGCCGCACCCCATCCCCCTTGTGTAATCACCCGGCGGCTGCTTCTCCTCCCTGCAGCCATCAGGACCATCAGCGCCAGGACCACCACCTCCCTGTAATCACCTGGTGGCTGCTTCTCCTCTCTGCAGCTGCCAGGACAGACTGCGCTGGGCCCCCCTCCTGTAATCACCCGGCAGCTGCTTCTCCTCTCTGCAGCTGCCGGGACTGTCAGGGTCGCCCCCCAACCCTGTGCGCTTACCTGCCTCCCTCCACTGTAATCACCCGGCGGCTGCTTCTCTCTGCAGCTGCCGGGACAGACAGCGCTGGGCTCCCCTCCTGTAATCACCCACCGGCTGCTTCTCCGCTCCGCAGCAACCGGGACAGACAGCGGCGGATCCCCCCCCTGTACTCACCCGGCAGTTGCTTCTACTCTTTGCAGCCGCCAGGACTGTCAGTGCCGCCCCCCACCTCTGTGCGCTTACCTGCCTCTCTCCACTGTGATGACGCGGGAGCAGCGGCTGTTTGCAATGGTTCTCTGCCATTGATGGATGAGTAGGAGCCTTTTTTTATTATTTACTCAGCTTGGCCCGCCAAGCTTCACCCCCTGGCTTTTATCGGCCCATGGCCCGCCGTACACCGGTGACGATCAAGTGCTGTAAACCATCGATGGTACACCATCGATGGACACCCCACTAATGGTCATCTCAAGTCCCTAGTTCCCACAGACCAGTCCCGATCATTGTTACTATCGATTTGCTCCCGATACATCGGTTCAATTTTATGCGGAACTCAACCAGCGATGGTTTAAAGCAATCAGCTGTTGACGGTACAGCCGTCGATGGTCATTACTACAGTATACCATACAAATTTCTACTTTTATGGTATACGTTTTTTTTTTTTAATATATATATATATATATATATATATATGTGTATATATACTGTGTATGTATATATATATATATATATTATATATATATATATATATATATATATATATATATATATATATATACAAAGCAGTGCACCGGCACTCCCATACTCTGTGTCAGAAGGCATATAGCCCAATAATTGCTCTGGTGCCCTCCAAGGGGGACAACACCCCCAAACTGTATAAACAACAAAAGTCAGGCAGCACTCAGAGTCTTAATACATACAATACCCTCAACAGAGGGGTTTAATAGTCAGTCGACGTTTCGAGGTGTATCCACCCCTTCCTCAGGACAACATAATAATAATATTTGTTATGTTGTCCTGAGGAAGGGGTGGATACACCTCGAAACGTTGACTGACTATTAAACCCCTCTGGTGAGGGTATTGTATGTATTAAGACTCTGAGTGCCGCCTGACTTTTGTTTTTATATATATATATATTTAACCCTCGCTGGGTTAAAAAATGTAACACACGCATGCGCAGACCACCAATAATCGCTCAACTGTGTAAACACCTGTATTGCGTCCACTTCTGAATCAGGCCCTGTGTCCGGGAGGTGTACTAG
The DNA here is from genome assembly GCA_031769625.1 of Taudactylus pleione. NCBI lineage: Eukaryota > Metazoa > Chordata > Amphibia > Anura > Myobatrachidae > Taudactylus > Taudactylus pleione. Next base: position 1,247,473 of record JAUIMM010000374.1, on the reverse strand, counting down.
TGGTGTACCGTTTTTGAACTCGTTACTTCATCCTCTGTTCTTGACTATGGGCCTGATTCAGAGATGGACGGAATTGCACAGACGCACACAAGCGCTGTGCAATTCCGTCCGTTTAAAATGCAGAAGGAGGTGTCACATACCTCCTTGATGCATTTTTGCGATCCCAGCCTGGGCCCCAGGTCACAGCCTGGTGCTCAGGTCGCAGCCTGGGGTAACCATCGAAACAATTGCGACCATTCGGAGACCCTGGCCTCGTCCCTCCCGGAAAATGGGGGCGATGCCCCGTTTCCGGGAATGCTGCCAGGGAACACCCCCGCTCTGCCTCCCAAACGCCGCAGCCTGCCAATCAGCCTGCAGCTAGGACACACTGCGAGTGGGCTCGCAGTCGGAGGACTGCACATGTGCAGTACACCTGCTGCGCATGCGCAGTCCTCCAAACATCGGAGATGTGCGCTAACCATTGGGTTAGCGTACATCTCTGAATCAGGCACTATGCGCTTTCATCCATGATATCCGCCTCTTCACTGAACTCATGGGCTGATTCAGCAGCTAACGGCGTTGCAAAGCCAAACACAAGCTGCTTTGCAATTTGATCCTGTTAAAATTTAATTCTGAAGAAGGCATCTGAAGTGAAGAGACACATACTGTCAACATCTGCAATCCCAGCGCTGACTGGATCACAATTGGTCGCGATGTTGTGTGGCACCTGCCAGCTGAGTAAGCCTTACGGAGTCTGACCGGCTAGCAAGGCCAGGAAGTCAGTGCCCATGGATGTTTCAGCCTGGTCTGGTCATAGAAAATCAGAAAAAAAAACAGCGTGTGGTTCACCCTATTTGCAAACTCAGCACTACATAAGGACGGCCACTTTACCATACGCACATCCGTAATACTTAACAGAATAGCGAAACCATAGGTACAATCGAGTGCCATCACATCCTCACACACAGTTGCACAAGCCCTGGCCTTACTCAGAAATTGCTAACAGCCACACACGCTATGAGACCTCCCACTGCGTATGGCTTTGCAGTGGATAATTTATGCACGTCCCTGAAATGGTGTGCGAACACACTGGCACGCCTGCATTGGCCAAACCGTCACAACCCACAGACGCCACTTCATGCCAATCACTCTGCGATGGATCTGTGTAGCCTCTGGGATCACAGTGGCCAGTTCATGCACACGCACTGCGATGCATAGGCATGTGTAGAATGAAACAATTGGCCATTTGCATGCGTATTAGCAACTGCGATGCAAGCTGAATCAGGCCCACAGTGTGGAGTTCCTCTTCCATAATGTAAACCAATCCCAAGCTGGTCAGACCAGGACTGGCAATCCTCAGAAAGTAGGGACCCCAAAATTAAATTGGGGTCTCCCCTCCTGAGGATTAACCAGCTCTGGACTGTACCCTGCACTCCTGGTGGTGGTTGGTGCAGGGTTAATGTGTTAAAGTTAGAAATATTGTTCTTTACAGTGGGTGGGACTACAGGTACCAGCAAGCCTGCCCCGGCATGCAGGCACTTGGAGAACTACAAGAACCAGCGCTGGTTAATCTTCAAGAGGGGGACCCCAATTTATTTATATGCACACACTTAAAAACTGTCTGCTTACGTGCGGCATCAACAGTACGTGCCCTTCTCAATCAGACTCTCTAAGTTTTCCAATAGATTATAACAAGGGTGGCCAACCCACGGCTCTCGAGCCGCATGCAGCTCTTTCTTGGTCGTACTGCAGCTCGCAGTGGCCCCCGCAGACCCCATAGTGGCTTGGGGGCATGGGGGCCGTTGCTATGTCACTGCAACTATGAACGATGGCTCCTGAAGCGATCAGAGGCTAAAGAAGCTTCTGATAGCTTCAAAGGCCAGCATTCCCAGTGATGCAATGCGTGGGTGATGTCATGACGTCACCCGCGATGTGAGGAGCTTGCGCACCTTCTGGATCCAGTTAGATCCAGCAGTCAGCTGGAGTGACAGCGGGAGTGGTGCCAAGAGTGAAGCCCAGCATGAATTCACCTAAGTACTGGGGGCACTGCATAAGGGGCACAACTACAGGGGGCACTGCATATGGGGCACAACTACAGGGGGCACTGCATAAGAGGCACAACTACAGGAGGCAGTGCATATGGGGCACAACTACAGGGGACACTGCATAAGGGACACAACTACAGGAGCACTGCATAATGGGTACTACTACAGGGGGAATTGCATAAGGGGCACTACTACAGGAAGCACTGCATAATGGGCACTACTACAGGGGGCATTACATAAGGGGCACTACTACAGGGGTGTGACACAAGGTCATGCTCCTGCAAATGTCATACCAAAGGTGTGGTCTTGTGACAGCTAGGCCACCTCCCATTTTTGTGCGCGCGCATGATATCGGCTCTTTAACCTGACTACATATATATTTTGCCTTTTTGCCCCTGACTGGTTGGCCACCCCTAAATTATATCATGCACACCATTTATAAACTCATCTCCGTTGACCTTTTAGGGATATAGCTTATTTTAGACCTACCATGTCTTGTCCTTATTCCTTCCACATTGTTCCTGTTTTGGGATTAATGCATAGTAAATCCACATATATTTAAACAAGATACCTTTATTTTTTCAACTTTATTTTATTAATTGAGCAATGTATATATTTTAGTACAAGAATCAATAGTGCATTTCCTGGGATGTAGCTGAGATCAGGGTAGGCAACAGACAGTGCATCTCCAGAGACATAGCTGAGGTCGGGGCAAGCGGCAGACAGTGCATCTCTAGGGACAAAGTCAAGGTTGGGCCAGGCAGCAGACAGTGCATCTCTTGGGACATAGCTAAGGTTGGGACAGGCAGGAGAGTGCATCTCTAGGGATGTAGCCAAGGTCAGGGCAGGTGGCAGACAGTGTATCTTCAGGGACATGGCCAAAGTTGGGAAAGTTGGCAGACACTGCATCTCCAGGGACGTATCTGAGGTCAGGGCAGGTGGCAGACAGTGCATCTCGATGGACGTAGCCAAGGTCAGGGCATCCGGCAGACAGTGCATCTCCTGGGATGTAGCCAAGGTCGGAGCAGGCGGCAGACAGTGCATCTCCAGAGATGTAGCGGAGGTTGGGGCAGCTGGCAAACAGTGCATCTCCAGGGATGCAGCCAAGGTCAGGGCAAGTGGTAGACAGTGCATCTCCAGGAGCATAGCCGAGGTCTGAACAGGTGGCAGACAGTGCATCTCCTGGGACATAGCTGAGGTCAGGGCAGACAGTGCATCTCCAGGGTCGTAGCCGAGGTTGGGACAGGCGCAAAGCAGTGCATCTCCTGAGACATAGCTGAATTTGGGGGAGACAGTGCATCTCCAGGGACATAGCCAAAGTTGGGGCAGGTGGCAGACAATGTATCTCCATGGATGTAGCCGAGATCGTGGCAGGCAGCAGACTGTGCATCTCCAGGGATATAGCTGAGGTTGGGGCATGCAGCAGACAATGTATCTCCAAGGATATAGCCAAGATTGAGGCAGGTGGCAAGCAGTGCATCTTCTGGGACATAGCTGAGGTCAGGGCAGCCAGCAGACAGTGCATCTCCGGGGACGTAGCCAAGGTTAGGGCAGGCAGCAGACAGTGCATCTCCAGAGACATAGCCGAGGTTGGGGCAGGTGGCAGACACAGCATATCCATAGACGTAGCCGAATTCGGGGTAGGCAGCAAACAGAGCATCTCCAGGGATGTAGCCAAGGTCGGAGCAGGTGGCAGACAGTGCATCTCTAGAGAGACAGCCGAGGTTGGAACAGGCGGCAGACAATGCATCTCCTTGGATGTAGCTGAGGTTGGGTCAGGCGGCAGACTGTGCATCTCAAGAGACATAGCCGAGAAGACATTCTTTGTATCTGCTGGGATATAGCCGAGGTCGGGGCAGGCAGTAGACATAACAGAAACAAGATGTTTTTAGGACTGCAGATATTTCTATTATTTGTTAGTCCAGGTCTTCATCTGATGGTATAGTGTCTGTTTCCATTGACACATTGTGGTAAGTTTCACCCCATTTAGGGCACACAAATTGGATGTTATCAAAAAGCCTCTGGTTTGTGGTAGTAATTGGTTCTTTGAAAACGTCACTTTGGGACACAGGAATTTGCTGTTTTTCATCTAGAACCATGCAGTCCTTGTGCAGTGTAACTGGGGATGCTGTTTTTTCAGTCTCTGTTGCTGCCCAGTTAATTAAAGAGAAGAAGGGGTGTTCTCGCACATTGCTATTTACCCCGAGCTGGAGGGACTGTTCCTTACACAGGAGCTTTGTTAAAATGTCCTTCGTTACAGGATCAGTAAGTCCTGAATGCATTGGTTCTTTTGTAAGGATCATTGTGTTTACTATTGAAGCTGACTCTCCATTAAAAGGGCACTTTCGTAGGGTGAACAGATAACACCAAATGTGAACCAGTCTACACCAGCACTGTATGGCTGTGGCAAGTAATAATTTCTGGAGCATTATAGCCATTGGTCCCACCAAGTACTTTGGCATTGGTTACTCCATATTAGGGGTGAGCGGGTTCGGATTTCTGAAATCCGAACCCCCCCGAGCCCCCCCGATCCGAGCCCGATCCGAGTCAGGCTCGACTTTTCCCGCCTGACTCGGATCTGAAATCGAGGCAAAACGTCATCATCCCGCCTTCCGAGTCTCGCGGGTTTTGGATCCTATATAAGGTACCCGCGTCGGCGCCATTTTCTCACTCGGCTGTGGACAGTGAAGAGGGAGGGTGGGAGTTAGGGCTGTGTAGTGTAGTGTAGTGTAGTGTAGTGCTGCTGTTGTCCACTACTTCAAAGTCCATAGGGGCTGGCTGTGTTGTGCTGTGCTGCTGTTGTTAATAGGGGCTGTGTCCACTACTTCAAAGTCCATAGGGGCTGGCTGGACTGTGTTGTGCAGTCAGTTCTCCATAGGGGCTGTGTCCACTCCAAAGTCCTGTGCAGTGTCCCAGTCCTAAAGGAGTGCTGTAGTGTTGTCCAGGGGGTGCTCTGTCCATCAGGGGTGCTCCCCCCAAGTGCTAAAAAAATAATATATTTTCTGTGTTTGTGAATTGTGTGCGCAGTAGCCGCACGTGCATCAACAAAGTAGTGCCAAGCGTGCGCCTGTGTTATAAGTAAAGGGCCGGCTGGCTTGACCGTTAAGGGTGCTGTAACCCCCGAAAGTACACTCCAGTCCACACCAAAAAAAAATTATTTTCTGTGTTTGTGAATTGTGTGCGCAGTAGCCGCACGTGCATCAACAAAGTAGTGCCAAGCGTGCGCCTGTGTCATAAGTAAAGGGCCGGCTGGCTTGACCGTTAAGGGTGCTGTAACCCCCGAAAGTACACTCCAGTCCAAACCAAAAAAAAAATTATTTTCTGTGTTTGTGAATTGTGTGCGCAGTAGCCGCACGTGCATCAACAAAGTAGTGCCAAGCGTGCGCCTGTGTCATAAGTAAAGGGCCGGCTGGCTTGACCGTTAAGGGTGCTGTAACCCCCGAAAGTACACTCCAGTCCAAACCAAAAAAAAAATTATTTTCTGTGTTTGTGAATTGTGTGCGCAGTAGCCGCACGTGCATCAACAAAGTAGTGCCAAGCGTGCACCTGTGTCATAAGTAAAGGGCCGGCTGGCTTGACCGTTAAGGGTGCTGTAACCCCCGAAAGTACACTCCAGTCCAAACCAAAAAAAAAATTATTTTCTGTGTTTGTGAATTGTGTGCGCAGTAGCCGCACGTGCATCAACAAAGTAGTGCCAAGCGTGCGCCTGTGTCATAAGTAAAGGGCCGGCTGGCTTGACCGTTAAAGGGTGCTGTAACCCCCAAAGTACACTCCAGTCCAAACCAAAAAAAAAATTATTTTCTGTGTTTGTGAATTGTGTGCGCAGTAGCCGCACGTGCATCAACAAAGTAGTGCCAAGCGTGCGCCTGTGTCATAAGTAAAGGGCCGGCTGGCTTGACCGTTAAAGGGTGCTGTAACCCCCGAAAGTACACTCCAGTCCAAACCAAAAAAAAATTATTTTCTGTGTTTGTGAATTGTGTGCGCAGTAGCCGCACGTGCATCAACAAAGTAGTGCCAAGCGTGCACCTGTGTCATAAGTAAAGGGCCGGCTGGCTTGACCGTTAAGGGTGCTGTAACCCCCGAAAGTACACTCCAGTCCAAACCAAAAAAAAAATTATTTTCTGTGTTTGTGAATTGTGTGCGCAGTAGCCGCACGTGCATCAACAAAGTAGTGCCAAGCGTGCGCCTGTGTCATGAGTAAAGGGCCGGCTGGCTTGACCGTTAAAGGGTGCTGTAACCCCCAAAGTACACTCCAGTCCAAACCAAAAAAAAATTATTTTCTGTGTTTGTGAATTGTGTGCGCAGTAGCCGCACGTGCATCAACAAAGTAGTGCCAAGCGTGCGCCTGTGTCATAAGTAAAGGGCCGGCTGGCTTGACCGTTAAAGGGTGCTGTAACCCCCGAAAGTACACTCCAGTCCAAACCCAAAAAAAATTATTTTCTGTGTTTGTGAATTGTGTGCGCAGTAGCCGCACGTGCATCAACAAAGTAGTGCCAAGCGTGCGCCTGTGTCATAAGTAAAGGGCCGGCTGGCTTGACCGTTAAAGGGTGCTGTAACCCCCGAAAGTACACTCCAGTCCAAACCAAAAAAAAATTATTTTCTGTGTTTGTGAATTGGGTGCGCAGTAGCCGCACGTGCATCAACAAAGTAGTGCCAAGCATGCGCCTGTGTCATAAGTAAAGGGCCGGCTGGCTTGACCGTTAAGGGTGCTGTAACCCCCGAAAGTACACTCCAGTCCAAACCAAAAAAAAATTATTTTCTGTGTTTGTGAATTGTGTGCGCAGTAGCCGCACGTGCATCAACAAAGTAGTGCCAAGCGTGCGCCTGTGTCATAAGTAAAGGGCCGGCTGGCTTGACCGTTAAAGGGTGCTGTAACCCCCGAAAGTACACTCCAGTCCAAACCAAAAAAAAATTATTTTCTGTGTTTGTGAATTGTGTGCGCAGTAGCCGCACGTGCATCAACAAAGTAGTGCCAAGCGTGCACCTGTGTCATAAGTAAAGGGCCGGCTGGCTTGACCGTTAAAGGGTGCTGTAACCCCCGAAAGTACACTCCAGTCCAAACCAAAAAAAAATTATTTTCTGTGTTTGTGAATTGTGTGCGCAGTAGCCGCACGTGCATCAACAAAGTAGTGCCAAGCGTGCGCCTGTGTCATAAGTAAAGGGCCGGCTGGCTTGACCGTTAAGGGTGCTGTAACCCCCGAAAGTACACTCCAGTCCAAACCAAAAAAAAAATTATTTTCTGTGTTTGTGAATTGTGTGCGCAGTAGCCGCACGTGCATCAACAAAGTAGTGCCAAGCGTGCGCCTGTGTCATAAGTAAAGGGCCGGCTGGCTTGACCGTTAAGGGTGCTGTAACCCCCGAAAGTACACTCCAGTCCAAACCAAAAAAAAATTATTTTCTGTGTTTGTGAATTGTGTGCGCAGTAGCCGCACGTGCATCAACAAAGTAGTGCCAAGCGTGCGCCTGTGTCATAAGTAAAGGGCTGGCTGGCTTGACCATTAAAGGGTGCTGTAACCCCCGAAAGTACACTCCAGTCCAAACCAAAAAAAAATTATTTTCTGTGTTTGTGAATTGTGTGCGCAGTAGCCGCACGTGCATCAACAAAGTAGTGCCAAGCGTGCGCCTGTGTCATAAGTAAAGGGCCGGCTGGCTTGACCGTTAAAGGGTGCTGTAACCCACAAAGTACACTCCAGTCCAAACCAAAAAAAAAATTATTTTCTGTGTTTAGCCGCACGTATATATCAAATCGATATAACATAAATGGAGGACCAAACTTTCTCCGATAAAAATAAAATAGAGAAAGATCAAGAACCACTTCCTCCTAGTGCTGAAGCTGCTGCCACTAGTCATGACATAGACGATAACATGCCATCAACGTCGTCTGCCAAGGCCGATGCCCAATGTCATAGTAGAGGGCACATACAATCCCAAATGGCAAAGTTCAGGAAAATGACCTTGAAAAAGACATTTAAATCAGCTGAAGAGAAACGTAAACTTGCCAATATGCCATTTACGACACGGAGTGGCAAGGAACGGCTAAGGTCGATCCCTAGTATGTTCATGACTAGTGGTTCAGCTTCACATGACGATGGAAGCCCTCCTCCCACTAAAAAAATCAAAAGAGTTAAGCTGGCAAAAGCACAGCGAAGAACTGTGCTTTCTAAGAAGATATCACAAATCCCCAAGGAGAGTCCAAGTGTGGTGGTGGTTGCGATGCCTGACCTTCCCAGCACTGGACGGGAAGAGGTGGCTCTTTCCACCATTTGCACGCCCCCTGCAAGTGCTGAAAGGAGCACCCACAGTCCACTTGCTGATATGCAAATTGAAGATGTCACTGTTGAAGTACAACAGGATGAGGATACTGGTGTAGCTGGCGCTGAGGAGGAAGTTGGCGAGGAGGATTCTGATGGTGATGTGGTTTGTTTAAATCAGGCTCCGGGGGAGACAGTTGTTGTCCGTGGGATGAAAAAGCCCATCACGGTCATGCCTGGGCAGAAGACCAAACATTCCACCTCTTTGGTCTGGCAATATTTCTATCCAAATCCGGACAACAACTGTCTTGCCATATGTACCATATGTAAAGGTGAAATAAGTAGGGGTAGGGACGTCAACCACCTAGGAACATCCTCCCTTATACGGCACCTGCAGCGCGTTCATAAAAAGTTACTGTCAAGTTCAGAAACTTTGGCTAAGACCGTAAGCAGTCCAGGGACACCTAAATCCCGTTGTCCTGTTGTATCCAAGCGCCTGCAAACCACACCGTCAACTCCCTCCTCGTCAATTTCCTCCTTAGTCAGGATCGGAAGTAGTCCTGCAGGCCATGTCACTGGCATGACTGACTCTCCTATCCGGGATTCCTCTGGAGGATCCTGCATTGCTACGCCTACTGCTGCCGCTGCTGCTGTTGCTGCTGCTTGGAGTCGTTCATCATCCCAGAGAGGAAGTAGGAACACCACTACTTTTACTAAACAATTGACCCTCCAACAGTCCTTAGCGAGGAGGATGAAGTACGACAGCAGTCATCCTGAAGCAAAACGTATAACTGAGGCCTTGACTGCTATGTTGGTGTTAGACGTGCGTCCGGTATCCGCCATTAGTGCAGTGGGATTTAGACAATTGATGGAGGTAGTGTGTCCCCGGTTCCAAATCCCGTCTAGATTCCACTTCACTAGGCAGGCGATACCGAGACTGTACAGAAACGTCAGAAAAAGTGTCCTCAGTGTCCTGAAAAATGCCGTTGTACACAATGTCCACTTAACCACGGACATGTGGACAAGTGGAACAGGGCAGACTAAGGACTATATGACTGTGACAGCCCACTGGGTAGATGTATCACCTTACGCAGCAACAGCAGCAGCGTCACCAGTAGCAGCATCTCAGAAATGCCAGCTCGTTACAAGGCAGGCTACGCTGTGTATCACCGGTTTCAGTAAGAGGCACACCGCCGACAACCTCTTAGAGAAACTGAGGGAAATCATCGCCCAGTGGCTTACCCCACTTAGACTCTCCTGGGGATTTGTGATATCTGACAACGCCACCAATATTGTGCGGGCATTACATCTGGGCAAATTCCAGCACGTCCCATGTTTTGCTCACACAATAAACTTGGTGGTGCAGAATTTTCTGAAAAGCGACAGGGGCGTGCAGGAGACGCTTTGGGTGGCCCGAAAAATTTCTGGCCACTTTCGCCATTCAGCGACTGCGTGCCGAAGACTGGAGCGCCAGCAAACACTCTTGAACCTGCCCCGCCATCACCTGAAGCAAGAGGTTGTGACGCGGTGGAACTCAACCCTCTATATGCTTCAGAGGATGGAGGAGCAGCAAAAGGCCATACAAGCCTATACATCCACCTATGACATAGGCAAAGGAGGGGGTATGCACCTGACTCAAGCGCAGTGGAGAATGATTTCCGTGTTGTGCAAGGTTCTCCAGCCCTTCGAACTTGCCACACGTGAAGTCAGTTCAGACACTGCCAGCTTGAGTCAGGTCATTCCCCTCATCAGGCTTTTGCAGAAGCAGCTGGAGAAAGTGAAGGAGGAGCTAAGACGGAGCGATTCCGCTCGGCATGTGGGACTTGTGGATGAAGCCCTTCATTCGCTTTGCCAGGATTCCAGGGTGGTCAATCTGTTGAAATCAGACCACTATGTTTTGGCCACCGTGCTCGATCCTAGGTTTAAAGCCTATGTGGTGTCTCTCTTTCCGGCCGACACAAGCCTGCAGAGGTGCAAAGACCTGCTGGTGAACACACTGTCAGCTGAAGCGGAACGTGACACGTCAACGGCTCCTTCTTCATTTTCTCCTGCAACTGGGGCTGCCAGGAAAAAACTTAGGTATCCTAAGCAACCCGCTGGCGGTGATGCAGGGCAGGCAGGACCAAGTTTGGACATCTGGTCCGGACTGAAGGACCTGGCAACAATTTCTGACATGTCTACTGTCACTGCATATGATACTGTCACCATTGACAGAATGGTGGAGGATTACATCGGTGACAGCATCCAAGTAGGCATGGCAGACAGTCCATACCTGTACTGGCAGGAAAAAGAGGCAATTTGGAGGCCCCTGTACAAACTGGCTCTATTTTACCTGAGTTGCCCCCCCTCCAGTGTGTACTCCGAAAGAGTGTTTAGTGCAGCCGGGAACCTTGTCAGCGAAAGGCGTAGGAGGTTGCTCCCACAGAATGTGGAGAAGATGATGTTCATCAAAATGAATTATCAGTTCTTCCAGGGAGACCATTCTCCAGAAGGTACAGAGGGACCTGTGGTGGTGGATTCAAGTGGGGACGAGTTAATACTTTGTGAGGATGAGGATGTACACACTGAAGAGGGTGAGGAATCGGTGGATGAGGAGGATGAGGATGACATCTTGCCTCCATAGAGCCAGTTTGTGCAGGGACACATTAATTGCCAGCTTGTTTTGTGGGGGCCCAAACGAACCAATCATTTCAGCCACAGTTGTGTGGCAGACCCTGGCGCTGAAATGATTGGTTTGTTAAAGTGTGCATGTCCTGTTTATACAACATAAGGGTGGGTGGGAGGGCCCAAGGACAATTCCATCTTGCACCTCTTTTTTTTCTTTGCATTATGTACAGTTTGGGGCCTAGTTTTTCAAACTGCCATCCTGTCTGCCACTGCAGTTTCACGCCTAGATGGGTCACGTGTTTGTGCCGCCCACTCGTGTCGCTTAGCATAGTCATCCAGCTACCTCGGTGCAACCTTTTGGACATAAAAACACTATTGTGAGGTGTGAGGTGTTCAGAATAGACTGGAAATGAGTGGAAATTAAGGTTATTGAGGTTAATAATAGCATAGGAGCAGAAAAACCTACAAATTCTGTGATTTTAGCTGTTTTTATGCTTTTTTTCAAAAAAATACAGATCCAAAACACAAAACCCAGAACCCAAAACATGGAAGGGTGGTTTTGGCAAAACCAATCCAGATCCAAAACACGAAGATCCAGATCCAAAACCAAAACACAAAACACGAAAAGTGGCCGGTGCACACCCCTACTCCATATGCATTTATTAGGACCAGACCAAAGTCTGTGATCTTAACATGACCCCCTCCCTCTTACCTCATAGCAGCCCAGCACATGATTCTGTCTGCTGGGCTGCAGTGGAAGACTGCTCATGGCTGCTGAGCAGCAGCCACAGCAGTCTCTTATGCCTGTGGGGGGATCGATCACACTGAACGCGCCCCAACCCCTGGCTTTGCGCCGGGCTCAGGAGCTCACAGTGCCCCACTCTCCAGCGTGCACAGTGTGGTGGGGTTTATACTAAGTGGGCATAGCTATGCCTCCATTCTTTAGGTCATGTCCCTTCCCCCGGGCCCAACATGGCTCTCAACGCCCTTGCCAGTGGAATGCATGGTTGGCCTCAGCTAATTGCTGTTATGAATTGATTTTTATTCATTCTTACCAATCCATCAAACCTGTCCCAGTGTCTCTATAGCTGATTTGTGTGATTTCTTTTTGATCATCTTTTTTTTTTTTAAAGGTTTGGCTGGCCTGCCCAATGACTGCATCCCTCTCTTGGATCTTCAGCAATGTAAAAGTTTCTCTTATTTCTCACTTGCCAATATCTGGGACATCTGCTGCATGCTCTTTTAGAAATCCAGAAAAATCTGTCCCAGGGGTAAATTTACTAAGAATCGTGTCTGGTCAAAATTGCTGGAGTAGAAACTCGATTTGCATCGCTGAAACTCGGGTGATTTTTTTGCCTGCTGAAACTCTCAAATTTACCAATAATCAGGATATGCTGAAATTGTGTTTACCAATGCTGTATGTGATCGAGATTTCTCTGCCAAGTTCCCTGAGTCTGACCGCAGCCAAACTCATCCGAGCAAGCAGCCTGCACATATCAGTGAGATATGTGCATGGTGCTTGTGTGTTTAAAAAATAAAGGGGTAATGTTAAAAAATAAATTATGTAGGGTTCCCCCCAAAAAAGCACAACCAGCCCCGGGCTCCTGAGCCAGTCCTGGTTTTAAAAATATGGGGGGGAATGAGTAGGGTTCCCCTGTATTTTATGAACCCGCATTGGGCTCCCAGAGCCAGTCCTGGTTTTAAAAATAGGGGGGGAAATGGTGTGGGGTTCTCCCTATTTTTAAAACCAGCACTGGACTAAAATCTTGCCAGGGTGTATTGCCACAGCCAGGGAATCCTTTCACCTGACCTCCCCATCCAAAGCATTAACACCCCAAACTAGTCAGCCCAAACTGGAGATCTCATGCGAGGTGGGGACCACCCCAATAAAGGGGTCCCCCCCCTACCGAGCACCCCAGGCTTACTCTCCACTGGGGCAGGGACTGATGTGAATGAACAAATATTCTCTGCAAAGCTTTGTGGAATGTGTGTGCACTATATAAATAACTGGTAATAATAAAATAAATACTGCGCTGAAAGACCGAGACTGCATGGTTTCTGTCATTCTCTGTGGCCGCCAGCCAATCAGAGGCCGCTCTACAGTTAGTGGCCGCTGATTGGCTGTGACCCACGTGCTGTTGACTGTCAGCCACGTGAGTCACAGCCAATCAGCGGCCTTTAACTGTAGAGTGGCCTCTGATTGACTGGCTGCCCCAAAGAATGACAGAAGCCTGCCGGTCTCTGTCTTTCAGTAACTACCGTGGGTGCAGAGTGTGCGGTTGCTATGGGGCCCGCAGCACTTCGAGGACCTGCTTCCCCTGCAACCAACTCACCTAAGCGGCATTAAAAGGAGAGAATTCGCTGATGATGCCTCCTGCAAACTGATTTTTAGTTACAGGCACACTTCAACCTGTGACTAGCAGGGCAGTTTCTAGGGGCAGACGAGCTTTGCAATCACACAGACCATGCAACCCTGCATTTGCACGGCTAGCAACCCAACACTAGTGTGCCGCAGCCAGTCTGTACTACTGTAGACCCGGGGCTGGGCAGCGCTGGGCTTTTCTTGGAGGCTCAGCAGCGTGACCGGCTGTGACCTATGGAGATGCGACGTGCATGAAATATGATGTCACATCACACCAGAATGCACTCCTTCCCATCTGCCCACCTGCCCTGGGTCTGATTGTGCTGACTGTTCAGCCTCAGCTGAGCTATCTACAGTTGGTAAGTGTCGTTTTATTTTTTTCTGGGGAGCAATGTATTTTATCTCTGCGGGGAGCAATGTATTTTATCTATGTGGGGAACAATGTGCTTTATTCTGTGGGGAGCAAAGTTATTTCCTGTATGGGGAGCAATGTTATTTATCTCTGTGGGGAGCAATGTTATTTCCTCTATGGGGAGCAATGTTATTTATCTCTTTGGGGAGCAATGTTATTTATCTTTGTGGGGAGCAATGTTATTTCCTCTATGGGGAGCAATGTTATTTATCTCTTTGGGGAGCAATGTTATTTAACTCTGTGGGTAGCAATGTTATTTCCTCTGTGGGGAGCAATGTTATTTATCTCTGTGGGGAGCAATGTTATTTTCTCTGTGGGGAGCAATGTTATTTATCTCTGTAGGGAGCAATGTTATTTATATATATTGTGATAGGATCACTGGTAAAGTGGTCTGTGGCAGGTACATTTGTCCCAGATTCCTGTCTTATGTGTTTTAAACCCCCAGGAGAAAGTCTGCAGTGTAGCAGGCTTGAGTTTCGGTTTTTTGAAAAGCCGGTTTGGGACCTGGGGGTTGTGGGTGAGAGGAGAGGGAGGGCTCCACCGACGGCCACTCCAGGTTTTGGTTCTCGCAGCCTGGTAACAGGCTTGTTAGGGTTTCCACCTGAGAGTGGCCAATATAAGCCTAGTGTGTTTAGGGCTGAGTGTCTCACCTGGGAGAGCAGGCAGGGAGTTTGCTCAGAGACACTTGAAAACCTAACTGTGAGTGTTGTGCTGTGCCTTTGTTGCTGGTGAGGGCATTAGGCCCTGCCAGGTTCTGGTAGTGAGGGAACCACCTGTGAAGTTAGTGCCCCGACAGGGCTAGGATTTATGTTTATGTTTTCTTTATGTTATTTCTGACACTGTACAATAAAGACTGGCGCCGACCTGCTTGTACTCGCATCCAGATTGGTGTGCTGCTTCCCTGCTGCTGTGTGTGTGTGTAAGGAAGGAGACCTCTACCCAGGAGAGGGACCCCTAATCTGACTGTGTCACAATATGGTGGAGAATGCGGGCACCCACACACACTGAAGTTGCAGCAAGAGGAAAACTTTCCGTTTAAAAATTAAAGGGACAGACACCCAATTTGTGAGTGTGGAAATAACGCTGTGTCCTTGGAGTCCCATAGAGGAGGCATCAGCCAATGCTCAGAGAGGCAAGGTTCAGCTTCCAACCTACACCCCAGGACAAAATGGAGGACATTATTAAGGCCTTGCTCCAAGCTACAGCAGCTCAGCAGGAATCTACCAGAGCTCAGCAGGAGACGAACAAACTTCAGCAGGAATCTACCTGGGCTCAGCAGGAATCCACCAGGGTGCAACTGTTGGCCTTGGAGACAGCCCAGAGGCAACAACAGGTCACCATCGAGGAAACCCGCCAGGCCTTAGCGGAAAACAGCCAGGCCTTAGCGGAAAACAGCCAGGCCATAAAAGAGGTGGTACAGCACCTGGTCGCCGGCCCAGAGATGTTAATACGGGTCCTCCCACCACCACTCACTCCGTACGTGCCAGTCACTTCCTCCAAAAGATGACTACGGGCGATGATGTGGAGGCCTATCTCACCGCGTTTGAAAGAACAGCCGAAAGGGAGAGTTGGCCCAAGGAGCAGTGGGTAAGTCTGGTGGCACCTTTTTTGTCTGGGGAGCCACAAAAGGCCTATTTCGACTTATGCCTGGCTGATGCCAAGGACTATAAAAAACTAAAACAGGAGAACCTAACTCTCTTGGGAGTCACCACCTTTGTTCGTGCCCAACGGGTCCACCGCTGGGAGTTCCATAGGGACAAGCCTCCACGTTCACAGATGCATGACCTCGTCCATCTGTCCTCAAAATGGCTACAGCCCGAGATGCTGACGGGACCACAGATCGTGGAAAGGGTCGTGATGGACCGGTACCTGCGATCATTACCTGTGACTCTGCGCAAGTGGGTGAGCCATGCAGACCCTAAGTCCGCGGACCAGTTGGTCGAGCTGGTGGAGAGGTACGTGGCGGCTGAGGAGCTGATGAGTATGCCCCACCGAGCCCCGATGGCGCACCGGCAAACTCCCACAGACACTGGTAAGACTGTTCCAGGGGAGAAGGGTGCTGGACGGTGGAATGTACCTAAGACTGAGGGTGTAGAACCTGGAGACAGGCCTGCCAGGCCAGGAAGGTTCTTGCCCCGTAAACGACTAGACATTAATATGACTCAGTGTTTCCGATGTGGTGGCTTCGGCCATATTGCTGCTAATTGTTCACTTACAACTGAACCTATGCAATGTGATACTGCTCATGTCTACCGCAGGGGGTCTTTCTTTGCAGAGACAACCTGTACGGCTGACCGGCAGGCTGAGACTGATAAGCACATGTGTGTACTCACTGTAGATGGCAACCGAGTAGAGGCACTGTTAGACTCTGGTAGCTTGGTGACACTTATAAAAGCTGAGCTGGTGAACCCCTTGAGGCGTAAGGGGAAAACTGTTGGTGTGACCTGCATACATGGGGATACTCGATATTATGTTACTGCCGAGGTGAACATCGAGACACCATGTGGCTCTGCTATAGTTTCTGTGGGTTTGGTGCATGGTCTGGTGTACGATGCAATATTGGGGAGAGACTTTGCTCACTTCTGGAAGTTGTGGGAAAGCCGTTTTGTTCCAGAGGTGAACAACCCCGATCCATTTGAGAAGGTTGTCGATGTAGTGGAGGAGGTAGTTTCTTCTGAGTCAGAGGTATTCCCTTTTTCTACTATGATTGGCGAACTAGAGAATGCGGAGCGTGACGGTGGCCCACCAACTGATGTGCCTCCCATTGAGGTGGGAAGTGTTGTTGGGCCAGGTGATCGTCTGCCTGATTTAGAGGTCAGAAGAGAGGTCTTTGCCGTGGAGAAGTTGAATGACCCTACTTTGGTAAAAGCCAGGGAGAATGTAAAAGTAGTTGATGGTAAACCCGTAGACCCTGATAGTCCTTTGTCTTATCCCCACATGGCAATGTGTCAGGATTTGTTATATCAGGTGACTAAGAAGGGGGAAGATATTGTGGAACAACTAATAGTTCCCAAAGCCTACAGAAGAACAGTGTTGGTTCTGGCCCATGGTCATATAACGGCAGGCCATCTAGGGGTAGAGAAAACCACTGAGCGAATAATGCAGAGGTTTTTCTGGCCCGGGCTTCATAAAGAGGTGTCTGACTTTTGCGCATCCTGCCCTGAGTGTCAGTATCATGCTCCCAGGCCACATTTTAAGGGTCCACTAGTTCCATTGCCTATTATAGAGGTGCCGTTTGAAAGAATAGCGATGGATTTGGTTGGACCCTTAATGAAGTCTGCCAGGGGACACCAGTATATTCTGGTCATAATGGATTACGCTACCAGGTACCCGGAAGCGATTCCGTTGCGCAATACGTCAACCAAGACCATTGCCAGAGAGCTAGCTCATGTCTTTAGCAGGCTGGGTATACCCAAGGAGATACTAACTGACCAGGGTACACCGTTTATGTCAAAAGTCATGAAAGAGTTATGCCGCCTGTTCAAAATTGAACAGTTAAGAACTTCGGTTTATCACCCCCAAACCGATGGGCTGGTCGAGAGGTTTAACAAGACGTTAAAACACATTCTTAGGAAAGTGGTCGACAAGGATGGTAGGGATTGGGATTACTTATTGCCGTATTTATTGTTGGCCATAAGAGAGGTTCCCCAGTCCTCCACCGGGTTTTCACCCTTCGACTTGTTGTATGGGAGACACCCAAGGGGGTTACTAGACATTGCCAAAGAGACATGGGAGGGGCAGTCTAGTCCTTACAAAACGGTGATTGAGTATGTTTCTCAAATGCAGGAGAGAATTGCTGCGGTAGTGCCGATAGTGAGAGAGCACCTGGAACAGGCTCAACAGGCACAGCAGAGGGTATACAACCGCAATGCCCGGTTATGCAGCTTTGCTCCTGGGGACAGAGTGTTAGTGTTGGTTCTCACTGTGGAAAATAAACTTTTGGCTAAATGGCAAGGGCCCTTTGAAATCTTAGAAAGAGTGGGACAGGTCAATTACAAAGTTTACCAGCCGGGGAAAAGAAAGCCGGAACAGATATACCATATAAATCTGTTAAAGCCCTGGAAAGATAGAACGGTACTGTCGGCCGTCCGAGCCCCTCCAGTAAATCCAGGGCCCTTAGTTCCCGAAGTGACAGTGGCAAAAACCCTGTCGGCAATTCAACAACAAGAGGTCAAGGAGTTTCTGATCAGAAATAGGGTGCTGTTCTCTGACGTACCTGGGAAAACCTCGGTCATTAAACATGACATAATCACTGCACTGACCCAGGGGTTAAAGTTAATCTAAAGCCCTATAGGTTACCAGAAGCACAAAGAGAATCGGTGTCGAAAGAAATTAAAAATATGCTAGAGTTAGGGGTTATTGAAGAATCACATAGTGAATGGTCAAGTCCCATTGTGTTGATTCCAAAGCCCGACAGGAGTGTGCGTTTCTGCAATGACTTCCGAAAGTTGAACAGTGTTTCAAAATTCGATGCCTACCCGATGCCAAGAGTGGATGAACTGATTGAGAGACTAGGGACGGCAAGGTATTTAACCACTCTTGACCTAACCAAAGTGTATTGGCAAGTACCGTTAACCGAGAGCGCCAAACAAAAGACAGCTTTTTCATCGCCAGAGGGCTTGTTTCAGTACAAGATGTTGCCCTTCGGGCTACATGGGGCACCTGCTACCTTCCAAAGAATGATGGACAGGCTTCTAAGGCCCCATAGACGGTATGCGGCTGCTTATCTGGATGACGTGGTCATTCATAGTCCTGATTGGCAGTCTCACTTACCCAGGGTACAAGCAGTGTTGGACTCCATCTATAAGGCAGGTTTGACAGCCAACCCAAAAAATAGTTGTCTAGGAATGGAGGAAGTAAAATATCTGGGATACACCATTGGCAGAGGCCTGATAAAGCCTCAGCTCAATAAGGTTGATGCCATACAAAACTGGCCACGGCCTCTGAATAAGAAGCAGGTGAGAGCCTTCTTGGGAATTACGGGGTACTACAGGAGGTTTATACCCAACTTTGCCACCATAGCAGTCCCACTGACTGACCTGACCAAAGGCAAACAAAAAGTCATGGTAGAATGGAGTCCTGAGGCAGAAAAAGCTTTTCAGGAGTTGAAAGTAGCGTTGTGTTCCCAACCAGTCCTGATGACTCCTAATTTTGAAAGGGAATTCATAGTACAAACCGATGCATCAGAAGTAGGTATAGGAGCGGTCCTGTCCCGGAACAAGGAGGTTGAGGAACACCCTATGTTCTATCTAAGTAGAAAGTTGAATGTACATGAGAGAAACTATGCCACAGTGGAGAAGGAGGCGTTGGCCATAAAGTGGGCATTAGAGGCTCTCAGGTACTACTTGGTTGGAAGAAAGTTCAAATTGATCACCGACCATGCCCCTTTGAAGTGGATGTCCGAAAATAAGGACAGTAATGCGAGAATTACGAGATGGTTCTTGGCGTTACAAACTTTTAAATTTTCAGTGGAACACAGGCCAGGAAGCCAGCTGGCCAATGCTGACGCATTGTCACGCGTTCATTGTTTGGGGGCTTCAGTTGTTCCGCCCCACAGGTCGAAACAAAGGGGGGGGATATGTGATAGGATCACTGGTAAAGTGGTCTGTGGCAGGTACATTTGTCCCAGATTCCTGTCTTATGTGTTTTAAACCCCCAGGAAAAAGTCTGCAGTGTAGCAGGCTTGAGTTTCGGTTTTTTGAAAGACCGGTTTGGGACCTGGGGGTTGTGGGTGAGAGGCGAGGGAGGGCTCCACCGATGGCCACTCCAGGTTTTGGTTCTCGCAGCCTGGTAACAGGCTTGTTAGGGTTTCCACCTGAGAGTGGCCAATATAAGCCTAGTGTGTTTAGGGCTGAGTGTCTCACCTGGGAGAGCAGGCATGGAGTTTGCTCAGAGACACTTGAAAACCTAACTGTGAGTGTTGTGCTGTGCCTTTGTTGCTGGTGAGGGCATTAGGCCCTGCCAGGTTCTGGTAGTGAGGGAACCACCTGTGAAGTTAGTGCCCCGACAGGGCTAGGATTTATGTTTATGTTTTCTTTATGTTATTTCTGACACTGTACAATAAAGACTGGCGCCGACCAGCTTGTACTCGCATCCAGATTGGTGTGCTGCTTCCCTGCTGCTGTGTGTGTGTGTAAGGAAGGAGACCTCTACCCAGGAGAGGGACCCCTAATCTGACTGTGTCACAATATGTGGAGCAATGTTATTTCCTCTATGGGGAGCAATGTTATTTATCTCTCTGGGGAGCGATGTTATTTATCTCTGTGGGGAGCAATGTTATTTATCTCTATTTGGAGCAATGTTATTTATCTCTGTGGGGAGCAATGTTATTTATCTCTGTAGGGAGCAATGTTATTTATCTCTGTGGGGAGCAATGTTATTTCCTCTGTAGGGAGCAATGTTATTTTCTCTGTAGGGAGTAATGCTATTTATCTCTATAGGGAGCAATGCTATTTATCTCTGTGGGGAGCAATGTTATTTATCTCTAAGGGAAGCAATGTTATTTATCGCTATAAGGAGCAAAGTTATTTCCTCTGTGGTGAGCAATGTTATTTATCTCTTTGGGGAGCAATGTGCTTTTTTCTGTGGAGAGCAGTTATTTCCTCTGTGGGGAACAATGTTATTTATCTCTGTGGGTAGCAATGTTATTTCCTCTGTAGGGAGCAATGTTATTTATCTCTGTGGGAAGCAATGTTATTTATCTCTTGGGGTAATTAACTGGTAGATGGGTGTCAGTGGTGCAGTGTCTAAGGTGCTCAATCAGGGTCCACACATCTTTTCAGGTACAAATAAAAGATAAGTGCTTTACTGTCAGCTTACTGTAGAAAGTAAATAACAAACACCTATCCCCCATTTAAGGCACTTACTCACCTCTTCCCTCCTGACTAATGTTGGGCAGCTTTTTTTCTGTGGGGAGCAGTTATTTCCTCTGTGGGGAGCAATGTTCTTATCTCTGTGAGGAGCAATGTTATTTATCTCTGTGAAGAGCAATGTGCATTTCTCTGTGGGGAGCAAAGTTATTTCCTCTGTAGGGGAGCAATGTTATTTTCTCTGTGGGGAGCAATGTTATTTCCTCTGTGGGGACCAATAATATTTCCTCTGTTGGGAGCAATGTTATTTCCTCTGTGGGGAGCAATGTGCTTTTTTTCTGTGGGGAGCAATGTTATTTCTTCTGTGGGGAGCAATGTTAGTTCTTCTATAGGGAGCTATGTAGGTTTTTTCCTGTAAGCGGGTCTGATGGTGTGTTTTGGAAATTTTAAAAGGAAAACAGCAGTTGGTTTTGCTGTCCCTATACTTATAGTTATGTTAATGTAATTTATTGATAAGGTAGCCTTTTAATATGAGACCAAACCCCGTACTGTGAGACCACGCCCCCTTTCCGGGGTGCACGAGCTTTCAGTGCATGCAAACTTACTATCTCCACAAGGCAGCCCCTAGATGTGGCAAAACTTAGTTTAACTACCCTGTGTGGGCGGATCCATCCAGCCCCACACGGAATCCATGGCTCACTATCGCCATCTTTGGTGATACTGCCACAGGATCAATGTTATTTCCTCTGTGGGGAGCAATGTGATTCATCTCTATAGGGAGCAATGTTATTTATCTCTGTGGGGAGCAATGTTATTTCCTCTGTGGGGAGCAATGTTATTTATCTCTATGGGGAGCAATTTTATTTCCTCTGTGTGGAGCAATGTTATTTATCTCTGTGGGGAGCAATGTTATTTATCTCTGTGGGGAGCAATGTTATTATCTCCGTGAAGAGCAATGTGCTTTTCTCTGTGAGGAGCAATGTTATTTCCTCTGTGGGAGAGCAATGTTATTTCCTTGTGGGGAGCAATGTGCTTTTTTCTGTGGGGAGCAATTTTATTTCCTCTGTGGGGAGCAATGTTATTTATCTCTGTGAAAAGCAATGTGCATTCATCTGTCTGAGAGCAATGTTATTTCCTCAGTGGGGAGCAATGATATTTCCTCCGTGTTTGCTGCCCCCCGGGGGAATGCAGTGATAGGGGCCCATATATATATATATATATATATATATATATATATATATATATAGTAAATACTGCTAGTGAATGTATGATAATGTACCAGATTAATAACAGTAGTGCATTGAAAATACATAATAGTCCTGTGCTGTATAATTCAAGTGCACAGTCTGGAACCTGATCCCTAGAGGAGGGGTGGGCCCTCAGGCAGTGGGGCCCACCAGGGGTTACCCTTTTACCCATGTGGGCCAGTCCAACCCTGGTTATGCCCCAGTAGTAGTGCCCCCATATAATGCCCCTGTAGTAGTGCCCCCATAGTTATGTCCCTGTAGTAGTGCCCCCATATAATGCCCCTGTACTAGTGCCCCCAGATAATGCCCCGTAGTAGTGCCCCATATAATGCCCCTGTAGTGCCGCTGGTACAAAATAACCCCCAAAAAACCACTTACCTTAATCCCCGCTCCTGCATCCGCCGCCATCCTGTCCGCCCGGCTGCTCCTCATAGTGCGCATGGAGAGAGCCAAAAGCTGGAGTTCAGAAGAGAACTCCAGCCCCCGGCTAATGTGGCGCTGCAGGGAAGGAGCTGGGCGTCCGCTGGTAATAACATCTCAGCGGGCGTCCGGCTTAGAGCCTCCCTGCGACACAGCTGGGCATGCATATGAATCATTCTATATTATAGAATGATTCATATGCATGCCCGGCTGTCCGTCCATTACCCCCAGGAATTTCATTTTTACCTCATGTGAGGTAATTTACCTTTGTTCCCTGACCACTGCTCTATAGGGAGCTATGTAGGTTTTTTCCTGTGGTGGGTGGGGGTCTGATGGTATGC
>JAUIMM010000374.1:1200000-1220000 GCA_031769625.1 Taudactylus pleione | reverse complement strand
CATGTTGCACTGCAGGTGAGGCAGATTTAAAATGTGCAGATATATTTAGATTTGGGAGGGAGGTGTCCAAACTGACATGTAAATTGCAGATTCATAATAAAGCTTTGCAGTATTTGTGGGCTACATGTAAAAGCAGGCAGAATTTACCCTACATGCAAAACAATTTATGTATTTACACCCCTTGCATTGCCATATGGTTTGTCCAGGTTCACAGTTAAGTGCTATTTCTCACTCTATTCCCAAAGCTGAATCAGGCACTAAGTTCACTGCAAAGATCAGATATGACAAGCCTGTGCTGACATTGATTCTTTGTTAACCTGCCAAAAGCAGGAGGACATTGGCCTTGGTCGCTGACTTGCTGGCAGAAGAGTAAACTACGTGTCTCAGTGTCCAGTACAGTGCTCCAGAGGAAAAGTGTCTATAGTTTCTTTAGGATAAGGTAGTCTATGCATTGAGCCCACTGGCTGTAATTTACTTGTATTCATTGCCTGTGTGAGTTTAGTATATGCATACTTCCCCAGCTCATTGGCAATATGTCACACAAAGCTAGCGCTGAAGAAGCTGTTAAATACATTTTGTAAATTAGTTATGTTGATACAGTGTAGCTCAATGTGGATAGTGGTGAGACCCCACATGAGGTCTAACAACTAATAACTAATACAGAGCATTTTAAAAAATGACCTGCTGATTGTAGCCTAGTATTACTGTATATATGGGATAGGAAGTAGTTGAAATACCAGCTGTTGGGATGCCGGCACTCAGAATGCTGGCGCTGGTATCCCGACACTAGTCAGAATCTCAGCACCGGCATCCTGAAGATAAGTATTGGGGTTAGGGGGAGGGTTAGGGGTTTGGCACTAGGGGGAGGGTTAGGGTTAGGCACTTAGGGGGAGGGTTAGTCACTAGGGGGAGCGTTAGGGTTAGGCACTAGGGGGAGGGATAGACACTAGGGGGGAGGGTTAGGGTTAGGTACTAGGGGGAGGGATAGGCACTAGGGTGAGGGTTAGGGTTTTGCACTAGGGGGAGGGTTAGTCACTAGGGGGAGCATTAGGGTTAGGCACTAGGGGGAGGGATAGGCACTAGGGGGAGGGTTAGGGTTAGGCACTAGGGGGAGGGTTAGGGTTAGGCACTAGGGGGAGGGTTAGGGTTAGGCACTTAGGGGGAGGGTTAGTCACTAGAGGGAGCGTTAGGGTTAGGCACTAGGGGGAGGGATAGGCACTAGGGGGGAGGGTTAGGCACTGGGGGGAGGGTTAGGGTTAGGCACTAGGGGGAGGGTTAGGGTTAGGCACTAGGGGGAGGATTATGTTTAGGTACTAGGGAGGAGGATAGGTTTAGGGTGCGGGGAGGGAAGGTTAGAGGTAGGGGTAGGTGTCAGTATATTAACCCTGTTGGGATGCCAGCATCAGAAATCTGGCCGCCAGGATCCCAAGTGCCGGCACTTGGGATACTGTGCCTTACCATAAACTGGATGTTTGATGATATGATACAAATATGAATTCTGATAAACTCTCTTTTCATATCTTGAATATCTTCTTTTCATTGAATCTTGAATAAAGTGTCCCTGTCAGCAACATACACTGTGTGGCCAAATTATAATGACCACCGGGTATGTACTTTGTTGGGCCAGCTTTTGCCCTCATTATGGGTTGAATTCTTCTAGACCTGGATTATACTAACTGTTGTTATGTTTTATGTTGAATATTAGCCCAAATGCAATGAACTGGATCGCCCAATTTCTGACGGTTTGATGGTAGTGAATCCAGGAGGGTCCATGCTTTTGTGCAGTTATCTCCATATCCTTACCCCATCTGCATGGTGTTATTGAGAACATGATTCGACAGTTCACATAACCCATTTCCAATCATTTACTGACCAATTCCTGTGTTTCTGAGCAAACTGGAGGCATTGCACTCTGCAACATAGCAATGGCGTACAGAGAGGCCTCATGCTTCTGTGCGGCATACTGTTTATTGAGAGGCCATCTGAATTGGTCCCTGATTTAGATTATTAATTTGTTGCCCTGTTGCCCATCTGTGGTACTTAATAAGTCTGCCCACTCTTCGTTCTGCACAAGCTGCGTTCAGACCCATTTTGTCTGTTGGTCCACACTGTGTACACTTTAACAACTGCCGCCCTCAAACAATTCACCAATGCAGCTGTATGCTAATGTTCGCACCCTTGCAGCGAGCATCAACAATCTGTTTGTCAGATCACATCATTTACCCCTTATACCTTCACCTTTCTGTTCTTAGACAGATATAGACATCCTACATCAGCATTACTTGCAGAATAGCTACTTGCGTTAAATTGCTTGGTGGTCATAATAATATGGTACTGGGCACAGTGGCAAAAATATTGTTCCGAAAAAAACAAAACCAATGTTACAGATGTTACCAGTTGCGAATAGTGTCATGTGTATGATAAAGGCGATGGGCAGGTAGTTAAATTCCTTTGCCGAAATTCCATTTATTTTATTATGAATCATGGTGGCAACACTAGGAGCTAGACTACACAGGCAATTCTTAATGACATGATGTTAAATGATTAATCTCTTCACAGTAATTGCTTGATTTGCAACTAATTGTTTCCAATGTTTTGTGCTATATATGCTACTTTTATTTGTAGTGTTGTATAGTGGATGTCTTTAAATGTCTCGGAGTAGTAGTTTTTTAACCTCCTGTTATAAGCCTTATGAGATAAATCACATATCATCATCACCACATATAAGCAATTAACTATTACCCCAGTAGAGATTAGGATATTCAGGGTATGTGAAATAAAGAACATGCCTGTTTATTTTGTTTGTGGGTTTATGATCAATCTCAAACTATTAATTACATAAAATGATTATTATCATAATTTGCATGGTACCACAGTACTCTACATTAGGGAAAAAACAAGTAATTCTTAAAATAAAAGGTAAACAGAAAAAAAGCAGTCCTAAAAATAAAGTTACAGAGGGTCCTGCTCACAAGAGTACTTACATTCTGTTAAGAACAGAGTAAAGCTGAAATAAGAGGTGAGCAGGGGAAATAAGAGGTGAGCAGGGGAGCCAAGAGGGAGTAATATGGGTATAAGTAGCGTGTACCCAGTGGCGGTTCTAGGGGTGGGCTAACAGGGCCGTCGCCCAGGGCGCCGGCCCCTAGAGGGCGCCACTGAGTCACCAGAAGGTAATAAAAAAAATCCCATAATAAAAAAAAAAACATGGGGGCATTCCTACTGTGGGCACTACTATAGGGGGCATTCCTACTGTGGGCACTACTATAGGGGGCATTATTACTGGGGCACTACTATAGGGGGCACTACTACTGTGGGCATTGTATTAGGGGCACTACTACTCAGTACTGTGGGCCTTGTGTATAAGGGGCACTAATTTGGGCATTGTGTAAAAGGGGCACCACTGTGTGTCCAATTGTAAAGCGCAACTGAATATGCTGCGCTATAAGAAACTGTTAATAAAATAAAAATGCATAAGGGACTAATGTGTGGCGTAATTTGAATTGGGGATACTGTATTATAAAGGGAATTACTGCATGTGGCATAATGTGCTATACAGGGCATTACTGCATGTGGGATAATGTGTTATACAGGGCATTACTGCATGTGGCATAATGTGTTATAAAAGCCATTACTGCATGAGGCATAATGTGTTATACAGGGCATTACTGCATGTGGCATAATGTGTTATACAGGGCATTACATTACTGCCTGTGGCATAATGTGTTATAAAGGCCATTACTGCTTGTGGCATAATGTGTTATACAGGGCATTACTGCATGTGGCATAATGTGTTATACAGGGCATTACTGCTTGTGGCATAATGTGTTATACAGGGCATTACTGCATGTGGCATAATGTGTTATACAGGGCATTACTGCTTGTGGCATAATGTGTTATACAGGGCATTACTGCATGTGGCATAATGTGTTTATAAAGGGCATTACTGTGCAAGGCGCATTACTGCACATGGCAATTATTCGCCACGAGGGGAGAGCTTGGGGGAAGCCCAGCACCTTCATAAGTGCTGGGCACGCCCCACAGTTAGAAGAATTGGGGATGTTCCGCAAGGACACGCCCCCTTTCCGGAAGCGAGTGTGCTTTCAGCACGTGCAGAGGAACGTCATCTACAAAAAGTTGTTTTTTTGTGTTTTTTTTTTTGGGGGGGGGGGGGGCGCAACTGTGAACTTTCGCCCTGAGCTCCACAATGTCTAGAACCGGCCCTGCGTGTACCCACACCATTCTGTGGATCAAGAGCCTGCCAGGACATCATTTCCACAACCCCAATATGGTACGGCCACACCTCCCTCAGCATCATGCAGCTTCTACACAGGTAATCTTGAGCCACAAAGCTATTTTTTGTGGACAAAGAGACTTTTTTTTTGGCAAACCTATTTTCCTTAAGGAGTACATCCCAATACTGAACATGCTGGGGGTGTGTGTTACTATATTTATCTTTATTATATACAGTGCATCCGGAAAGTATTCACAGCGCGTCACTTTTTCCACATTTTGTTATGTTACAGCCTTATTTTAATATGGAATAAATACATTTTTGTCCTCAAAATTCTACACACAATACCCCATACTGACAACGTGTAAAAAGTTTTTTTGAGATTTTTTTGAATTTAAGTATTCACAGCCTTTGCTCAATACTTTGTTGATGTACTTTTGGCAGCAATTACAGCCTCAAGTCTTTTTGAATATGATACCACAAGCTTGGCACACCTATCTTTGGGCAGTTTCACCCATTCCTCTTTGCATCACCTCTCGAGCTCCATCAGGTTGGATGGGAATCGTTGATGCACAGCCATTTTCAGATCTCTCCAGAGATGTTCAATCAGATTCAAGTCTGGGCTCTGGCTGGGCCACTCAAGAACATTCACAGAGTTGTCCTGAAGCCACTCCTTTGATACCTTGGCAGTGTGCTCTGGGTCGTTGTCCTTCTGAAAGATTAACCGTCGCCCCAGTCTGAGGTCATCCAGGATGTCTCTGTACATTGCTGCATTCATCTTTCCCTCTATCCTGACTAGTCTCCCAGTTCCTGCCACTGAAAAACATCCCCACAGCATGATGCTGCCACCACCATGCTTCACTGTAGGGATGGTATTGGCCTGGTGATGAGTGGTGCCTGGTATCCTCCAAACAGAACTCCTTCAGGTGCATTTTGGCAACTCCAGGTGGGCTGCCATGTGCTTTTTACTAAGGAGTGACTTCTGTATGGCCACTCTACCATACAGGCCTGATTGGTGGATTGCTGCAGAGATGGTTGTCCTTCTGGAAGGTTCTCGTATCTCCACAGAGGAATACTGTAGCTCTGACAGAGTGACCATTGGGTTCTTGGTCACCTCCCTGACTAGGGCCCTTCACCCCTGATCACTCAGTTTAGATGGACAGCCAACTTTAGGATGAGTCCTGCTGGTTCTGAACTTCTTTCATTTATGGATGATGGAGGCCACTGTGCTCTTCGGGACCTTCAAAGCAGCAGATATGTTTCTGTACCCTTCTCCAGATTTGTGACTCAAGACAATCCTGTCTCGGAGGTCTACAGACTTAATGCTTGGTTTGTGCTCTGACATGCACTGTCAAGTGTGGGACCTTATATAGACAGGTATATGCCTTTCAAAATCACGTTCACTCAACTGAATTTACCACAGGTGGACTCCAATTAAGCTGTAGGAACATCTCAAGGATGATCAGTGGAAACAGGATGCACCTGAGCTCAATTTTGAGCTTAATGGCAAAAGCCATGAATACTTATGTACATGTGATTTCTTAGTGTCTTTTTTTTTATTAAATTTTCAAAAATCTCAAAAAAACTTTTTGCACGTTGTCATTATGGGGTATTGTGTGTAGAATTTTGAGGACAAAAATAAATTTATTCCATTTTAAAATAAGGCTGTAACATAATAAAATGTGGAAAAAGTGACGCGTTGTGAATACTTTCCGGATGCACTGTATATACACATGTGCTGACCCTTCTAGATTAATCACATTTACATTACTGTACACAGTCTAAAGTTGCTCTCCCCTTTCCTCCACCTTTATGCCTCTCCAGCTATAAATAGATGCAAGTCAGAGATACACAAAAATACAGACATATGCTTAAGCTTTTCGGTGTATATTTGCAGCACAAAAATGTGTATTTGATGCATACTACACACTAGAGATGTGTGCAGACACCTGTATTTTGGTTTTGGAAAAACCACCCTCAAGTGTTTTATTTTCGGTTTCTGTTTTGGTTTTGGATTTCTTTAAAATAAAAAAAACAGCTAAAATCATGTAATTTGGACCTGTTTACATGCCATCCAAAACTCGAGTTCCAATTGTGAGATCCAAGATCCAAACTTGTGGGCAGACCCAACTCGAAACCCAAAGTTCTGATGTTTTCAGTTTTCATTAAAACCAAAGCATTCATCTCTAATAAAAACGGCTATATGCCTCATTCTAAATGAATCCTTATATGTTCATTTTCTTTTCTAACTTCCATTTTAGTAGTTAACAGATGCTCAAAACATACATGATTTCACCCATGGCATTGTAGCTCTATTACTTACATAAGCACTGTGCTCAGACCCAGGCCCGCCGAGAGCCGTGGCGGGCCTGAGTAAAGGGGGCATGGCCTAATCACGATGGCATGGTCACGCCCTTCCAAGGAAAAAAGTTTTGAAGTGGCGCTGCGCGCTTGCGTGGAGGGCTCTCTGAGCCCCCTCAGCCCGGTGCATAAGCAGTGGGGGGCACGATCAGCTTGATATCTCCAACCACAGGCATAGGAGACTGATGTGGCTGCTTCACAGCAGCCGCGAGCAGTCTCCCAGTGCAGCCCAGCACACAGCAGTGTGTGCTGGGCAGCTGTGATGAAAGAGGGGGGAGCGGTGCCGGGCCCCTCCAGCAAGCCCGGGCCCGGCTAATTTGTACCCGCCCCCCCCCTCTCAACGCCCCTGCTCAGACCCTGTAACATAGTACTTTACACTTTTATTGAGAATTTATAAGCTGACCATAAATTCTTCTTACAGTCATTTAAGGATATTATTTTAATTAAGTTGTTCAAATTTGATCAGTAAGTGGATAAAGTAAAAAGACTAAAATTGTCACATAATAATGCCAGTTGCACTTGTGGTGCCTAATAAAACAGCATTTATATGACACTTGAATGGGAGTTGCACTAAAGTGTTTCCATCAACATGCAAAATAGTTTTTTACAGCATGTAGTTGTATATAGAATGCAGCATATATAAATTTCTTAAAGCATAACTGAATTTCCATTTCAGTATTTAAGTATCTCATCTTTATCAAAGTTTTACATTCATGAAACTGTAATACTAACCTGACTCTTGGACTCACTGTTTTTTCCACTTAAATTTGAAAACAGATTTAGCAATGAAAGCCCACATGGAAGTCATTTTCTGTACAGATTGTAGAGATTGAATTTACAAAAACCACACAATCTACTTTCCCCAATATGTTGCATCTCTTATGAATGCTGAACAGCGCCACCTTATGGCCATACTATCACACCAGCTCACTAAACACACAAATAGCTTGTATGAGCCAAGGTATTTCATTATTTTTTATACAACAAAACTATTCTAACGGTTGCCACTCATGACTTCTTTCACATACATAATAGTTGTTACATCAAATTTCTATGTGATTGATCTCATTTTATTTAGTAAGTGACCATAACCTTTATGTTAAGGTGTATTTAAAAAGTATAGTAAAATAGTATTATTGTATTGTATATGAATATTAGAAGTCATTGACTAAATAATATGCAGCGATGATTATGCTAATACTTGAAAGAGCATTTCTAATATGAAAGAGTAATAATATCACAGTATAGCCATAGCAATGATTAAGTGACTATGTTAACGTTATAAAATAAATGCATATTTAATGTTAACATATTATGCATTTTCTGTGTATGGGATGTCTAACATAGGTTTGTAGGGATCAGTCTCACAGCTCCAACTCTAATCAACAGTGTTACAATAAAACGCCAGTGAAGCTGTGCCATGCTCAGAATACTATGGACATTATTAAAATAAAAAGTAAATAAAAAAGATAATGAATTATTTCAACTGAATATTCCTGAATCCCGCCACAAATCAATCAACTCTCCTGGCTTACAAAGTTCTTACTCTATTGTAGTTCAATGAGAACAAAATCAATAAAGACCAATTATAACCCATCTCATTAGAGTATGCAAATAGAGAAACATACAAATGAGTATCTACCCAAGGGAAAGCAATGCAGCGAGCACAATTAGACGAGAGATCATTTACATGCACTTACTGGTCTCTAGCTGTGAGTAGAAGCACAAGAAGGATGGAAGTTTAAAGGGTCTGTACTATGTACTGTTCCAAAAGTTTTCTCACTGTTCCTGACTAGAATATTAGATCTAGATGTTCAGAAGCCCAAGAACTAGTCCTTACAAAGTCAGGTCAGAATCTATAAATACCGTAGTTTTGACAAAGGTAAGCTAACTATTATATATTCATTTACCTCTGCCACAGCCAGGAGTGTGCCTGCTCATTGTGCTGCTGAAGGTAGCATCTGTAATTCACCAGTTCTCCACAGTTACACAAGTTATCAGGGAAAAGCCACCAATTTGACTGTTTTTGTTATTGTTTTTCTATATTTTATTACCATCTAAATCCAGTCATATGATTGATAACGTATTTACTAGCCAGTGACCTGGATATACAGTATACAAGGTGTTGACTTTTGTTTTATTTTTAGGAGCTATAGTGGTTGCAGTAATCAATTTTCATTAAGTTTTGAACCAGTTCATGGTATATTAAAGAAAGCAAATCCATGATTCCATTTTGACATCATTTTAGTAACTAATCTCAATGAACAAGTTTTGCAAAATTAATTTATTTATAGACAAAAAATGTAATAAGGTGTGCCCAATGGTGAAAATGACTTCAGCACAATCTCAGCTCTGAGAAAAAATACATTGGAGGGCTCCTACCATTAATTTTCTATGTTTCTTCCAAAAATATAATAGACCATATAATAATAGAATATGGGCTGTATAATTTCCTTGAAATTTCAGAGAAAGAAATCCTAATATATTAGTATTGTACAGTATATTTAATAAAGAATAAAAGTACGCGTACATCTAAAAATACTATGAGAGCTTTTCTGGATATAGTTGTAGCAGTTCCAAAAATGACTGGATGAGATACTGTAGGAACATAAGTCCCATTAGCCTCATGAGGGACAACTCCAACTGCAAGAGACAGAGAAGTGTCCAGCGGTGATTTCCACAATCTATATTATAGCTACTACTTCCCACTTCATGCGCCCTACCCGTTTTGTTTTAGCCTTTCCCAGGAGGCTTGATCATTTGTCCTCCCCATCTCAGTTTGGTTTATTTTGATGGGGCAGTAGATATTATTTCCTCAATAACTGATCGCTGCAGAGCCTTGTTTTGTGAAAATGACTAAGACAAGGCCCATGATAGCTATCAGGCCCATTTTACCATGATACAAAAACCCCTTGGAAATTACAGGTACAGTCAGTTCCCTAGTTTAAATGTATGCCAAATACTGTAACTAACAAATCGACATCCAGGTTTTAGAAACCAGTCGTCGAGAAAATATGTTGACCAAAATCCCAGAAATAAAGTCAGCATTGTTGAAAGTACTTGGTGGTGATGCCCAAGTATCTCACCTACCGTCACTGGGACTGATTCGGAGTTGGAAGCAAAGCAAAAAGAGCAAGTAACTTTGCGCCTTGGCAAAACTATGTTGCACTGTAGGTGGCGCAGATTTAAATTGTGCAGAGATTTAGATTTGGGAGAGGCGTATCCAAACTCAACTATAAATTTCAGTATAAAATGAAAGCTGTCCAGCATGTGTGGGCTGCATGCAAAAGCAATCAGTAATTATTTATAATGCATGCAAATAAATTTATGTATTTGCACCCCTTGCATTGCAACATGGTTTTTCCAGGTACTATGTTACTTTTTTTGATTTGTTTGTTTTTTGCTTTGCTCCCAACTCAGAATCAGCTGAACTGTGAGGGCATCTGCTACACAACTAATGCTGGCCATACACGCTGCAATTATCGGGACGATCCGCCCGATATTGGCGGATCGCCGCAATAATTGTAGCGTGGGGGGGCACGCTACAATTATCGCAACTGTCGGCCGCATCGGGCAGTGTATGCCCAGCGCAGCCGACAGACAGACATTTCCTGTGTTCCTTCCTACGGAAGGAACAGGGAAATGTCTCCTCCCCCAGGGGCGGAGCGCGGATGTCGGGCTATACACTGTGAGATTTCTCTCACAGTGTATGCCGCGGACATCTGCGGCTGGCAGCCAGCCAGATAAAATGTCTGTCGGTCTGACAGACATTTCATCTGGCAGTGTATGCCCAGCATTTAGAGACATAAAAACATAAAATTTGATGCAGATAAGAATCACTTGGTCCATCTAGTCTGCCCTTTTTTAACCTTTTGGTAACCTCTGCTCTATGTGATACTTAGTTCTTTGTGAGGATATTCTTGTGCTTATCCCAAGCATGTTTAAATTGCTCTACTGTATTAGCCTCTACTACCTCTGATGGGAGGCTATTCCACTTATCACCCTTTCTGTGACATCATTTTCCCTCAAATTACCTTTGAACCCATCTCCCTCGAGTTTCACTGTATGCCCTCTTGTTATATTACTTCTCTTTCCCTCTTGTACCCGTGATGGGATGTAGAAGGAGAATGCTAGAGTCAAAGGGGTAAATCTGTAAACTTCATTTATTTTAGACACAGTGTTCCAAATGAACAAATTCTGGATATTTGATCCAGTACCATTAAACCTTTTTCCTGAACCTCACGACAGGCAGCTACATCCACCAACTAACCAGAGAATTCCTAAAAGTGTTTCCTTTGTTACAATAGACAATAAAACAATATAGACAATTCAGGTTTCCCTTTGTTTTGTTTTGGTTAATATACAGCCATACTCACATATTACACTCTGCAGTTTTACACTTGCACAGAAGATACACTTTGTGGCACAGTCACCTAATTTCCAAATACATTTTGATATGCTTTTTTCCACCAACACATTTACTCCAAATATAATATTTTCTATGCTTTTGTATAACGGCAAGTGTTACAAACAGTGTAGCAATTGAGATTTTAATCATACAGAAGTTAAAAAATACTGTGCATACAGTATATACATGGAAAATATTGATGGTCCAACAATAGTTTTTAATTTTGTACACAGGTCAGTGGCAAACGCAGGATTTCTAGAGGGGGGTTTCCAGTGATCACCGTAAGCCATTAGATGTGACAATAGGGCCATCCCGCCTGAGGTGAGCATTTCTTTTTCAGATGTGGGCACCATTCCAGAGCATTGGAGTAAGTCCGGGAGTCTGGAGGACCAGCAGAAAAACCTAGCACTGCCCTGGACATGTATGTACATATTGGTCTCCTTATGCACTGGATAGTGTATTATTATATGGTATTATTAATTAACCCTATTGATGGTCTATAGCAGTGCACCCCTAACCGTGCATGTTATTCAGATCTCCTAGTTAATGCACAGGAGTATTTATTACAAGCTAAAACATGTTAAAAGATCCACAGGTGGTGCAAATAATTTCATTTGTGATACTGAGAAGATACAGCACTAGTAAAATTCTATTATATCACTATTTCTATTGTGCTCATGGTGTGGGCTGGGGAGGGGGGTTTCCAGGCAACTGGAAATCCCCCTGCGTTTGCCTATGCAGGTTAACATTTAATTTTATTTTTTAGTGGTGGGGTTTTATTTCAGGGAACGTCTGTACCTCTCAAGTAATAAACTACTACTGTCAGTTGCATAATGTTTAATGTGTTTTGATTTTTATCTGCATTTTTTGCATTTTTAGACTTCCCCTAAGTTTACACAGGATACAATTTTTTTACAGCGTGAATACAATTTATTTCCTGGTCCCTTTACAAACATAAAGCGGGGGTCATGCTTATAAATAAAATTCCTTACTTTCCATATGTAGATTGTTCTTTCACATAACTATGCAAAATGTTTATAGTACAGCTAGAATCTCTCTCTCTCTCTCTAACGCTGAGAAGAGGAACAAGAAAGAGGGGCAAAAAATAACGAGAAATGTAAATAATGGAGTTATATTAAATACATAACAAGACTATACAGTATATTGGGCTTCACTAATGTACTGTGATAAATGTCAATACAAGATGATTATTGCTTTACTTAAGCCATATGTGTATAAAATAGTTCATAGCAAAATAAAAAATAAAGCTTTATTTCCAGTCACATATGTCAGTTCTAAAATATTATATAAACATAAGATCATACATTTGATTTATCTTTTGTATGTGTTAACTATACTGGGTTACTGGTCTAAAAGAAAAAAAAGAAAAGCATCCTACAGTATGTTTTAACATCCAATAAAATATTGTAATAATTACAAAAGCGTCAAGGTACAAAAACCTCCTTTAAGGTCCCATCAATTGACATGCTGACGAAGGTTCACTTTCATGATTGTATTAAGAGGGAATCTAATTTTCTTACGTGGATAATTAAAATCAACTTTCTTTGTAATACACGTTCAAATCTCACTTAAAACTTCTTAGAATGATTAACTTCCAAATGTAATTTAAATCAAATGATTTAAGCATTTGCATAATGTGGAGAATGGCCAATTTGTAGCAACTAAACAAAAACATCAATTTCAACTCAATACATTATTTTCATCTATTAAAAATAAAGATGGAAAATATGCAAATTATTATCACTTGTGATGCCAAAGAAATTGGGTTACTATAAAAGCCAATGCCATCTAAAGCATAATTTCATGGCTGCATCTTGATCATGTTGACTTTGTTAGTTACATTGGCACAGAATAGGTTAAGATGTCTGAAGGAAAAATTTTTATTAGTGCATCAAGCCAAAATAATCGTCTGAAGAAGAGGGGGATAGCACCACCTAGTGTATTAGTCACTAATTTACAAACTAAAAGTCACGTAATTACTTTTGATATCAAGAATATTTCAATCTGTTTTAGCCTAATTTCCTATGAAAAACCCTATTTTATCCATTTGATTGTCTTCATCTCCTATATGTTTATTTATTCCAGAAGTATTCTACTGTAAAATAGGGTTTTGGGGGTATTAATAAGTTTTTATTTGTGACAAAATAATGAGAGTCTGAAACAGTGTATTATTTCTGACTGTCCCTTTCTAGGAGGATTTCTTCTTCTTGGGTCTTAAACACTCATTTTCCTATCCCCTCCCCCAGCACAACCACCACTATTATATTTTTTTCTGATGCTTTAATGTCAGAAATGTAGGTTGGTGGATTAAAATAGTGATCCTGGGGATATGTTCCTTTGGTCTTGGCTTGATTTACTTGTTTTTTTTCTGGAACCAGAGTTGTAACTAGACATTTTGGTGCCCTGTGCCAGAAAGAGAATTGGTGCCCTCCTCTGTTCAAAATATGGTCAGTATACCTCTTATACATTTTTTGCCACACAGTAGTTCCCCTTACACACGTTACACCACACAGTAGCCCCCCTTATATACATTTTGCCACACAGTAGAGCCCCTTATACACTTTACACAACAGTACAGCCGCTTATACACGGTATGCCACAGTAGAGCTCCTTTTACACATTATGCCATGGTAGAGCCACTTTTATACATATTGCACCACAGTAGAGCCCCTTATACATGTTACACCACAATAAAGCTCCTTATACACGTTACACCACAGTAGAGCCCCTTATACACATTACACCACAGAAGAGCTGCTTATACACGTAATGCCACAGAAGAGCCCCTTACACACATTATGCCACGGTAGAGCCCATTATACACATATACCATGGTAGAGCCCCACCACATGGTAGAGACCAAGAGCACACTACCAATGGACCCCCTGAGCAATATAAACACATTCTCTGGAGTGACAAATCATGCTACAACATCTACAATTCTTCCAGCTAAATCTGGGTTTTGTGGATACCAGAAGAGCAGTTCCTGCCCAAATGTGCCAACTGGAAATTTTGGTGGAGGAAGAATAATTATCTGTGGCTGTTTTTCAAGGTTTGGCCTAGGTCCCTTGAAGGGAATTTGTACTTTGTGCTTCCATCTTTGTGGCACATTCTGGAGCTTTGGCATTAGCCATTGTAGCCTCCTGGCCCACACGTTGCAAAACTTTCCCTAGCTTTAATGCTATGGGAAATAGACCCCTAGGTCCAGAAGAAATGGGCAGCCACAGTAAGTGGAATTTTCTCAAACTTGGGACCTGATTCAGTACGGATCGCAACTGCGATTGCAATAGCGATTATGCACGCAGTCTCACTGCAAAGATATGCTAATCCTCTGCGATCGCTATGCCATTACAGCACAACATAAGGACACCCACCTTACACACATCCGTAATCCTTAGCAAAACTGCGAAACCTTACAATCGCAGCCTCACGCACACTTGCACAAGCTGTGACCTTACTCAGGAGTTGCTAACCTCGTTCCACAATATGAGTACTCAGGCTGCATATGGCATTGCAATGGCTTCCTTGCAACGGCGTTCAAACGCACTGGCACGCATGCATTTTGCTGACCACCACCCCATCCCAAACAGTACTTCTTGTCAATCACTCTGCGATGAGTCTGCGTAACCACTGCAATCACAGTCCTGACTGCAGTGGAGTGTTCGCACACTGTGACGCATATGCATCAATCGTCCGATTGCGTGCGCAATTGCAGTTGCGATCCTTGCTGAATCAGGCCCTTGGTTTGTTTTCAATATGCATGGTTTATATTAGATTTCAACATATGTCTTATCTGTGGAAAGGGATCCCTGTTTATGCAATATGTGCTTGTGAACTTAAAAATGTTTTTCTTTCTTATACCATGTCCAGCTATGTTATAACTTATTATAGGCCTAATTATCATACTAAAAATGCGGAAAATCCTCCGGAAATGGCAGTTTTCAGATGGTTGACGTTATTTTTGTTATTGGGGCCATTTACTATTACCCCTGTTAGGGATGGCAAAAGCAGTCCTCATAGCTTTCTATGTGGACTATGTAAAAACTTCATTTACTAAACTTTGCTATTCAGAGCTTGGCCCCTGTAGCTTACATCATCCTTGATGGCACTAGACATTGTAGCTTATAGTCTTCAGATCCCTCTCCAATAAACAACAGTTGCACATGAGCGGCCTAGTGGTCTGCACATGCATATTAGTTCTGCTGGGTCTAAGCCCAGAAGTAAAGTGATAGTACGTGCTCTTTTCAGAGCCAGTGTCCAGACGTCTTAGCAATGATACATTGCCCTGAATAGGCATTCCAAACTGTTGCGATATGTGTTGATAAGAAATGTAACTTTCGTGGCTGTTACGTGAATATTAATAAATAGACCTGTATGTCACATAAGTACATATTGAGTCTCCCATATCCAAAATGCTTGGGACCAGAGGCATTTTGGATATCGGAATATTCTGTATTTTGGAATAATTGCATACCATAATGAAATATCTTGGGAATAGGACACAAATCTAAACACAGAATGAACCTTATAACACAGCCTGCAGGCAGTTTTATACAATATTTCCAACAATTTTGTGGCTCAAAGATTGTGTACATACATGAAATTCATTCATGTTTCATATACACCTGATATACAAATCCTGGAGATAATTTTATACGATATTTTTAATAATTGTGTGCCTTAAACAAAGTTTGTGTATATTGAACCATCAAAAAGCAAAGGTTTTATTATCTCAATCATGCTAAAAAAAAAATCTGTATTTCAGAATATTTGGATATGGGAGACTCAACCTGTAGAAGCAAAGGTGTATGGTGTATTTTAAGATTATTCAGGTCTCATTTTCCTCCCAAAAAGTGGTATTGTATAGTCTTAGAAAAAATATTTTTTTATAAAATAAAGCTCTCCAAAACATTATATCAGCTATCAATTTTATTAATGCTATACATACTGTTTACTATTTGTACCATTGTCACGGCTGTCTCAGCACTCTTGTTTTTTCATCTTCAATTCTACAATTGTGGTCCCCATTTAACCAACTATGACCGATACAGCCACTCCATATTATTGATGGCTTATAAGAAAAGTTAAATGCTAGAATAGCTGGACATAGGGAGAATTAGCGGAACCACAGCATGGGGCATATCAAATTATAAATCAAAGACTTGTTAAAGGTAGCACGTTTCTTTTCAGCCTGTTATTTTTATTATTATTGTTAAATGACAAAAGAGTGCAAGCTTATTTCATGTTCTGTTTGGTTTATGTGTTTTGGAGTTTTTGTTTTTTACAATTTAGGTTATTGAATGATACACTTCATTATATAGTTCTGCTGATTTATCCTTTAGTTCCTTTTCTAATCATCTTTATTAATACTTTATCGACCTAAAGATTTGCAGAACATTCACATGTTCTAACTAACCCTTGATATATATCTAGTACTCGGTCTTGCTGAGGCTAAAACGCAAGCTTTGAAATTTATCAGGCACAGAAAATATTCTTCTCTTTGGTGTGTTGCAGTGATGGACATTCTATTTGAAAGGAACATATCTTGGTGGATGAGTAGGTGTTACAAGAAAGGAGAACTAAAGAGAAACTTATGGGGTTTCCTGTCTATTCATATTGTATAGCAGCCATTTAAATAAATGCAATTACTTCATTCTATACAGATAAATGTTTATAGCTATTGCACAGAATGGATTTTACTCTATCATAATATCTACTGTAAAAGCCACATTTATTACTTCTAAAAGACTGAAACAACCAAGAGATCAGTTTAGATTGATCAGTCAAGGCAATGTCTTATACGTATGAGCCTTACCATGGAAATTAATTTACTTTTTCATTATTATTTGCTCAGAGTGTTTGTATTCTATTTGTATAGATTTTATCCATCAAAGAAAAGAAGACATAAGAAATGTAATAAAATAACGAGCAGAGGGAATGTGCTCTTAAATCTTTAATCTTTCTTTTAAGGTCATATTGTGGCTTATTTCTTACATTCACTTGATAAGAGCAACACAAATCCAATTTGGTCACATGTAGACACTTTCTCCCAGAGGTTAGAAAAGGAAAACAATCTACCAACGAAAATTAAACAAGTTAGGAAAAGTGAGTGCTCCGTAATTGGAGATGTCATTTTCTCTATAGTGCCACAAAAGGGTCCATCAGGCTCATGTTTTTAAAATATATCAGTACAAAGGTCCTTAAAGAATCATTAAATCTAAAATAAAAAATATCTTATGTAATCTTTAAAAGGAAATGTGTATAGGTGCATACACACGGTCAAATTTCCCTAGTCGATTTGAACAATAATATCGATATATCGGTATCATTCAAATCGACCAGTTTCTGGTCCCTTCAAATAACCAAACGATGGTCGATGCACGGGCACGTATGGTCAATATCGATATCGACCATTGCCCGTGCATGCAGGCCAACCTGATCGATATTGACCAAGTTAGCCTGTTTACTACAGGGACCCACGATCGTTGATTATATAGTAGTTGGGGGGTTGATGCATGTGTTGGATGTACGATAACAAACATCCAACACAAGCAGGATGATCAAATAATGATCGTTATCTGATTGTCTCCAAGTTTGACCGTGTGTACCCTCCATTAGGCGGTATACAATCGGGAAGCTGGCTGCCTTAATACCAGCAGCCGGCTTCCCGACTGTCATATCCCGGCGAGGGTGAAATGTCGGGCATCTAGATGTAGACGCCTGACATTTCCCCGACGCCGGGAGACCGGCGCCCGGCATCTCGTTCGAGGGGATGCTGGGCGCCACGAGCGGACAGCCGCGGGGGGGAGGTTTAGGTTTAGGGCACCCGGGGGGGACTTAGTGTTAGGCACTCCCCCGGGAGGGTTAGGGTTAGGCTAGGGGGAGGGATGGTTAGGGTTAGGCACCCCTGGGGGGGACTTAGGGTTAGCACCCCCCCTGGGAGAATTAGGTTTAGGCAGCAGGGAAGGGGGGGGTTAGGGTTAGGCACTTGGGGGGGAGGTTAGGGTTAGGCACCCCTAAGGAGGGTTAGGGTTAGGGGGTTAGGTTAGGTTAATGAGTACTTGCCTATCGACTATTGGGATTTCGAGCGCAGTCGGGCTTCGGCTGCCGGGAACTCTGCTTTGGTCGGCCAGGCACTGCCGGGAATCGAACCAGCGGTATTTCATACCGATTCCCATTAGGCACATCATTATAGTAATTACTAAAATCGAAATCAATGCAACTAACCATCCGATTACATTGTTAATATGTTTAGACAAAGCTAGTAACAGCTAGCTGACTTATGTCTGATTTATGTCTTGTAATATCAGCTATACTGTTATTTTAATGTGTAACATTGTTATTGAAGATTTGGATGCAATATACAGTATCCTAAATAAAGGGTGCAATCTTTCTTTATATAAACACTAGTATGTTGGACCTGTGTTACAAACATCAAATACCTGTGTTATAAACATCAGTAAAGTAAGGGATTCTCAGAATTTTTTAAAAATAGAGAAATGGCTTTTCCTGAACAACCAGCAGATAGGAAAGCAGTATCCCATTGATTGTCCCTACCCAGA
The DNA here is from genome assembly GCA_031769625.1 of Taudactylus pleione. Lineage (NCBI taxonomy): Eukaryota > Metazoa > Chordata > Amphibia > Anura > Myobatrachidae > Taudactylus > Taudactylus pleione. The sequence goes on along the minus strand of JAUIMM010000374.1, from coordinate 1,201,417 downwards.
GGTGAAAGGTAGGTTTACTAGCATAGTGTTGAGCCTGTATGAGAGTTAAGTCAGAAGTCAAAATAAAATTAAAAAAGTTTAGCTTGGGCAAAGGTTAGGGGACACTTCAATACTATGTTGGAAAGATGTCTGATGTTTCTTAATCCCCAGGAACTGAACAAAAAATATGCCATTTTGTTCAGTTCCTGGGGATTAAGAAGTTGACATTGCCCAGCAGAGAAAAATTGAGTATGAGGTATGAATAAGTGCTTAGTGCACATAGTATGCCACATCAACCAAGCCAACATCACAGGAGGATGATCAAGCAGTTTCGGGGATATCATGTTTATGCACATGCAGACAGCAAACTAAATCGATGTTGTGTAAAAATTGTCTTTCCAGTGAGTATCTTACATAGGGATTCCTATGGTTGATCCAGTCTTTAATGTACAAACATATTTCCAAATGCTTATGTACTGTAGAATAATGTTAAGGAACTTAGTTCCACCTTCTGATTTGTTGCGTTGTAAAAGTTTCAGACTAAGTTTAGGCTTTTATTATTTTTCCAAATAAACTTTCTAAAGGCAGACGTAATCTTGATTCATCCGTCAAGGTTAGAATGATTGGCAGAACTTGTAAAGGATATAATAATTTTGGGAACATTGTCATTTCTATTAAATTAGCTCTGTCTAAATAGGATAATCGTAAATGCTGCCAACTATCCAATTCTGACAAAGACTTATTTATTATGGTTGTAATATTCATATTATAAAGATTATCAGTAAGTGAATGCCAAAATACAAGATACTAGACTTAGCCCACTTCAAGCCTCCCAAGTCTGTAGTAGGTTGAAATGGTTATTTCCCAAATTCATTTCAATTGATTTTGTGATCTTAATTATAAATTCAGAAATGCTTCTAAATTGATTAAATTTGTCCCATTAAAGGGACTAAAACTTTCTTCTGGATTAGATATAAAGAGAAGTAAATCATCAGAAAATGCAGAGATTTTAATCTCATCGTCGCCTGTAATAACACTGCGAAAAAATAATTAAGCGTGAAGAACTCTCAGCAATGGTATAAAGCCAAATTTAATAATAGAGGCAATAGGGGACATCCCTGACTTATCTCTATAAGGGGTAAATTTACTAAAGTGAGAGTTTTTTGAAGTGAGTTTTAGAAGAGATGATGCCCATAACAACCAATCAGATTCTAGCTATTATCTTCTAGAAGGTGCTAGTTGAAGATTCAACTCACTACCTCTAGTTGTGCTGTCTTTGTGTACTTAGTCTTGGCAAAGGTCCAACTGGACCGAAACGTCGACACTCATTATGCTTCTGAGTTGAATTTAAAAAAACAAAACAATTCTTCATAATCTGCTGTGAATGCCCTTTTACTGGATTTTCTATTTGTGGGACATTGTATGTCTTTAATGGAGC